>OZ005668.1:3405157-3967896 GCA_963930725.1 Candelabrum cocksii | reverse complement strand
CAACAACAACAACACTGTTTTTGTGAAAAAGAATCGCGATTTTCCGTGTTTTTAATTATAGTGCAAAATACATCTAATGTTGTTTTCTCAAGAAAGTTTTATATTTCAGAGTAATGCAATTTTTGCGTTTGTTTTGTTTTGCATACAATAAAAATGAGTTTTATTAAACACCCCCGGTTCTTATTTGTTTTGTTTTTGTATCAAATGAGGTTGATGATGCATGTGCATAACGTTGCAACTGTTCCGTAGTTTAACAGAATATTGCCACGGCAAAAAAGTAAACATTTCATATGAATTTCCTTTTTTATGTAATAAATATATAGAAAATATTTGATATTTACTTAAGGTAAGAAATTGAAAAAAAAGTTTTAAGAAATCACAAAAACAATGTGAAAGAAAGAAGCCACATTTTCTGCATTGTACAGACAAATGTCCATGCAATTTCACCATAAACACGTGCAACATTCCGAAGCAAAACAACTTTTTTCTTATCATTGTATGCAAAACAACTTCTAAATTTGTTTTGACTTAACTTGATAATTTTTTATATATTCGGAACGTTTAGTGTTCAGTACAAAGTAAGTTGAAAATTACAACAACAAACGCGATATGTATAATTGAGGCATGTGAGTCGCCTTATAGGAAGAAAATAATCGAGGTGTGCTTTTAAACGCAAAGAAAGCCTGAACAAAACATTTATATCAAATTAAAATTATATTTTATGTAATACTTTAGAGAAGGAAAAAATCTTCCGAAATCATCAAAACGATAGAAAAAACAATAAAAAAGGATCGCCGTAAACAGTTTTTCGGAACGTGAGGCGATCAATAAAAGTATCGCCTCGAAGCTCGCTACGCGAGCTCAAGGCGATCGCGAGCCAGGGCTCGCCTCAGAATGACAACCCTGCTGATAATGTTATTACTGAAGAAACTCACCAAACTGTTGCCAGTCTTCAGATAGTAGCTGAAACTCAAACTTCTCTGGCACACCATCGTAAAAGCAAACTTTAGCAGACGGCTCGAAGCCTCCACAGAGCAAACCACCGCTCCATTCCCTGGTGTAGGTGTGCGAGTCATAATCACGCACCACGGGAGCCATTGAGTCAACACCCATTGCTTTCGTGACAACGTAGAAATGCTGGCAAGCATGGAGTGGAATATCGACTTTCGGATCAGACATCTGAGAATTGAATTCACTGTATAACGAAAACCACTCAGTTGTGTTAATCAAAGAATTGAAGACTTTCAAACTAGAGTAAAATAAGGTTCCACTCGTAACCGATATTGATGAGTAATACAGCAATGATGCAACTGGATTGACTGGTTCCTTCCCACACCAAATGTGGAGTCACTCTCCTTTTCTTGATAAACATCTGTGAGCTAACTGCTTCATCTTACATCAAAACAGGTTTCATCTATTTTTTAAACAAGTTTGCCTCTTACAAGTTCAAGTGTAAGAACACTTTATTTATGTTCAATTGCCTATTGTAGATGCCAAAGAATCAACAAATATAACATTGATTAGGTACAAATAAATAAAAGTTTATTTACATTTCAGGAGTTGGAAATATTCATACGCTAAAAACATAATTCAAATATGTCACACTTACCAAGCCAACCTCTCTCGCCCACTAAAATACAAATAAAAAACTTGGCAGTGATAAGAAAAATAAAGCCTTTCCCTATGCAGGCCTTTTCCGAAATATTTAACCGCATGAGTTGGTATTTGTGCACCTAATTAGTGCAATGTTTGTTTTTTTCAGTTACCACATAACTCTTGTGTAAACATATTGACATCTTACCATCCCTGTACAATTGACAAATGTGTCGCATTCCACAGTCCCCAGGTTCGTAGTAACTGAGCGCACATAACCTTTTTCAGTGTTGATTCGTTGCACTTGTACACCGTTTACAATCTTAACACCTGATGAAAATAAATTTATATATATTTAATTCCTTGTTAACTTTAAATGATAGCTTTCAATACACATATGCGAAAACACATAGGTTTTCACAGATATCAAATATTGTTTTACTTTGACTAAAATGAATTTCGTATTTTTTGAACTTGATTTATCCTTTTTTTTAAAGTTATATAGTTGATCATTATAAGGGCATGTTAACTTAATGAACCTTCACATTTGTCTCTTTGGGTTAACACATTTTTACGTAATTTAGTAATACTTTAAACGTACTAATGGTGAAATTGATATTGTATTGCACGAGGGAATAAAATAAATGCATTATGAACCGAGAAGAATATAAATAAAGTTATTTGGAATTTTGAATTGACACACTTTCTTTTTATAAAAGCTACTATTGATGTCAAGAAGTTCTTTAAAGGAAGAAAATTGATTTCCGTGAAAGATCCAGAAATTATAATTTTGTAATATCTTGTCAGAATGTGCTGTTCCTTTCAGCACAATCAATATTGCATTCACTTTACATGCGATCTTCATGCCCCCTTAAGACTGACACCAACAGGTGATAACGTGTTCTTGACTTGATTTATTTTGTTACGCGTGAAAATTTAAGTGGTAGATGTCCAACAATCAGTTCTTTTCTTTCAACCAGATCTTTTTAACAAATAAGTCATACACGTTATCGACATCATGGCGGCACGTAGAATTTGGCTTTCTTTTGGTTCTCATGTACACATGGAAACCACAAATAACAGTGAGATACTCAGATTTCATAAGTTTCATAAGCCATGTAAGCCAAAAGTAATTGCTTGTATCATTTCATGTACACAAATTTTTGTGTCTTGAATTTTTTTCCTCGCAATATTTTCAACCTTTAAGGTTAATATTGAAGTTCAGTTGGTTAGCAACAGTATATTACACAACACATGCAAGACAATTTACCGTTTCTTGTGGCAACTCGTTGGTATGCTTGCACAAGGTCAGTAGGATTGACAACGCCATCGTTAGGTAGATGCAACACTAACTGTGGTGGTAAAAAATCAACCCTATTATAATAATCTCAATATGTTTAGCTCTCTGATTAAACTCAAAATATAGAACCTTTATTCCATCAGTTTGAAGCATGGGGCTGAGTGTCTGAGCTTCACTTAACGATATTTCATCTACACTAACTCCCCATCGCCTGTAAAGAAGTCAGATGCAATACAAGACAAAAGGAAAAACACTAATTAAAAGCAATCAAGGAACTAGGATATGTTCATAATACAAAATGTTTTTTAAGATTCCTGATATAGTAATTATTTAAGATTGAACAATAATAAAAGACAATTAGGTATTAGCCGCAACGTTCTCTTTCAGTCAGTTGATGCGACTAGTATACCAAACTACAGTATACTCCCAATAACTCAAACCACCAATGAGACCATAAAAATAGTGCGAATGTTCGAGTTAGCAAGTGATTTTTATGAAAAAGTATTACGGAAGGGGTTGCAAAACAATTCCAATTAACGCGAGTTCAAATTATCCGGTGTTCTGGTTACCGGGATTATACTGTATGTATACAGCTTCGCTCTGAGGACCCCGTACAGAAAGTTAATTTTAACTTAAGAATCGAAAATTACAAAACTCAAAAGTATATAATGTGGTTTTGAGTTTGAATTTTATAGATTTTTTTCGCGATTGACAGGTCTAAAAACTGCAAATATCACAGAATTTATTTTTGCGGATGAGGCATATATCTGAATTTCACGGAGGGCAGAGTTTAGGGGAATATTTAGTACTGTATTTCCTTATATTTTTAATTGCATGTTAAGTGACACTAAAAAAACGAGAGAAAAATTGAATTTCGCAAATTTATTAGCGGATAAGGCATTTTCATTAAGTTTTGCGGAATTTAATTTCACGATTTGGGGCCAAAACAAAAGGGCGACCGTTATTACCTTACAAACCTGCTACTGATAATATTCTCAAAGTTTACTGTCATCACAAACAATTGTCACAAGTAACTTTTTATAAATGACTGGAGAAATCATCAACAAAGCGGCATAATTTCCTTGTAATTTTTTCAAAAATCAATGGACAGAATAAATTTCTTGAATTCTGAGAGTTGAAAAAATGAACTGAAATGAAAGCCAATTGTTAGAAGTCAGATATTAGGTGTCATGTCCATAAAAATAAAAAGATGCAGATTTCAACATGGAAAGGAAACATTGAAATGAGTTTCAAGAAAAGTTCAAGATGACAAGTTAACGGTTCAAATCTTTGAGAGCATCATTTTCTTACAATCTCAAAACTCAAAACTTTGTTAATAACAATAAGGAAAAAGTCCAGTACTGGGAATTATTCTTCATTCTCCTCAAAAGTGTAGCACGATCTTCGGTCTGAGCAAGAATCAGACTGCCGCATCTTTTGAAACCTGATTAAAACAAAACACTAGAATTAAATATATAAAAATTCTGTACATTCGATCACACCATCATCATCAGTGTGATATTAAAAGACAAAATTTAGTCAGATTTAGTTAATTTGTAAATCATGAAAAAAGGTTTTTTATAATGCAACTTTATAAATAAATCGTTACTACGATGTGAAAAAACAACAAAGTGAAATTTATACAGCATAATGGAAATGTAATAAGCTCTACACAGCCAACAAACAAACTAGTCTGGTCTGTTAAGATAAAATAACATAACAATATTTCAGTTTGTGAAAAAAGCATGAAAATTGGTACAAACATGTATGATCATATTCTGAATAATTTTTTTGACAGACGCTCGTCCAAAAGTCACGTACTTGCTGACGTCAGCACTTTTTTGCAAAAAAATATTGTTGTTAAAATATCAAGTATTATATACCATTGGAAAGATATTTTTATACTAAACCACTTTTTTGCTTAGGTCATGTCAAAAGAAATTTCCTACAAAAGTTATAGGGCCTCAAAGTTTGCATTATGACTTCATCAAAATCAGTTCATTTTTTATAAAAGCAAAATATCAAGTATTATATATCGTTGGAATTTCATACTGAACAACTTTTAAGTCATATCATGAAAAAATAGTCAAAACAAGATAAATGCTTTGAAAATAAGTATGATGAAGACTTAATATGTCTTCAGTTTAAGTTTAAGTTTTTCAACAAAAATCAAGTTTTTTCAAGTTTCATACCACTGAATCCCGTCTGAATATAATTTACTTGGCTAATAACATACCATGACATAAATGTAACTCAACTTTATTATTACACCTGGCTTACTTTTTAATTTTTATGGCCTTTTTTCTGCGATGTTGTGTCCTTACGGGGAGTTTAAGGGTAATGACGTCATAGTGTTGGCGGAACTTTTTTAAAAGGGCGTTACTTAAAAATACATTACAAAAATGTCTTTATTTTTAAAAAGTAAGATAGGAATGTAGCATTTAGAAAAGTTAGAAATAACTAGAACAAGAGCTAGAGACGTTTTATGTTATTATGATGTCATTCTATCATTTTGAGAGAATTCGCATTAAGGTAATAACAGTGTTGAAACTCTTTTCTTTTTTTCTTTTATTATAATATAACATATATATATATATAATGAAAAAATATTCTGAAATAATATATGGTATGATATTAGCCTTTTTCACTATTATGCAACCTCTTTAATTATTTATTTATATATTACTTTTTACGTTAGTTCTTTACCTTTGTTTTGTTGTTTTCCTTTTTTGTTATACAAAATTCTTGACATAAATATAAAATATAGTGCTACAATCTATTTAAATTAATAAATAAGGTACTACAAATGTAGCTATTAAAATAGCCTTCCCTGCTTGATTCAACTTCCTTCACAATTCAATATCACTGCTTGAGGAAGAACAAAAAGTATCAGTGTCACTACCAGTATCAGATTCTCTGTCCATATTTGCCTTGACATTATCACAATCAACGCAACCACCTAAATCAGTACAACAGAGGCCATGTATTTTACACACGCATTGATTTCCACATTTTGATTTTTTGCAGTTGCAAAAGACTAGCGCTAAAATTTCATCTGGTGCTTGCTCTCGTAGCATCCAATCCATGTCAAGTTTACCGTCAACCAGTTTCCAGCCATAACCATCTGGCGAGGGTATGTCGAGATTATTCTGTAAAGAATTTTTAATTACAGCGGTGACATACGTTGTTTGCTTAATGTGGCAAAGCAAAGCGTCTCGCCTTGGTGGTAACTCTTGTGGCGCCGCCCTGACTATGTTGCATTGATTCTTAGAAGACATTTTTTTGGCCATTTTCTTTATATAAGCACAAAGGCATTCCAACACGCATACAATTTTAAATATTATCAACATGATCAATTTATGGTGCGCTACTTCATCAACCTTTTTCAGTTCATCTTCAATATCAGGAATAGATCGTAAGAAATAGGTAAGCTTGTGTCGGTAGCTAGCGACGTATGCGGCGTAAGCTGCTTGTGGATGAGTTGTTGCAATTTCTGCCAAAAGGATGATTTCGTCTGTTCAACCATCGATCTTGCTATTAACATATTTCTTTTTGTTCTCATTCGTGCCGATCACTGCTCCAAGATGTCGTTCACCTTCGACTGAAATTTGAATAGCCGACCCTTCAAACACTCGAGTAGCTTCTTCCATTTTCTCCTCTTTCACTATCAGCCAAGACTTTGTAGGCTGAGGAAAATAACCATAATTAGGACCAATCCTGAAAAGGTTGTCCCACCACTTTCTTAATGCTCTTAAGTTTCCTGCTGCAGCAATATCGTTGGCGAAACCAACCATCTTGTTGTAGTCGTTATGCATATCCTCATTTCAGCTTTAAGCCTCCAATAACGAACAGTCTTGCTGGAGTCGCATAGCAGTTTCTCGCGTACGTCGATATTTCAAGACAAATATACTTAATATTATGTAAAAGTGCATTTCTGTTCATGTTGGTAAATGCTTTGGAAGCGTCGACCAGGATGACTGCATCTGTGTTTTCGTGTTTGAACATTCTTCTCATAGCGTGTATTGCCTCTTCACTACCTAAACTACGGCCACACATTTGAACATTTGATGACGCATTTGCAACATCCTCGGAAAACTTGCTCATTACAACCTTTCCCATAATGCGTCGTAGAACCTCTCCAACCCCAATTGGACAAAGACCCGGTGATTCACGGACGGATACAGAGAGCCCTGCTGAATTTCTAACAGAGAACGATTATTATTGTAGGCATGCCATATAATATGGAAGTCAATGCTCTCCATCAGATGAAATAGCGGCCCCTCGTATCTGTCCATGTGATTATCATTTTCTGAGCACAGGTTTTTGGAATACTTTTGCATTATGTTTCTACAGACAAAGAAACTCATTAAAAGAACGTTATCTAGTAATTTTGAAGCAATTTGAAGAAATTGACAGCCAAGGAACATCAAAAAGTTGTGTGAATCCTTCAGGGACTCGTATGAACTTGCAGAAGAGTTAATACTCAGAGAAGCTGTAGTTGTAGCTCGTAAATCATTTCTATGCAACTTGAGAAAATTTGATTTTTGTTGAAAAAACTTGATTTTTCTTAAAAAAATCACTGTTTTTTTATTTCTTCATCGTACTTAGGGCATTTATTTTGTTTTGACTATTTTTTCATGATATGACTTAAGCAGAAAAGTTGTTCAGTATGAAATTCCAACGATATATAATACTTGATATTTTGCTTTTATAAAAAATGAACTGATTTTGATGATGTCATAATGCAAACTTTGAGGCCCTATAACTTTTTGCAGGAAATTTTTTTTGACATGACCTAAGCAAAAGAGTTGTTTAGTATAAAAATATCTTTACAATGGTATATAATACTTGATATTTTAACAAAAATATTTTTTTGCAAAAAGGTGCTGACGTCAGGAAGCACGTGACTTTTGGACGTGTGTCTGTCAAAAAAATTATTCAGAATATGATCATACATGTTTGTACCAATTTTCATGCTTTTTTCACAAACTGAAGTATTGTTATGTTATTCTACCAGACTAAACATTTTGTATACAGAAGCGATTATAGATGAAAGAGGTAAAACTTATATCCTGTATACATAGACAAAAACCTGAATTGCATAAAATAGCAAAAATTAAATTAATTTAAGTTTAAATAATTTACATTTCACGCCTTAAATTAACACTTTGAACAAAATATGATGAGAAAATTGACAAAATATCTCATCCCTCACCAGTACTTAAACCGCTTTCGTGCTCAAGTTTCAGATAGAGATCCTGCGCGTATAGTGACATCTTTGTATGTTGCTCGGTGGGGCGAAGCGAGCCGCATAAGCCAGCCGCATGCCACGTGGTGCCGCACCCACCACTGAATGAGACATTAAAAATAAAACTCGTAAAATTTGTATGTCCCATAACGTTAATTAAACCTAATAAGCAGTCTTAATATCCAATTAGATTAGCAATTACTGAAAAATGTTAACCTGCAGTTTAAACTTATAAAAACGTTTTGCTGTTGTTTCTGTTTTGTCATTTTCAAATAAAAAACTTTCATTGTCTAAAAGAAGAAGCAGACAAACAAGAGATAAATTAATTGAAAAACACTGCTTTTTTCACAGAAATAAGAAAGAAATCTATTCAAGTCTCAAATTTGTTTATCAAATAAGAAACTATAATTCCTAAGAAATCAATACCTCCCTTGTTCAACCAGCAGAACATCAGTGGAGTTATGCTTTGATAAATGATAAGCAACTGAGCTACCCAATGACCCGCCTCCAGCAATGACTATTCCAGTTGATGCAGGAAGGTTGGTTTCAAAACACCTTTTAGCCAAAAACCTGGCACTTCTCTGAAATGATCTACATATAAGAAACAAGTGTCGTTAATCTTTAGCCATATAAACGTGAAGTTGAATTTGTTAGGCTAAGAGTAAAAGGTTTTTGTGAAAATGATGTGAAATTGCTATTAGTTTGAAAGGAAAGCTGTTTTCTAAAAGAATCACAAAGTATTCCCAATAAAACTCGATCTGTCTTCAAAAATAAATTTATTTCACATTTTGAAGTCACTTTTGAGAGATTTTGCAACGACACACATATTTTGGATTGTTCATAATTATTTCGATATGTTGAAGGACATCTCTAAATAACAAACAGGCATGCACTTTGCTACTGATGTAATAATCAGTGATCTTTGTTACTCATGTAAGAAACAGAAAGATAAAGCTTGCACAGAGGATGTTACAGAAAGACTCATTGAGTAAAGTAGAAAATCAAAAGCTTCACTTCATTTCATTCACTCAACCGAAGGTAAAGAAAACAAACAAGAAAACAAACCTGTTTGACAGCAGGAAACGTTTCCTCCATTCCACATACATCTTGTTACTCTTGTTGCACACCAGGAAAGTTACATGTGCACTGAACAAAAGAGTCTTTTCTCAGAACTCACCAAGTATTTTAGTTACCTTTCACAGAATCAAAATATCTTGAAAATCCGAGAATTATAAACATAGTTTATTTTGCAAAATCTTTCATTTGCTTTTAGATTTGTCTACGACTGCATTAAGAAGTGACACACATCATTATCATCATGAGTCACTTTCATTATTCTATATTGCAGAATACAATAAAAACATATATAAAAAATTATGAACTAAAATATATGTCAGAAGGATCACCATGAAACAAGTCTAAAAATAAATCTAATATAAACACAAATAGAACTGAGAATGAATCATGTGTATATTCGATAAAAAATGCATAGTCATGGTCATCGTCATGGTAATTTCCCTCGGTCTTTTTCTAACAGCTTCTTGTCTACAGCCAACTTAACAAGCCTCT
Source organism: Candelabrum cocksii (assembly GCA_963930725.1). Lineage (NCBI taxonomy): Eukaryota > Metazoa > Cnidaria > Hydrozoa > Anthoathecata > Candelabridae > Candelabrum > Candelabrum cocksii. The sequence continues at coordinate 3,958,186 of OZ005668.1, read as the reverse complement.
CTACGAAGCCACGATTCGTTAGCAGAACACCTCGCTTCCTGAACACAAACTCCACAGCAGATATTGGCCCGATGTTCTGAGAATCCATAACATATGCTGTTGCTAAGCAACCACTACGATTAATGCCTGCCATGCAATGCACAAGCACCTTTCCGTTGTTTCTACAGGCATCATCAATGAACTTGCTCACACTTTCAAAATGAACGAGAATGGGGTAGTTTTCATTGTCCTCCGATTTGAACCCCAAATATTTGAACTTGTCTCCGTAGAATGAAGGCCCGGTTTCGTGGCAATCGTTAAGATCGTGAACGGTATTGATGATGTGCGTAATTCCCACCTGCTTAAGGTTGGGAATATCTGTGGCATCAGAAAACGCTCCCAAATACAAGAAATCTAGTATCTTATCCATGCTCTTTGGTAGTTTGAAAATATCAGCAACGATATTGTTAATATGGTCCACGTATCTCATTTCATTGGTGTTCAAATCACAATATTGACTTTTAGACAGTTCCATGTCAGCGATTACAGTAAATAAATTTTCTTGCTTTAGTGTCTCGCTAAACAAATAATTAGCCCCTATGATGTACCTGGATACTATTTAGTTGTTCTTTCAGGAAGTAAGTCAAAACAGCAAAACATTTCCCCAAAAAAATCTAAGAACAGCACAAACACTGTATACATTTTTAGTTAAAATGTCAGCAGTCTGACCTACTATTCCACAAAATTGACATTTCAGACATTTAGTAGTGCTGTACTGTTGGGCAGCCATTGTATTCCAACAACCTTATTAATTTAAAAGAAGTAGAGTATATTTTTATGGTATTATTATTCAGACTATTTTCGTCTGAGTGGTATATGAAACGATACATAGTATGTGGTCAGGTATGAACACCAGTAGAACAATGCGTTAAACAAAGATTGCTATTTCAGTTATTTGAAGGAAATGAACCAGTATTATTGCTGTTATTAGCTATAAAAACATCTGCTCCAATAAACTGTCAGACGATTAAAACTACACAATTGAAGTGAAAACTCTGAGTTAAAAAGGAACGATGAAAAACGAACGATGTATTTGCTGGGTATCGCTTGTTCTCCCTTCTTTAACAAAATATTGTTGTTGCTGTTTTTAGGTCATATGGTGTACACAGGAGAAATAATATGAAAGTTCCTATGCAAGGTTGATTACAGTAATTTAAGTCTACAGGTAAAACATTTGTTTGTTGATAGCAAATACTCAAGATTATTCATCCTCCTCCAAGTTAATAGAAGTGCCAAGCTTTGCGTAAAGTTTGACTTTCAGCTCATCAAGTTCGTGTCTGTAGACGTCAGATTTCTCCGTTAACTTCTTGATCTCGTCAACGACAGATTGTTTGTTGTCATCAATAAACTCTTGCACTTCGTCTGTTGTCATTTGAAAAAACACTTCACCAATGTGAACTCTAATATAACAGTTAAGGAACGTGAATTAAGGAGACTATTCATGACATAATAAAATTATGGCATTCATAAAGTAAAGATTATTATAATTTATGACGATAAACAGGTAAAGATTATTATAATTTATGACAATAAACAGGTCAAGATTGTTATAATTTATGCCAATAAACAGGTAAAGATTATTATAATTTATGACGATAAACAGGTAAAGATTATTATAATTTATGACGATAAACAGGTAAAGATTGTTATAATTTATGATGATAAACAGGTAAAGATTGTTATAATTTATGCCAATAAACAGGTAAAGATTGTTATAATTTATGGCGATAAACAGGTAAAGATTGTTATAATTTATGCCAATAAACAGGTAAAGATTATTATAATTTATGATGATAAACAGGTAAAGATTGTTATAATTTATGATGATAAACAGGTAAAGATTGTTATAATTTATGCCAATAAACAGGTAAAGATTATTACAATTCATGCCAATAAACAGGTAAAGATTGCTATAATTTATGCCAATAAACAGGTCAAGATTGCTATAATTTATGCCAATAAACAGGTAAAGATTATTATAATTTATGACAATAAATAGGTAAATATGGTTATAATTGAAACTTATTAGAATTTTATTGAAGGAACTTCCCAATAAACTACAACATACTAAAAAGATCAAAAGTGTTTTTTACGAGTTAAAATTATGTTGCACAGAGAGGATTTTAGTACGGTGATTACGAAGTTCATGCTGCACACCATTCGCTATAGAGTGCAGAGAGGATTTTAGTACGGTGATTACGAAGTTCATGCTGCACACCATTCGCTATAGAGTGCAGAGAGGATTTTAGTACGGTGATTACAAAGTTCATGCTGCATATCATTCGCTGTAGAGCGCAGAGAGGATTTTAGTTACTACGAAGTTCATGCTGCATATCATTCGCTGTAGAGTGCAGAGAGGATTTTAGTTACTACAAAGTTCATGCTACATACCATTCGCTGTAGAGTGCATTCCACATTGTATTCCTGTCTTGATAAATCAGATGATTGTGATAAGGTTAATTTGACCTCTGTTTTCAATAAAGATATCAATACGGTAGTTGAATGGGGTAAGAATTGGCTCGTTAATTTCAATCCATCTAAAACTAGTCTTCTTTCCATTAATCATTTCAAGCAAGCAGATTTACCTCAAATTTTGATGAATGTTTCTCATTTGCCTGAAAACAATTCATTTTGCCTTCTTGGTCTCATATTTGCAAGCGATCTCTCATGGCGTTCATACATTGAAACCATTGCAAAATCAGCTGCCATGAAGGTTGGTTCTCTTTTACAAGAAAGGAGTTACCTCACCCCTGAGTGTATCCTTTACCTGTACAAATCTTCAATACGTCCTTGCATGGAATACAGCTGCCACATTTGGGCAGGTGCTCCTGCGAATTGCTTGAACTTGTTAGACCGTGTTCAACGGCGTGTTTGCAAAGCAATTGGCGCAAACTTTGCTTCAAAACTGGACTCCCTATCACACCGGCAAAACGTAGCTTCTCTTTGTCTTTTCTACAAGTTTTTTTATGGATGTTGTTCAAGCGACTATCATCTCTTACACCTTCTCCCAGGATTTTTCACCATGCAACTAGGTTTTCGTCATCTTCTCATCAATGGACTGTTTGCATTCCAAACTGTCACAGGTATTTCTATAAAAACAGTTTTTTCCCGTGAACATCCAGACTTTGGAACTCCCTTCCTTCTACATGCTTTCCATCGGTCTATAACCTTCAACTGTTCAAATCAAATGTTCATCGATATCTGAAAACTGCGTAACTTTCCCTGTAACTTTTCTAGCTCTTTACACTCAAGTGGCCTTTAAGGCCTTGTTCTGAGCAACAACAATAAAAAAAAAGTGCAGAGAGGATTTTAGTTACTACAAAGTTCATGCTGCATACCATTCGCTGTAGAGTGATTAACAATATAAAATAAGGAATGGAATAGTTTGATATACAGAGAGAGATCGTGACGATTGACCATGAAGCTACTGTTCATATTCCATCATTTATTTTACGAAAAGATACGGAACAGACTCGTCATCAAGTAACATCATCTCATCTGAAGCGTCTTCAAGGTTCTGTAGTTCTTTCTAGACAGAAACATTTCATAGAAACATGTGATTTGGCCTACTACTTAAATTAACAGTATCCAGAAAGACGATTGAAGACGAAAAACATTTGAAATCTTTTTTATCAATGCTGAAAATTTCCTTGAAGCAAAGCTAAATGAAATCTTTCTTTCATAACACTAGTGATTGGTGATAAGATAAGTGGTAAGATTTCTTCGTATTTGACACATTCTATCTACAATTTTAAAAAATGTTACTATATATAAAAAAATACAAAACGATGGCTGTCCAAGGAAAGCAATTTGATTGGTGGAATTAAACATACGTAATTTCATATTGGTGCCATAAATTTGTTGTTTAAATTTATTTTTAAAATTTCTAATTTATCTATGTAGGTGTGCGCTGTTACATAAAAAAAGTTATTGCCAACTTTTCTAGCTATAATTTAACGAGCTACCTGCTTTTCGTGTCAAAATTCTTATATTCCCAATAAGTAAAAACATGACATGACAGAAATGTTGATTTTCAGGTGTATAAAGAATAGCTAGCTAAAAAGTTCCATTTTGTTGATGAAATATGTTTATAAAAAAGATTGGATAAACATATTTTAGTCATGTTTGAATATCGGAGAAATTTTATTTTTGTATTAACTGTAATTTTAACAAGCACACAGGCAGGTATTATGCAGCAGTGGCAGAGTGGTCTAAGCATCGCGCTCAGAATCAAGAGGTCCCTGGTTCAACTCCCACTCAGGTCGAATCTCGCCACATCCCTGGAAGTACTGCGCTCAGTTTGTTTCTCGGGGAAGTGGCTTATTTTAGAGTTTCTAGGATTTGTTTTGTGTTTACGTGTTTAATTGAGAGAGGGTAGGACCTTATATAACATAATTTCCAATACTCTGTTGATTCGTATCCTTTCTTTCCTACCTAATGGCAAAGGAGAGAAAGGTGAAACTTCCAATACACAGGACTCTGTTGAGTCATAGGCCTCTCCTGTGTATTTCCTTTCTAAAGTAGATAAAAAATACCTTTTTATTTGCAATAAAGATCTTCACATCGTTGTGCTTGGAATTTGTGTTCGCGAACGAGTTGATCATCTTTTGATCCTCGTGAGTCACTTTTATTTCGGTGCCCAACTAAAAGATCATCATGATGGTTTACTCTCAAGATAAAATGAAATTGCTGAATCTTATCACAATTGGCAAAAAAAACAAAAAAATGATGACTGCGCTGATACCTTGCCTTTGGGTGCAGAAGGAGAAGCCATAGTTAGTTATCAACTGCAGGTTCTCTCATTTAATGCTGGAAAAAACATGATATGCATAAAATTGAAGCATGACCAAATATCAGATTATAAGTTTAATTTAAAAATACCCGATGCAAAATTTTAAAAAGACTATGTATGGGCTGGAATTTCCTGTATATCTGGCTGTTAACCAAATAAATGTAACTTATCAAAGTTGATTCCTGTACAAATTGAGACTGGACAGGCTAGTTGTACAGCCTGCAAACCAGAAGAGAGACAATGCACTGGAAGACTGAGGTTCAACAATTTCCCAGACTACTAAACATACCAAAAATACATTTAATTGTTGATATCATAAACTTTAAAAATCTTCAGTCTTCACTCAACCCAAGTAAATGGACAGTATAAATATATATATATATATATATACATATATCATAAACGTTAAAAACAAAATACAAACTTCAATCAAAAATCGTGAGAAAATTTTTTAGACCAAGATCTTGGTTAATGACGTAAAAACCCATTAGTTTTTATTATTTCCTTTGATACAATAATGCTCTAGTGACGATTTGATTGCCATTATGAACAGTTGTGTTCACTAAAATCCTAACCTACAGCCACTATATTAGCTACAGCAAAATGCTCTGAAAGGAATGGTCAAGGTTACTTCCCATTGAGTTAGAGCACTCTTTTATATCAAATCCTAGCAGAATTCCTCATCATTGACATTTTTTCACATCTATTTTAGACAATGTTAGACAATAATTTCTATTTAACCTTTTCTCGCTATCAAAATTGCAAACCCTCTAAAAGTAAACTGTGAACTGTTTTAAACAAGGCATTGTAACACAATTTCAAACAAGCTTTTCTAACAAGCAAAACCGTTTTGTAAATGTCTACTTTCTAAAGTGTCAACATTCTTCTTGTGAGACACACTTTCTTCTTGACTGAAGCTTGATACATTTTGAAATTGTTTTTTAATTTCCGTAGCCATAAGATCTCGGTCTTGTAATTGTTTAATGACGGTGGCGGACAGAGCTTCGATAAACTGCGACTGCGAAATGACTTCTGTGGACTGAAACAACAACATCAACAACTGAGACCGTGATTGATGACTCATTTTTTACGCCTAAAAGATTTGTTGGTCTAAAAGTTTGAAAGCACTCTACCCTCAAATGTACTTTTCACATCTTTACATCTCAAATGTACTTTACACTCAAATGTTCAACAGCAACTTTCTCCAAAAAATATTTTTCAATTACAAAATACCATCATGAAAGGCAATATTATCAAAGAATAACACTTACATTTAAATACAGCACATGAGCAAGAAACGGAAGCTTTCGTAACGTTCTGCCACTTAAACCATAGCTACGCCTGAAAACAAAACAACAAATTAAGATAACTACACCATGTAAATCGTCAAACCAAAAGAAACATACTTGGCTATATCTAGGAGACGAAAGCTGATGGAGTTTGCTTCGTTTTCCTGGAACCTAATGTTGAAAATTTGAAAATAAATAAAATTATAGACACATAATTGTTAATGTAACACACATTGACTTTTCCCTCAAGTTGGAATCTAGCCAAAATGGTAGCAAAAATGATGTAACTAAGACGAAGATCATAAATCAAATTACCTATTATGTAGAACTGGACCTTTCTAATACTATAATCTTATACATGGCAACCTGGTAGAGCGACAATGCTTTAACATTGAAAATTAAGGTGTATAGGGTAATGGTTTCTGAAGTTATTCTGCTAAAATCAAAAATCCCCTACCTCCCCAGCACACAACTCTACGCTACGGTTTGCGCTAAAAAATCCTGACAACACTCCTGTCAGCTGCTAACTTCATGATTTATAAAGCAATGGCTATAAAAATTCATCAATCCACGAGACGAAGATGTATCATCACATAATACTACAAAAAATTACCTCATCATCTTTAACATTCTAAACGAAAAGGAAGACATTATTACACTCTGTTCTTTTCATATTATTTCAAACTGTTTATTTATGCTTGTTGTTGTTTTATCTTTTGACTTTAACTTGTTTGGAGTTTTCTTATTATAACAATAGCAACACAAAAGTCCTGAATGAGAATAATAGAGGAATGATGGCGTCATAAGGTATAGAGCTATGACTAAAATTCAAATCAGCTAATTCAAATCTTAACATCATACTTTTCCCCTTCATATTGTTTTGCCTTTGGAGTCAAAAACCTGTATTGCAAAGTTATAAAATGCAGACTCAAAGATATGCAAGAAAAATAGGTCCTTAATTTACCTCAAATCTGGCAGATTCTCTCTTGATACTATCTTCCTCTAAAAGAACAATGCAGCCTGAAATAAACTTATAATTTTCTAATTAATCCTTGAAAACAGGAGAAATTTAAAAGAATTCATTAAAAACAATTCTATTTTGACTATTTTTTCTCTCGACAAAAATAAGAATCAATATTTTTCATAAAATTAAATTAAAAGATTGACACAGATGCTAAATAAATTTAACCTTCTTTAGTTCTGTGATACACGAATGATAGATAGTAAAGATGGCTTGCTCGGAAGGAGGTCCTATGTACTGCTTGATGTCAGCCCTGAAAACAACAAAATGAAGATTGTTTCTGTCTGTATATCTCTCGTTAAAGATGGTGTCTATGATGCTATCAATATCATTTTAATCCTTTGGAGAAATTTACACGAAGTTAATTAACTGTAACAAATGATTCAAGAAATTGTAAGGTAGGTAGGTAGAAATGCCACAAGAGTAAAAGTGTTGAGAAGAAAGCTTGCGACTTTGTAAGTGAAAAATTGAGCAATTGCGAAGTTTGTTTTGATTGGTCTTATAAGTTTAATTTAACTGATGAATCTTAATAAATCACATGAAATGCATACAACAGTCGCTTCAGTTATCAAAGGCAACACTTGAAAATAAGGTTATACATTTAAAGAATAAATAAAACCAAGTGTTAGAAAAACGACCTGTTTAACACGATTTGTTTTACAACCGTAACAATATGTACCTGTCAACAAACGCCAAATCAATAGCGCCGGTGATGTTTGATGTTGTTAATATCATCACATTCGGATATCTGAAGTAGGATACAAAACACTTATATTAGTAACACAATGAATAACAAAGTTTGTCCAATATTTCAACCTATGGTCAAAAAGAAAGAAGGTTGTTAGCAATACAAAAATCAAATCGTTAGGATAACGTCAAGAATTAAAATAATTCAAGATTTTAAATTCGTCTGATAGCGTCTGAGAAATGTTAGAAGTATAACTACGAACTAAAGAAAGTGTTGGGCAATTTCTGAAAAGAGTTGAAAACACGCACAAGTGAATTAAAAAAACAACAAGTGTGAAAGAAGAGAAAACCTTCTTATATTATCGATCTGTGTGAGAAGAGCATTGACAACCCTGATTGCGTCGGACGGTTCAGTTCCTTTCATTGCCGCAGTACGAGCTGCCGTTAAACTTTCCACCTGACAAAACATCCACCAAACATCATCTACTCACAACAGCTTTCTTTGTAATTACATGTCTACAGGTTTATTACTCTCACACAACTATTCATAGTGTTTGACATAAGCACTTATTTGCACCTAAATTCAATTAAGTTGAATCTTGCCCTAGTAACATCAAGCTTTTCGTTCATTTATTCTATTGTAAAGGTTTTCAATCTGGGGGTCCAGGGATCGTTCTTTAGCAAGATTAGGTTTTAGGGTATAACTTGTCAGACATAAAAATCTCAAACATATTTGGATGGAGGAATTAACCAAAGTGCGTAGAAATTGTGTTGCTCGTAAGGGGTCACAGTATGACAAACCACTGTGGTTTTTGTATATTTCCAGTTTTAGAACTGTGTGGTGGTTCTATAGAGACATTAAAAACATTAATGTAAGTCGCCTACCTCATCTATGAGGACACATACCAACACTTCACGGTCATTTATTAATTCTTCGATTCTCTGAAACATCTTCTGCACAAGCTTGCCACTCTGAAAAAATTGTTACTATTATCTAACTGAATCAAAAAGCAAAAAAAATCAGGGCTCAAAAAATCTTTTTTTTGTGATGTATGAAGTAAGAAAAAATCAGCATACAAATTATCATTTCGGCGTACAAATTATCGTTTCGGCGTACGAATTATCGTTTCGGCGTACGATTTATCTTGTAAAAAAAGCTTAAAAAATTATATTACGTTTATTTTGTTTAATTTTCAACTTATTTCATACGGAACACTAAACGAAAATTAATACAAAATAATCATAATGAACTTTTGGTTTAATACCTCAGAAAACCATTTCGAAAACAAGCTATGACTGTTGATTTCAAGAAGCTGGCCATAACGAAATCTGAAAAATGAATCCTCACTTAAAACCGTTTCCAAATAAGGCAATAAAAACAACAAATGTTTGAGGTAAAATAAATAAAGGTCAGAGTAATAATAAATAATAATAATAATAATAATAATAGAAGAAGAGTAGAGAGTTAAATAAAAAGCTGGCGGTAAGATTAAACAAGATGAATTTAATGAGGTGTTCTCAATCCAAAAAACCTGGACTTTTGTGTTTGGTGGCCAACCCAACATAAATACAGACAGATTAATCAAAATACAGCACTGTTTTGTTTTTTAAAAACGCAAATCTTATTTGGAGTTCAAACATTGATTTTTCACAATTGAGAGAAGAGGTTAAGAGAGCACACCCACCGATGTGACAATCTTATAGTAAGCTTTTGAGCCAGGGCTTTACACAGCGATGTTTTGCCAGTACCGGGCGGCCCTGCAGTAAAAAACAACAAAAATTAATGTCTCCTGTTATTAACAAGAAAACAGTTAAAACAACAAATAACAAAGATATATAAAGAAATAACAAATAATTTAGAAGAACTTATAACAACAAATTAATAAGAAATCTTCAATTTTTGGATATTTATATATATCGAAATACATCACTGTCAATATTATTTCACATTCTAACATACATTAGGCCTTCAACTTCACTAAGAAAATTTTCTTTAAATTGATTAACAATCCTTACTATTTAGAAAGTATGTCTTAAAATTGTCTTAACTATAACTAATTTTCAATTTTTAACTTTCTCATCATTTCTTTCTCTGTTGCTCACAACTTTAACAAATGTAACGTAATATCAAAGACCAAAATATCACTATTAACCCTAACATGAAGTTAAAGAGTGAAATTGTTAATTATTATGCATTATGAAAGAATGAAGAAAAAGTCATGCTAGAATTCATCAACCCAAACCCATATTCTAACTATTTACCATGCAGCAGAATAACACGATTCCACGAAATGATATTTGAATCAACACCTCTAAAAAGAACGTACAATTTCCATTAACATTTACAAACTAAAATATTCAGAGATTTAAATCCGTCAAATATTAAACATACATTCAAAACATAAATGACATTATAATTGGATTACTAAATTGGATTACTAAATTGAAATTGACGAACAAATTAAGGGAATTCACGAATCAAGAGTATTATTTCAATTAAATATATTTTGGATAAGACATGAAAATTAGCGATCGGAATTGCGATGTACTCGGACTGGAACATATTTCATTTTTATTATTACACGTTTATTTTTTTTATAAGAAACCTAGCAAAGGCCCTAATAGCAAAATTTTCTTAATTATGATGCCAAAATTGAAGGTTTTTAGTTCTAAAAGTTTCTTAAATTTTACTACAGTTTAGAACCCCAAAATGGACCAAAAAAGACAATAACGAGTAAAGTGTGTGTTCATTGTATTTTGTAGTTCTTAACAAATATCACTCATCTAACAAATGTACGTCAGCTCCATTAAAATCGTCAAGTTTGAGGTAATCCTCAGAGTTGTCGTCAAATAGAATTCTGTATTCATCGAGTTTCTTGTTGCACCAAGAAACAAAACCAACATGCTACTCATCATACAAAACGCTTACTTCCTGATTGACCATGACATGTTCCATTACTCGGTCGTTGACAAGATCTAATCTTTGTTCCGGTTGTCACTCATGCTCATGCTCTTCTGTTTCACTATATTTGTCATTTTGATCATTCTCCTGCACATCGATGTCAGCTGCTTCCTCTGCCGGTTCTGGTACCATGCATTCGATCTCGTGAGTTACTTGAATAGGCAAGGGTGGTGGGACAACATAATGGCTTAAACCTTCTGGTTGAATTTTGTCATCATCCGAACAGTCTGCAGTTATTAAACAGCCTGTCTTCTCAAAGCAACGATATCTTGTTTTTGCAAATTCGTCACCCATAAGCTGGTTGTAAGGATCTCCAACCCAATGTGATATTAAAATACAACGTTGTTTCACACCAAGCCGTTTTTCTGAGTTGCCAGTCCAAAGGTCAATATTCTCCTCATTTTCTAGCCAGTCTTCCTGCAATCTTCTTATTTTCACTTTAAGTACTTGTCCGAAACCGCAATCTACTGGCTGCCAAATATCTGTTGCTCCAGGCTCTCCAAACCATGCAATCCCACCAACTTCGCGAATTTCGTGCAAAAACCGGTGATTCACCTGCGCAGACAGATTATCGCAGAACAAAACAAACTCGTCACTGTTTTCAATGTTTGCGGTAACTGCAGGTTTGAGAGTTTTCTTAACCCATTCCACACTAAAGTCAATATCTGCCCATGCATTTTTCCGCCAGTAAATGTCAACATCTTTATGGTAGGCATTCTTCTCATCATCGGTGATGCGCTTACCGGTACCACAAAATATTATTCCAGCTCTAACTTTTGTAAATTCATCAAGAGAAAAACACAATTGTAATGTACACTGGCGTTTATCAAGACCAGAACCTGGTGTACACACCCAAGTTCTGTGTTGTCTTCTTTCTGACCTGTCAATAGGGATGTCATACGTCACTTTTTGGTCAACGGCAAATGGTAGTGGCACTTGGTCAACATTAAACCGTCGGCAAGGTTTAAAACGGCCCCATTTTGAATCATAATTTGGCTTATCACAACCAGGTTTAATAAGACCTTCTCTCAGTGTGCTGTTCCATTTCATAATTGTCGGAGGATATTTCTGTTTGTCAATTTGTTTTTACGCTGAACATGTCTTAGTTTGATCTGGTACTTTCTTATAAATGCATTGACTGCACTCTTTGGGATACGCTTAGTATCTTTGTTTATATCTTTGGCTATTTTGTTTGCATAAGAATATAACCAAGCAAAGGATATTCTCATGCCTTTTGACCTTACAGAAACAAACTTTTCATACAGCTTCTTGTAAACTGCCTTGTGTCTTGTACTTGGGCGACTCTTTTTTAACATTTTCAGGTGTTCTGTAAGGGAAGCGTCACAAATCTGTTTTTCCAATTTCTTCCATTTAGAAACTTGTTAATATTAAATTGAAGTGCAACATCATTATCACCAACATTTTGGGGCTTGCACGCGCTGATAACTTTCATTTTAAACGTGCTGTCATACGAATTTCTTGCTGCAGCACCTCGCCTCTTTCCCTGTTTGGTTTGTTTGTCAACGTCATTTAAGAGGTCATCTAAAACACTTTGAACTTCCTTTTTCAATTAATTGCCGTTTTCTAAATCATTAGCGGACACAAGACTTTCACTGGAGAAAACGTTATGAACAGACTTTGAAATTGGTTTATCTGATACACGTTTTTTGCACCACGCTACATGCATTTGTAAGGCAGTTTTAATAATAGTAACACTTAAACCAACTACCTCGTTGCTTAAACAAACAAAATATGCATGCCGTCCGAAGCGTTTTAGCGTGAAAAACGTTTGAATGGAGCTCCAGCTCACATGCACAATTTTTTCTTCCAACCACACAGCAAAAAGTCAATTCTTATCTAGAATATATTTTTTACTTGATTTGAGTAAATTACAGTAAATTAAGACTTCTAGAATTTTATTCTAAAATTGAAAAGTCAAATCAAAATTCTATTACAACTCAAGAAATAACAAATTAGATCTAGTTTTTGTGTATATGTATCTCACAGTGAATGCTGGGTATCCTTAATATCTCACATGGAATGCTGGGTATCCTTAATATCTCACATGGAATGCTGGGTATCCTTAATATCTCACATGGAATGCTGGGTATCCTTAATATCTCACAGTGAATGCTGGGTATCCTTAATATCTCACATGGAATGCTGGGTATCCTTAATATCTCACAGTGAATGCTGGGTATCCTTAATATCTCACAGTGAATGTTGGGTATCCTTAATATCTCACAGTGAATGTTGGGTATCCTTAATATCTCACAGTGAATGCTGGGTATTCTTAATATCTCACAGTGAATGTTGGGTATCCTTAATATCTCACAGTGAATGCAGGTTAACTTCACTATTAATAATATTATTAACAACAAATTCAAAAAGTTTTATCTTTTTAGATTTAACCATTCTTACTACAAGGAATTCATATGTTTCTCCCACGTTAAAATGTTAAGAAGGACGATGAAAAGTTGACAATGTTTTGTGACTATGTTCCTTGAATAATACAATTGGCTCAACAACAATAATACATAACTACCTGTCGGAAAAGAGAAGTGCAGTTGAGGCGTAGTTCAGCAGCTGTAACAAAAACTCCACAATCTCAGGAAAACACATTGATCATTTTCATAACCTTAGCGTGTTAACTAGACCTTATAGGAAGCAGTCAAAGCTAACAATGCACCTTCCCAATTAGTGTTCATCAAAGATTTGTAACAGAGTCAATGAAAAACACTTTAACTGTTCGAAAAACTCGTCCAAATATGATTTTGGATGACTACAAGTATTTCTAGCATGTTTGTTGTAAAATTCACGCTATGATATAGTGCACTGTTTACATCAGTAATTTTATTAATTATTTTTCTTTTCTTTTTTTTTCTTTTTTTCTATGGCTGAATAAACCCTATTGTTGGTAATGGGCATAAACGACGGTGTCTATCCCTTTTTCATTACCGCAAGACGTTGGGTGTCGAATTCTTATCACGCTAAGATTCATTCGAAAATACTCCTTTGTAATATGTCTTTTATTGTTAATACGCAAGATATCAATTTTTCTATTGCTGCTCAATTATAGCACAAAACAATGAATCTAAAGTCTGCATCCATCATCATATACCTGCCTTTTGACATCAGAATCGAAGATCAAGTTCTCCCACATACCCTGGAATTCCTCTGAACAAAAAAGACAGAAATATGTCAGAAAAAGAATTTAAAGTTATTTCAGATTGACTTTACCAGCTTTTATCAACACTGCTTTGATAAGAAGTGACAAGTGCTGACAATGTCATCTGCATGTTGTAAAAGGGTTATTGGTAAAACCGATTTCATTATTCCATATGTTTTAATTCTATTGATTGCTATTTCGAATCCATAAATTTGCAATTTGTTTTGTAGTGTTACATTCTTCCCTTGTTAATTGACTCTTTGTTCTGGCTCCTGGAGGTACACTTAAACTGCAGTAATAAAGTAATAGCTCCTTCTTAATCCTCTATCAACCATCTCCTCATTTACACCTGTTATGGTTAATTTGACTGCTTCGATTACTTTCATACATGACTTACACGTTACAGACACTTGCTCAAATATTTAAGTTTAAAACTACTTTCGTTGGTAACGTACAACATTATTCTACAGAACACATCATGAAGCAGACAAACATTTGGTTCAGTTCTCGGGCCTATCCTTTTTCTCGTTTATATCAACAATTTGCCAGATATGGTAAAATCTACAGTTTTGTTGTTTGCAGACGATACAAAATTGTTTGACATTGTAGATGATTCCTCTCCAGCCCAACTACAAAATGATATCGATAACCTCACTGTATGGTCAAAAAAATGGCTAAAGCGTTTCAATGGTGAAAAGTGTCATGTCATGCATCTTGAGCGTGCAAACCCACAAACCACCTACACTATGACAGAGAACGGAGAAACAGTTGAACTTGAAAGGACTTGTTGCGAAAAAGATCTTGGTGTAAACATTGATGAAAGACTTATTTTCTCTCGTCACACTTCGTCTCAAGTTTCAAAAGCTAACAAGATATTCGCTATGATTAGAAGATCCTACTCGTTCCTCAATGAATCGTCTTTTAAACTATTGTTCTGTGCGCTGGTACGCCCTCATCTGGAGTATTGTTCTTCTATATACCACCCTCGACTAATCTCTGACAAATGTTTGATTGAAAATGTCTTGAGAAGAGCCACCAAATTTGTCCCGTCATTAAAAAATCTTTCCTATATTGAACAACTACAACGTCTTGATATATCCAGTATGAAATACAGGTTTTTTCGCTCCGATCTTGTCGAGACCTACAAGCTCCGTCGCGCATACTACAACGTCTCAACCGATAAGCTTTTTAAGAACAAACAATATTCTAAAACGCGTGGCCATCCGTTAAAACTGGAGAAAAATTTTACCCGAGTCTGGAGTCTCGAAGGCATTTTTTCACACAGAGAGTAGTAAATAGTTGGAACGCACTTCCCGAGGACATTGTAAATGCGACATCAATCACTATTTTTAAAAGACTTTTTGATATATATTTTACTGACATTAAGTTTGTTATAGACTAATCTTGTTCTCTAATCTTAAACAGCCGATTTTTCTTTCTTTTTTTTCCTTTTTTTTTTTGCATTTTCTGACTTTTCTGACTTTCTAGTGTTTTTATATCGAAGTGTAGAAGAGCTTTTAAAGGCAGATTTTATGCCTCCACAATCTAAATTTTTATTTCATTTGGTAGATTTTTGGATTGTAAGCTTAAATAAATAAATAAATAAACATGTTAGGGAAATTAAGAGCTAGATAAGTGTGAAGACCAAAGATTTGAGATATTGTAAGCATGCAGTTTTAAAGAAAGATACAGAACAGAAATGTAACCAACAAAGGAAAAAATATCTACATGAAAGAGGCGTACCTTTGAAGCTTTTGTAAAATATGTGAAATTTTTTTATCAAATTCGATTTTAACATTCCACTTGAATTGTATCATCATCATCTCATCATATTCGGTTTTACGTTCGTTTTTACATGCCTTTCCTAACATCAACCCCAGTGAGAGAAAAACAGTGGTGAGTTAACCCACGCAAGATACCAACTTTTAAATTTTAAACTCTGCATTAAGGGCATGGGTGTTTATGTTCATGAGGTCAACAATGTTACATGACCAAATACCCCAATACTTGAATACTTGGTAAAAAATATAACTGACAAAAACAATAAAAAACATTCAAACTTTTTCAAGAAGCAAATACTTTTGCACCTGTCGGTAGAATCCAGTGTGTTGCAGCCGATATGTCATCTTCATCAATTCCCTCATATCCAGCCTCATCAGTGTTAAGTTGGTAAACGTGGATGACAGCTTGGTACTTTGATTTATCTATACTCTTTAAAAAAAGGAACAGTAAAATATGGGTACTACTTACTTACTACTAACAACAGAAATATTAAAAGGTTCAGTGAGACTCAAGAGAAATGGCGAAAAGAGTGAAATTCAAAATTTTCTACGACAAAACAATCTGAAACTGAAACTCCTGAGCTCAAACGACATGTAGTCATTGAGTAGAACCATGCAATAAAACTTCATATTAACATATATATATATATATTATTATTAAAGATGTGTAACTGACCCCATGTGAAGTCGTCATGAATTCATCATCAAGAACATTGATAGTGACTACATTTGTCGTGAGATACTCGTTGTCATTGAATACTGTGAATGAATCACCGTATTTTAACGGTATTTCTGATATGAAATCAAAAACATACTTTTTTATGTCACTCGCTCGAGCTACACTGAAAGCAAAAAGTTATCACAAAATTATTATTCAATGGCATGAAATGGTTTATTTCAGTGAGGAATATCTGTAAAAGTCTGCCAAAAATTGAAGAAATTGTTAGAAATAATCTTTTAAAAGATAAAAAGGGAACTACTATCAAGAAACGAATTAAGATCAGAAAAAATGATCAAGTACCGCAATTGATATCTGAATTATTCACAGAAATCAAGATACTCTTTTTAGAAGTTAGTATGGCCTTCGACTTTCAATTTTATAATACAATAAGAAAGATCAATATAAGACGCTAAGACAGCGATATTGCACCTTTGCTCGTGTTGACAAACTTCAATGTGGATGGTGTCGTTCGTTTGGGGTGGTAAAGCATCACTCAGATCATTAACTGTATCCATTGTCAGGAAATTAATTTTATTTGTATTTTTGACAAGAAAAAAATAGTCTACAATAAAGACCGACAACAGAGTCAAAAGTAGGGAAACCAAACCATAGTTCAACCAGAGAGTAAATTTACATGAGTTACTCTACAAATGAATTATTATTCAGTTCTTTAATTATATAATGTAGATATCTGCATATATATATATATATATATATATATATATAAATAAAATCTTCGCAGACAAATTCTACAAAAAAAATTTAAAAACAAAACTTTATACTATGCTGTACAAAGTAACTTACTAGTTCAAAACATCTAGACAACAATACAACAAGCTAGTGTTTTTGACAACTCAAATCTCATTCATTGACCTTCATCTCTAAATATGCTCTCTATAAAAAAGCAGTAGTTTACTGCAAAGAGAATATTTTGCTGTAAAGCTGTTTCTCTTTGTTTATCTGGGATTTCAAGGAAAGCTTCGCTCTCTCGAGCTGCTTTCTGACTACAGTATTCTTGGGTTCAACAGTTAAAGCACTTTCATAAGCTTTCATGGCAAGTGAGTATTCTTCAAGGCCCATATTAGCTTCACCAAGTCGAAACAACGCTTTCATATTATCTGAATGATGTTTTAAAACCTTTTCACATTGCAGCTTGGCATTGTGATAATCTTGTTGTTTTAAGTAACAAAGTGCCATATTTAAGAAGGAAGCAATTTTAAATGGCAAACCAAGAACATAATCGCTGTCTTCTTTATTAATTTTCACCATCTTCAAAATCCGTTTGTAATAAATTATGGCCTTCTCGTACTCCCCTGCCTTAAGACATTTTGCACCAAACTCTTTTAGCTTTTCACTTCTTTGCAAGCGCTCCTCGTAATCCATTTCGTAAATTTCTTTAAATTCTCGTTCAAACCTGAACAAATTGATTTCATACTCAATATTTTCAGCATCGGGTGGAATTTGAAACAAATCATTTCCAACATCTCTATAAGCATAGTCATTCCGCACAAAAACTGTAGCGCGCTCATGTATCCTCATTTTGCATATCGCTTTTTCAACGCCATCCACAATGCCGAATTCGTAACCTTCACCAATTCTAAACTCAACATCTCGTTCGTCAAACAATCGCCCTTTATAAGAACCTCGAAGATGTATTTTCACATGAGAGTCAAGATTTGGTTTGTTAACGCCACTACCCATCTTTCTGACTTTCTTTCTTACACCGCCATCAAGAGTAACTTCTTCATCATCCCAACCCAGAAGCTCAACCTCAAAGAGTAGAGTACAATTCTCTGGTATTTTTGGTGGAAATCCTTCTTTACCGTATCCATACTCTGGGGCAATGCGGAATTCTGCAATTTCATTCTTACGCATTGACAACACTCCGATATCCCACCCCTTAATAACAGAATTTCGTCCAGCAATAAAGCTGAACACTTCATTACGATCTTTACTTGAATCAAACTTTTCACCCGACAAAAACCTGCCCACATAATGAACATATACTTTCGCACCATCAAATGGCGTTTCTATGTCATCTTCATTTTCACACCTTTTTATTATTGTTTTGATAATACCTCCATCCTTTGATGGGGTTAAATCTTCAAACAACATGGGATCATTCTCACCCATCATTAATATGTTTGCTGTATTTACAAAATATAATAAACAAAAAACTGCAAAATTAATTATATATATAAAGAGAATTTCAAACAGTTTTCCAAAATACTCAGAAGAGGAAGTGAATAGATTTTTTTGTAATGTTTAGAACTCCCTTCTTATTACAATATATAAAACATAAGTACATGTATAATGTATATAAATTTCAGTCAATCCTCAACATTTTAGAAACATTTTAGAAACTTTTTCTTTTATGTAACTTTACAATTTCATTGAATGTTTTGAATATAAGAATAATATCATTCTAATTAACTACCATTAATTTTGATGGAAATTATTGCACTTGTTGTGGAATCTCCACATTTCATCTCAAAATGGTAGCACACTTCCACAGTTTTTATATTAACCTGGTTTCCATTGACAAAGATTTCTTTGCATTCCACCTTATTTTGATTTCTTTTTATTGTAAAAAATAACAATGATAAATAAAATAAATGAAAACATTTTTCGCAAGACAGACTTTACAAAAATAGTTGACAAATAAAGAATTAAAATACAGAAATTAATGGGGAAAAATTATAGCTTAACAAAATCTTTGAAAAACTTGGTCCAAATGTGATAAAGGCGGTTGTTTTGAAACCGTTGCAACCACATATATTCCATCAAATAATCTGATAAATTTATATTGAAAAAATACACACAAGCTCCGTCACATGAACGTGCGGAAACATTCCACCTAAATGCAACCAACCGTAATAACGTTCCAAGATAAACCACTCGAATTCGTGAATTTAAAAAAACGTAGAACAAAATTGTTTGGAAAATTAATAAAAGTTAAAAAATGCGAAAATTTTGGGAACCTTCTGCATACTTTAATAGAAACCACATTTTTAAAAGTAAACAAACACTTCAAACAAAAGAAATATTCTCAAAAAAAAGTGAGCTGGGGGGGGGGAGCAGAAAAGGAACTATCTAGCGCCAAAATTACCCCTTAATTTGAATGAGAACAGATTTGTAATTGATATTAGAGTAAATACCATGTCAGTGAAAGCGGATTTTCAGTACAGTTACATCGATTGTGAAGCTCGCCCAGCATAATAATGTATTCGAAAGTATTGGGGGTTAAGTCTACTTGCTTCAACTGGCTAAAAACCACTCCACGCCCAATTCATAATTAAACATGGACCTATTATTTAGTACAACAAGGAATTTTATTTATAACAGCGAAAAGATAAAGAATAGTGTTTGGAACATTATAATTTTTGAACCAAACACGATTTCTCGGCGCCATTTACGCAAAATCGAAATTTAATTCAAATGAGATTCCCCGGGTCAATTTTCACATTATTTCCAAAAAAAATACATTTACTTTTCTTTAAAATTCCTAAAATTTTCGCACATCATCAAAAGCGAATTAGAACAATATTGCATGCATTTCGCAGATCTTGGAGAAATTTGCAACAAAAACTGGAAACCCGACAAGATTTGGGAATGACTCTCCGAACTCAAATGTTTGTAGGACAAAACCCTCCTAGGACAAAACCCCCTAGAACAAAACCCCCTTAGGACAAAAAACCCCTTTTTTTATAGAGTAGGACAAAACACCTCTTATTTTCAAATTCAAATTGTTGTTTATTTACCATATAATAAAAATACAAAAATTTTGTGGACTTTCAGAAATTTCCACCGGTTCAAGCGTGACATTCCGTGGCCTCACTTTGAAGAGTTCGATATATCATTCCGTGGCCTCACTTTGAAGAGTTCGATATATCATTCCGTGGCCTCACTTTAAAGAGTTCGATATATTATTCCGTGGCCTCACTTTGAAGAGTTCGATATATCATTCCGTGGCCTCACTTTGAAGAGTTCGATATATATCCCGTGGCCTCACTTTGAACAGTTCGATATATTATTCCGTGGCCACACTTTGAAGAGTTTGATATATCTTTCCGTGGCCTCATTTTTAGAACAAAATTGTTGCCGCAAACTAATCTTGTGGTCTCAGAAAGAAAAATGTTTTCTCTTTTTAAAAACAGTTGTACATATAGTATATAATATCTTCGTAAAATTTCTATTAAAAATGTTTGTTGTAGAAATGGAATGGAAATGGAAAGCCGGTTCTCGACGACAAGACCCTAGTTTCTACGTGCTTTCCGTCTGTTAATTGCAGTTTTAGGTTTTAGTTCATTACAAACAATATAGTTCGAGGTAGTTCACACTCGTCATATAGCGGAAAAGATTTTCCTCGAGAAAAACAATCAGTCTATTACCGTTAATCTACTATAAGGAAGTCCGTGTTCGTTTCAAACTTTTTTTGGAGTTATATAGCTTGCAATGTGTGTGGTTATTCCCTCTTAACTTTAAGTTTAAGGCACGTTCAAATCATTCCTCACACATGATAGGTAGCTTGTTGCCAATGGACTGTTCCAAGCCACACTCTGTGAAAAACGGAAAAATTCATAGCTGCTTAGGTACACTTGGATAGCCCTCATAACAACATGGGGTAAAAATCTTTTTATTACAAATACTTCATGTTATGTAAAATACTACATCTTTCAGCGATTACAAAAATTGTTCTTTCGTCCAACTGTATTGTTCTGTATAATCCTGTTTAATTAGCCAAATGACATAAACGTGCAAGAGGAAGTATTTGAACATGTTGGGAAAAACATAAAAATGAGGTGCTTTTTATCGATTTGGCTTATTATTGCTTTTTGTAACATTTACGTGGAATGCTGGGGATTTCGAAGTCCCGTCCGAATCACAAGAATTGCTAGACGTGTGGGAGGTGGGATAGTTGACGCGGGAAAAGCAACCGGGAAAGGCGTAGTTAATGTTGGGAAAGCAACCGGGACAGGCGTAGTTGACGCTGGCAAAGCAACCGGAAAAGGCGTAGTAGTTGCCGGTAAGGCCATTGCAAAGGGCGTCACTGCTTTAGTGAAGGGCTGTTGTGGATTCAAAGCAGCCGTGTGTAATATGGAGAAGGAGTTTGAAAGGAGACAGAAGGATATCAAAGCTAAATCAGCGCTCATGGACAGAGACTGGATCACTGGTGAGTGAACACAAGAAATATTAACCACATCAGATTATTACCGTATTATTTGCCATGCCTTTATGCTATCGTTATTTTCATACAAAAAATGCATATCATGAGATGATGGTTGCTGTCAAACAACAACAGCGGAGTTTCCCGGTCTTTCTATCCCCGTCGATCCACACTTTTCATTTATATATATCTTTTTAATGCATATATATATTTCTTATTGCTTTTATTTAGCATTGACTGATCATTTTAGGAAGTAATTCGCTCTTCAGAACTAGCTTTCTGGCGCTAAATACAATGAAATTATAATAACCAAATTGGGATAAAATGAATTAAAAGTGCTGCACTACAATAAATAAAACTGTATATTTTTCAGTGAAGAAAACATTGGCTCGTATAAAGGAAGCGAACAACCTGAATACGTTAATTTATCAAAACGTTCGAAGAATCACAAAGATAAGCGCGGAAGCGTTGACAATTCTTGATCCACAGATCATGGTATCTTTCAACAACGTTAAAAACAGATTGACTGTAAGTCGTCGCTTTCGCAGACTTTGATATGAAAGGAAAGTTTAGTTTAGTTGAGTCTCGGCTTCACTTTCTAGAATTAGCAGCGTTAGAGAAATTTAACTCCGAACAATGTTTGCCTCATAACGCTTTACTTTTAACGATTTGAACCTAAGTGATGTCCAACTCTCTACCAATGTGAAACTAAGTAATGCCCAACTGTCTACCAATGTGAACATAAGTGATACTCAACTCTCTACCAATATGAACCTAAATGATACCCAACTCTCTACCAATGTGAACCTAAATGATACCCAACTCTCTACAGAAATGAGCCTCAGTGATTTCTAATTTTTCCAAATTTCTACGCCTTCCTCGCACCCTTCCCCGATCTTTCTCCATACCCCACATAAAGAAATAATGGATAACTGTAGTTAAGGATCAGTTAATCAACGAGGAAATCAATTTCCGGCACAAGACGACTGGAATTGTTTCTTTTAGAAAGCCGTTAGCGCAAAGAACGAAACCGTATTGAAGTATGGTATTAACGAGATTAGCGATGAAATGGACGAAGCCGGCGAAGGAACGCAAACAGCCTTGCTTGATGCTACAGGAGTAGGGGGTTTCGGCGTTACCGAAGGTTACATCAAGATGACGTCAGATATGTTTCGCATGGTCAAACTGGACATGGTTAGAAATCGGTTTTATTTTTACTGTAATACAATCATGATAACTTAGTCGACTTATTTAACTAAGTCGAACTCGCCTAAACTCGAACTTTTTCCAATTTTCTCCGTACGGTTTCTCGTATAAACTTCCGATAACTCGAACATTAGCTAATTTATTTTAAGGCAAAAATCCACTCAAGATATTTATCAGCGGAACGGACCGGACTGGATAATGAATAAAGTACTCGTTTTGGTAAGAATATAACAAAACTAAAGGCTCATCTACAGAAAGGAAAACGCAAAACTTGAGTACGGAGAATATTCACTGAAAGAGATTTAAAAGGTGAATACCACCTGTTAGTTCAAGAACTGAAGACCACGACCATGAATTTTTTGTAAACAATTTCGAATGTCTCCTACAAAAATTGACGAACTTATTTTGGTGCGTTTATATTTTAATTATCTTGAGTGGAAGATGGCCTTTAGTAGGTCATGAATGTTCAAGTTTCGGGATTATACTATATATCTAGTTTTACAAAAAATACTAAATCTCTCAATGATAAGGGTTTTTGCTATAAAATTCATTTTAACGGAATAACAGCATCACAAATAACTAGCTAGTCTTATTTCTTTAGGTTGCCGATTTTTTGGATTCAGACGTTAGCGGTTTATTGCAGAAGGCAAAGCTTGGAATCTCAAAGCTTTTTGGTTTTCACTTACTCGAGCAGATGGCAAAACAGAACAAGATATTAGGGGTAGTTTTCAAAGGTTTAGAGTTTTACACCACCTATCTTTCGTTTACTGGCAACATATTTAAAGCAATGGAAGGAGGTGAGCAATTACATGATATTTATAAGTTTGGCAATGACATACATAATTGAGGGGATTTAAATTGGGGTGGGGTTGCAAACGTGTCATTTACTTCAGATATCTCACTTTATACTTATAAATACTTATGCTAAAACATGGATTCTCAAGGAGGTCTATAATTAATGGTAAAAGTAAAGTGGTCGACTTAAGCCTGACGTTAGTAACGGGCGTTAGGTGTCCATACGCTTTTCGTAAGCGCAAGATGTTGGTTAAAACTTCTCCCAAACACCTGTAAATTACCGCATTGGAATTCTCTGCAAAAGCGAAAGGGCTTAAATAGTCTTGTAGCATAAAATATATATTTGCATAAAAACACCCTTTAAAATGGCACGTGGAACATACTACGTCAAATTTACGATCCAGATATGCCCATTAGAAGGTTACCTCCGGGGAGCGGCGGAGGGTTCACGATAACTCCCACTGGCTACTAAATGACTAAAACTTGCGATCCACAATTACTACCAGTTGAACTATCATGGCCTAACAATGAACTAGATTTGCTTCGAACGAACCGCTTTGCAAGACATTCTTTAAATAATAATTCCATTCTTTATTATATATGGCTTTAACGTAACGCGTAAATGAAGCACCATTTTCCAGACCGGAAATTACACCGCGTATTATTTTACTCTCCTAAGTAGTAAACTTATTCTTTTCTTTCAGTGACGAAAATAATTGCATATGTGACTGACGTAGCTTCATGTAACAGCAGAGGGGACAAGATTAGCGATGCAGTGAAACAAATTCGAACTGACCATAATAAACTGTTGGATTCTCTGAAAGAACTGGAGAATATGAAGAAAAACCTAAAGGAAGTAAGTTAAAACGTTAGAAAAAGGTAAAAATCTACGTTTTTTACGCTGGCCTACAGAATTCAGGAAGCAGTTTTTAATTAACAGGAATTAGCAGGAAGTAGCATTCTTAATGTCTCTTTTGCTCTTTGGCTACTACATATCTTATGTTTTCTTATACGGTTACTATGGTTACTAGTTTTTCAAAATGGTACTAAAAATCTATAATTATATTTTAAAAAGAAAGTTATGAATTTAGACGTGGACGACCGTACGAGAGCAAGTCACCAAAGACTCTTTAATGGAATCTCTTCTAAAGATTGAAGACATCGCTCTGCAATCTTCGAAAAGCAACGGCGAGTTCAAGAAGGCTCGCAGCCAGATCACTTTATACAGAATGTCAATAGGAAGAGCCACAGATGATGGTACAATCAGCTTGCAAAAGCAGCTAGTCGACGCTTTAAAGAAGATCGGCTTTACTATGGAGTGTTACAATAGAAGAACGGCTGTCTTTGAGGCTGTATACAGAAGGTGCAAAGCCGGAGAAAGAAGTTTTCAAGCTTTATGGCGAGATGCTTTAACAGATTTTCAACCGAACGATGATGAGTGCAAAAGCAAATCTGGACTCGATTACACAACTATTGAGGACGTACAAAACCATATAAAAGTGAAGGCTGAGCGAGAGAACTTCGAGGAGAACTGTTTGTTAAATAGTGGTGCGAAATGGAAGTTGGTTTGTGAGATGTTCTACCAGCACTACAATATCATCGAGATTTCAAACTTAACTGGAGTTGATGAAAATACAATCAAGGTATTCCTCCGATCATGCCCCGTTCCCACTCTGTCGCCTGCAGATAAGTTATCAGTTTGCTCCCTGAAAACTACCACCTTGCTCACGGACATTGTGAGGGCGTTTCCAGTTATTGATGATGAATCTGTCGCAAAAGTATACGCGGCTTGTAGGGCTTAAACGCACAGGCCATGTGCAAAAATTCCGTGCTCGTATAACATGAAATTATTCTGAAAATTGAGATAATAGGTGTTGATTTCTTCTGCTGGTCTTCTCTTTAAATCGCTCTTTGCAAGTCTCTTGGGGAAAATATCAGTCATGTTCATGTAGAATAATTCTGCAATGTTTTATTATTGCTATCATCCCTGTTGATGACACGGCCATAACCGAAACATTTTAGATGTTTATTATGGAACGACGTTAAATGGTAAAAAGCAGCTTTCCTTTCGAACTGGCGAAGCGGAGACCTTATTTTCAACTAAATCGATTTCTTCGCCGATCAATAAAGGTTTAGATTCCTGTAAGATAAACTTCCCTTTTTATTTTTTTTTCTGTTCATCGTTTCACAATGAATAATTCGCTCTAGAAATAAATCAATCTAGAAATCTCGAGTTTTTTATCGACCACGTAGATCTCTTAGAGTGTTGAATACAGATATAAGGCTGTGAACCTTTTTTCAAAAGCAACCGCTAAAGTGATACTTTTATAAAACTGTCTCTCATTGCAAATGGACACCGCGTGGTTTGCGAATGGAATGCGTCGAGAGAACGTTCAATAGATTAGTCATTCACTGGCATTTGTTAAATTCTCATTGGCTGTTCTGCATCCTGATTTAACACAGAAATCACTTTTTAGAAAGTACGCAAAGACACAGTTTAAGACCATCAAAATAACAAAACTTCGTTATTTTCGTCAATTCCAAAATCCTTTTCTTCTTGCATAATTCAAATCTCATTTGTCTTCATTTAAATTTGTTATTATTAGAAAATCGTTTATAACCTTAATAATTAAGACAATAAGTTATACGAGGTTATAATGCCATCTAAAAGCTGTTAATAGTGGAACCATCGCGAATAGAAGAAGCACTAGAAATATTCAACGGTGCTGGTTTAAAAATAAAATCGCGCGGTAAGATTGGGAGCAGCTATTGGTCAAACCAAGTACAAAATTGAATACGTAAACGGTTTTGTTAAAAAGTGGGTGTATGAAGTAACCGAATTATCAAAAATAGCAAGTTTGAGTCACATGCATCTTATACTGCTTTCACTACATGTTTGAGACACCATTATACCTTCTGCATGAGGACAATTCCCAACATAACTGATCTACTCAAATCTGTTGAAGATACCATAAGACATCTCCTCATACCGGCGCTTACCGAAGGAAGACACTGTACAGACGACGAAAGAACGCTGCTCTCACTACCAGCAAGGCTCGGTGGTTCAGGAATCATTAATTCTAAACTTCTCTAAGTTAATGACATCGACACTAACACCATATGCTGTTCTTACTCGATAACAACCACTACCATCTTGCACAAAATAACAAACACAACAATACGCTTATATGAACAACAAGACGTGACAATCGTGGAAGGTCATCAATGGTACCCTTCGCTCTCGAATGACAACGACTCAAAAGAAAACAATTGAAATCTGTTCACAAACTGGAGCCAGCATCCAACTGGTTGACAACTCTTCCACTTGATGAGAAAGGCTTCTATCTTACAAAACGAGAATTTTGGGATGCAATCTATCTGAGGTACAACCGGCCGATCTCCCTACAAAGTGCACATGTGGTGAATCATTTGATGTAACACACGCCTTGGCCTGTAGAAAAGGTGGTTTTGTAACTCAACACCATAATGAGTTACAGCTGCGAGACTTTACTACCGATGTGCTAGCGTCAATCTGCAAAGACGTTAGCGTGGAGCCCATCCTTCAAGAACTGACTGGAAACAACTACACTACAAAACCTCGAAGTAGCTGATGCAAGGCTAGATGTGTGTGCAAGAGGTTTCTGGAGAGAGAGCCAACCTAGGATAGAGTCTCGAACTCTCTTGAATCGAAAAATGTACAATAAATAAAAATATTATCTGAATATTAAAAAATTGAACAATTTGTCCTTTTTTGAACAAACTTTAAACACTCGTGTATCAAAACTCGTTCACAATCTTCCAAGTAAAAGTAATGATTTTTAACCAAACGTTCAACATCACTGCAAAATTTATGCGACAATTCTTCTATAAAATAGTTTTCCTATGCGAAATAATGAAAAAATTAAAACCTAAAACGAAGTGCTAAACTCCATTGCTTCAAAAACGTTAAAAATCGTGAAAGTCCCCATGATATTTACTATTACTCTAACCAAAAAGCGTGAATGACAACTGAAATCATGACTTCTAGCTTAAATCAATCGTAAAATGGAAGCTGCCAAGAGAAAAATCATACCCTAAATGTTAAATTCGTCTTCTTACCAAAGAATACCACTTGGAAGGTTCCAACCCTTAGACGCTGGTATGATCAGAAAAGTTAAATATCGATAGAAACTTTGAAAGTTTCTGATTTCAAGGATCGATAATAATGCAACAGACATCATCCAAGAAATTGACGTTTTGAAAGCAATCTCATGAATTGAATCTGCGTTACAGATCAAACAATGGTCAACTGTTTTCACAAGTGTGGTCTTCGAAAAGAGTGTCCCGATATTCAAGTACATATTAGATTAAGAAGAAGATGAACAATTCGCAAGTTTAGTGAAAGAGCTTTCGTCCGATGTTTCTCCCTCAGACTATATCGATTTTGAATGATGGTTTCAACGTCACATTTCTCAATTGATGTAGAAGGTATAGCTTGGTGACAGCAGTCTCGTCGGGAACCCATTCAACTGGAAATCGTGAGTGATGGCGAGTCTGAGGAGATCATTAATCCTTGATAAAATGGGTTTCACAAGCTTTGCAGACAGTTGATCATGTGATGCGTTTTTCTCAGCAACACGGGAATGAAGAATTATACCAATCCTTGATGACAGTCACTGAAAAGCTGCAAGATATACAGATAACCTGCAGACGACAACAGAAAATAACTGACTATTTTTGCAAATAAAGCTTTTGAGATAGATTGACAGGAAATTACTTCTTTCTTTAACCACTTCACACTCCTACTGTTGGACAATGGGGAGGGTCTGTAAAGCATAGAACCGATCTATATTAAATTTGGAGAAATTTTAGACAAACTTCTCCGAAGCCTCTCTAATAATCGCAAGATTTAATTAGGCTAAATATAAAAGTGTATGAGTTTTTGTTTTATATATATATGGATCCCTGATCATGAAGATAAAATCAACAAAAATTTCTTTAAAGGTAACACTCTCAATTCAATAAAACATATTGAAAATTTGGTCAAGCGTAGAACATATCTTTGGTGCAATAATTTCTTCACACTCTCTTTGAAATTGTAAAAAACGTAAGAAAAACATCACAGGATAATAAATTTAACAATTTAATTAAGCAAACAAATCAAAACAAGTTTTAAATATTTTATTTGCGCTCAAAAAACTGACAAGAAATTACTATTTAATTCAATTTATACAAATACAGTATTCTACTAATTTCTAATTTCTGTTCATTTAGGTCTTTTAGAAACATTTGGAGATGATCTCTTATAGGAATCTTTCCTTTTATCAATGGCATCATCAAGCAAACAGGCTTCTTTCGCATTCCAGAATGGCATATTCTCAACCACTTCAAAGTTTTTTTGAACTTCTACCCAAGACTTTCTCTGATGCGAGCTGACTATGGCATCTAGTACTGCTCGCGTATGGCAACCTAGAGCATTTTGGAAAACAAAGATTATTCTAGCGCAAAAAAATATTCAATGTAAATAACTAACCTGAAATTGTTTTTGTGATTAAGATATTAAATTTCACTGAGATTGTAGTAATAAGTTTGAAACATAGTTTAATGTGCTCTTCTTATTCTATATATTACAGAAAAAATATATACAAAAGAAATCCAGTAAATATGGGAAACGGTGTTATGAATTTAAAGGAAGCTTACATTAGCATTACAAGCTTACCATTTTCGAAGTTGGCTGCCGTTGAAATTAAATTATGATCAGCATTACGGCGATCGGCTCCCACTTGATCAGCTGTGGCTGTCTGCGCACTCTCGAAAGCCATTTTTACACCTTCAATCAGCTGCTCCAGGCCAAACAGATACATACCAGGGACTAAATCTTGAAATGAATCGTACAGAGATCTATCACTATGCTCTTCCGTGTGGAGGCATTCAATTTCTCTGCTCCCTTTTATTTGACCATACAAGTTACAGTTGACTATTTTCAAAAAGCCCTTGTTGCCCACAAGCATCAATTCTTGAAGAAAGCCACTAGGCAGATGGGAATTTAAGGTAACGCAAGCTTGAAAGTTTCCTGAGAACTTTAATTGAAATGTGGAAAAATCATCACTGGAGATATGACGGAATGATGGCATGTTGTTGGTTTGTTTCATAAATGTTTCAACAGTTCCACTAACTTGATCAACTTTTTTGTCCGTTAAAAATGTTAAAATATCAATAATATGTGATCCGTAAGTCTGCAAAATACCACCACCCATAGATGTATCGCAATGCCAGTCATAAGTTTGACCAATTAGTGAAGTTGTATGAATTCTGCACTCGCAAAGTAAAAGATCTCCACAATAACCGCTATGTATCAACTTTTTTGCTTCAATATATGCATTTAAAAATCTTAGAGGATGATTTAAAACCGATAAGAGTTTTGGGTAATATTGAGCTGCTTTTAGCATATGGCTTGCGTCCATCAGAGTTAATCCTGCAGGCACTGAACTAAACACATGCTTTCCAATTGACAATGCATTTGCACAAACCTGAGCATATAGATGTGGTGTTCCTGATACACAAACAATTTCTACCTCATTATGCAATAAAAGCTCATCAATTTTGTTTGTATAAAACATTATCTTCAATTCATTGGCAAGACTCTTAGCCTTTTCTGTTGTTTGTCCCCATATTGCAGTTACAGGAAAACCAGCTGCTTTGAAAAGGGAAATAATGATTTGGGCATGATTGTCTGTTCCAAATATGCCAACAGAGGGTAGCATGAATGTTGAATATATAGATATATATATATGTTTAAGTATTTCTGACTATTATATATATATCACACACACTAAAAAGTAAACAAAATCAATTTTATATTATTTATATTATAATATACATAATTCATATATACAAGCAAGGAACTGCATTCCATTTCAATCAAATCGATGTTTGGTTTTTAAATCCGCAGAACTTAACATAAAATCCACAAATATATATGAAATTATTTTTGAAAAAATATAATACATATATAAATGTCATGTTTCAGAGATAAAAAGATAACAGGCGGCTAAATGCTGATATTGCGGATGTGGTTTCCGTGGATAGCCAAAATATTTTATAGCCTTGGCACGCTTCCGAGCGTGGGAATTAGAATGGAGTTGAGTTTAGGTTTGAAAAAAATTGAAACCTGTGTGAAGAAAGAGAAAGGGCATAACTATAAAATGACATGCGACTTTACTCCGTTTTTTTTACAATGTTAAAGTTTTGAAATCAGTCGTTTAGCGGTTTCACTGGAAGACGGTTATTGAAAATTTAGTGCTTTGAAGAAGCCAATACCTTATCGGACAGGATTTTCGTCAGTTAAAATTCGTCACTTTTGTCCGCCGAATAATTTTGAAATTTCAATTCAAGTTAAAAGGGTCATAAAAATCTATATAAACAAATATCGCGTATTGGTAATAGGGTATGTATAAGATTATACAAATAAATAAATATATTGTAAGAATAATTTATAACAATATTTAATTCCCTATAACGATAAAATTCTTCAAAACAATATCTCTTCTTCAATTTATATCTTTCCTGGTTTTAAAGTATATATTTTTTCATCCGCAATATCAGGATTTAGCCGCTCGTAAAAGATAGCTGATAACTCAATATTATCAAACTTGGAGAGGTACTTTAGAAAATCTAGCTATCTAAACGGAATGATGTATTTGCACGGCATTTTTAGCCGTGTAAATAAGATTTTTTGTTCGCAGGCGTTATATATACGGCAATATTTCAAACCTCTTATAAAAACGTACTTGGTTTATTTGTTTTATGTTTTCGAGATGTTCTCGTGACTTTCAGATTGAAATAATAAATAATTCAAGCCATAAATAATATACTAAATTAACGAAATCTTCTTGAATAAAATGCCGTCTGAATATAAATATTTTCTATTTAAACGGCATTTTTTAGCCGTGCAAATAAGATCTTTTGTTCGCGGGCGTTATATACACGGCAAAATTATAAGAATAAAGTGGCGGTTTTACACGGGATCCTAGGGTGTCTTGTCCCCATTGTGTTCTCCCGTTGACGAATTTCAAAAATATGAATTTTTTATGATTTTACACGCAAGCACAGAATGAACGATGTTCAAGGAACATGACCGACAACGTACGAATAACGGATGATGGAAACAGCGTAGTTATCATGAGAATTGTCGGTTTCTTTTGTACAAACCAATATTTCTCTATCAACAGGTTTCCAAATGTTCATATATACGTGATAACCTCTTGCATTCGAGTTGCTAAAAAATGTTTTGCAAAAAGAAGAATATTTTAACAAACTTTGTAACCTGGTTTTGTTGAATATATAAGTTACTAGATTTATTTCTTGAAATTCTTAACTTTGACAACGACACATTATTTTTCTAACATTTATAATTCTAGAACACAGATAACCATTTTCGTTATTTCGTCTTAACTATCACTGATGCAAGGGCATCAATAATAAAGTATTCTTACTTTCTACAAGCCCCTAACCATTTGAAACCAATAACATAATGCGTTCTTTCATTAAGATTGAGAAGGTTGCAAAACCATGTATGCTGGTCTGCTGAATCACGTATGCTGGTCTGCTGAATCACGTATGCTGGTCTGCTGAACCATGTATGCTGGTCTGCTGAATCACGTATGCTGGTCTGCTGAATCACGTATGCTGGTCTGCTGAATCATGTATGCTGGTCTGCTGAACCATGTATGCTGGTCTGCTGAATCACGTATGCTGGTCTGCTGAATCACGTATGCTGGTCTGCTGAATCATGTATGCTGGTCTGCTGAATCACGTATGCTGGTCTGCTGAATCACGTATGCTGGTCTGCTGAATCACGTATGCTGGTCTGCTGAATCACGTATGCTGGTCTGCTGAATCATGTATGCTGGTCTGCTGAACCATGTATGCTGGTCTGCTGAATCACGTATGCTGGTCTGCTGAATCACGTATGCTGGTCTGCTGAATCATGTATGCTGGTCTGCTGAACCATGTATGCTAGTCTGCTGAATCACGTATGCTGGTCTGCTGAATCACGTATGCTGGTCTGCTGAACCATGTATGCTGGTCTGCTGAATCACGTATGCTGGTCTGCTGAATCACGTATGCTGGTCTGCTGAATCATGTATGCTGGTCTGCTGAATCACGTATGCTGGTCTGCTGAACTATGTATGCTGGTCTGCTGAATCACGTATGCTGGTCTGCTGAATCACGTATGCTGGTCTGCTGAATCATGTATGCTGGTCTGCTGAACCATGTATGCTGGTCTGCTGAATCACGTATGCTGGTCTGCTGAATCACGTATGCTGGTCTGCTGAATCATGTATGCTGGTCTGCTGAACCATGTATGCTAGTCTGCTGAATCACGTATGCTGGTCTGCTGAATCACGTATGCTGGTCTGCTGAATCATGTATGCTGGTCTGCTGAATCACGTATGCTGGTCTGCTGAATCACGTATGCTGGTCTGCTGAACCATGTATGCTGGTCTGCTGAATCATGTATGCTGGTCTGCTGAACTATGTATGCTGGTCTGCTGATTTTGTCAGAAGAATAATGGGATCGTTTAGACCTGAGAATACAGCTTGAGAAAGTAGATCTTTATCACATTTTTTGTAACATTTTTTCATCTTGAGGTATGTAATTTGGTTTTATATGCGGTTTTCAAAAATATTGTTAATTAAAAAGAAACAATTCAGCTAATATATCCTAGTCTATGTTGCCCTCATAACTAGCTGATATAGAAGGATTCAGAACAGATTAATTTAACTGATTTTAAGAGCGACGCAATTCCCCGATGTCCTTCATATTGTTTTCGAGTAATTGCAACACTGTAATTAATTAAAACACTCTTCCATTGCAATTTTAGTTATTTACAAATTGAAAGATTATGTAATTGTTGAATCATTCTAATAATGCTTAGGTATGCAATTTTCGACCTCCAATTTCCCGACATAGCTCGCGCCGATGGAGACAACACTTTAATGAGTCGCTAAAATGCAAGTACACTTCTAGTGTTTTTGAAATGTACTACGGAAGCTGTAATATTGTTTTCCTTTGAACTCTCCGCCTTTAATGTTACTTCATTGAATTCAAATGGGCAGGAAATCGTTCAATATACAAGACATGCGTTTAAATTGCTGTTTAGTCGATTAATAGGTAACCACCGATAGCTCAGTTGGTAGAGCGGGAGACTGTAGTCGGTGTGAAATAGATATCTCTAGGTCGCTGGTTCAAATCCGGCTCGGTGGAAAACTTTTGCTGAGAAAAGTTAACTTATTTCATATAT
The DNA here is from genome assembly GCA_963930725.1 of Candelabrum cocksii. Classification (NCBI taxonomy): domain Eukaryota; kingdom Metazoa; phylum Cnidaria; class Hydrozoa; order Anthoathecata; family Candelabridae; genus Candelabrum; species Candelabrum cocksii. The sequence goes on along the minus strand of OZ005668.1, from coordinate 3,924,271 downwards.
CACCCTGAGTTTTTGAACTCACTCTTTAACGTTACAATACGTTCTGGTCTGCAAAATACACATACACACAGTCAGGAAATTTAAAATATCATACAAGTAAAATTCAATAAGTTCTTAGCAATATAAAGTCCGAGTTTTTTTCCAATGTTGTCCGTCTAACAACAAGGGAAAGAGCGCATTTCAAGTTGCCCTGCATATTATTAGAAATAGTTTTGTTGTAGAATTGTTTTAGCTAGCTCGACCTGATTGATTGATTGATTGATTTAAACACTATTTTAGACATCATTCACAGGATAGTTTCTTCTTCTAATAACTGAATAAAACACAGGATTATAAGAAATTTTAAATGTAAAATAGTTTTCTCTTTTAGTTTCAATAAAGGGAATTGCTATTAATATTTATAGCAACTTTATATATGTATATATTTAAAATCAGCAATTTCCGCCATGAACATAATAGCCACATAATCACAACAGCAAATTGTTGCATAAAAGTTTTAATAACAAAAATAAGGTTGAAATATTAGTATTTGACAAACTTTGTCTTCAATGCTCAAATTGCTCAAGCAAACAAACATACATTTACTCATAAATATAATACTTTTCACTTTCTGGATCAAAAAATCTTGAAATCCTGTATCCTGTAAAATTTGGACTGTGAGCAAAAACAAACATGGGGAGGGAGGTCAAGCCTGTTTGTACGTTAGCTTTTCTAAAAAAGCATAAAACAAACGTGGGTTTAAAATGAATGCATTGCCATGTTCTTCAAACATGCTACTTTTAGAAAGGTTTGATTGGTTCGCTTATAGAAATGGAAAAATAAAAGAGCGTAGAGTTGAAAGTCGAGTCCAAATCTTAATAAAATTTTTAAAAAATGAAGAATTTTTGTTCATTATTTCCAATTACGTAGTATCTGTAGCTTTGATTATACTGCTGCCTGTGTCCCAGACATTGGGGTTTAAACGTCCAAGGGTTTAGGGAAAGATACCATCACAGAAAGAATTATTACCAAACAACGTCGTCCTTTAACAAATGCAATTAAAAACTTTTATTGATAACTGGAACGATTTTTAAAAACTTGTCTAATCCATTCTTAAATATACTGAGCGAAGCAGCACAGACTACTTCATCTGGCAAACTGTTCCAGCGAGTATAGTGAAAAAGCTCTTTCTGGGATTGCAACTTGTAGTTGTGTCCCCTCAATCTTCCTTCAATTGAAAATGGCTTACAGTCACATGAATATTAGGGTTTAAACCATTTGTAGACTTCTATCATGTCTCCTCTGAGGAACGCCATTGAGGGTAGTGAGAGAACACAATGACGATTATCGTATGAGAGATGGCTGGTGTTTGGAGTACCTTAAGGGAAGAAACTTTCGCGGAAAAATTTTTTGCGATTTTGGCCTGAAATCGCGAAATTAAATTCCGCGCAACTTAAAGAAAATGCCTTATCCGAGAAATTAAATTCCGCGAAACTTAATGAAAATGCCTTTAACATGCAATTAAAAATATAAGAAAATACAGTACTAAATATTCCCCTAAACTCTGCCCACCGCGAAGATAAATTCCGAGAAATTCAGATATATTACCTCATCCGCGAAAACAAATTACGCAAATTCGCAGTTTTTAGATCTGTCAATCGCAAAATTTTTTTCCGCAAAAGTTTCTTCCCTTAAGGTATGTTTCGTAGAACGTCGCAGAATATTTTCAATCACCTTCATATTATTCGGAAGACACGAGTGGTATACTTCGTGGCAATACTCGAATATTGGACGAACAAGTGAAACACACAATTTTTTAACAAACACAAACACATTGAGATGCGTGTAGAAACGACAGACCAGACCAGGTATTTGGTTTCCCTTACTAGCTTGTTTCGAGACGTGATTAGAGAATTTAAGCTCACAATCAATGTAGACACGGCTACTAATTCTCGTTTGATTCTGGGTCGTAAATTGAGAAAGGGCAACCATAATTCCGTGTTACCGTAGCTTTGATTATACTGCTGCCTGTGTCTCAGACACTGGGGTAGGCAGTCACGGAATATGTAAAAGAAACAAATTTCAGTAACACCTCATTATTGTATGTGAATAAACCAAAATATTTCTACTAAATTAAAGTCTCATACCACACATCAGTGTAAATCATGGTGAGGTCATAAAATATAACCAGAATTTGATTTTAAAAGGGTACCGCTAAAGCGTAAGTTCATCGTCTATTTGTAAATTATCAAGAAATGTCGACATTCCATCGTGAAATCATTGTTTTCGGATGTGTTTGGTAACCGAATGTTTTTACTTTATAATTAAAGTCGTTTATTTTGTGTGTGAATATTATTATTATAGGATCATAGGAGCAACCAGGAAGATTTTCAGGTCTTGGCACAAACAGCTGGTTTCTTTCAAATCCATTACCAAATTCACTATTTGTTAGTACACCACTATCGTTGTTGCTTCCGTATTGTCCTGCGTCACTATAGGTGAAACAATATTTGGTATCGCAAATGGCCAACAGTACCATACTGAAGAAGCCTTTGTAATTATGGTTATTTTGTTCCGGTATTTGCAGGGCATTTCATTCTAATATGTTTCCCATCAATCGCACCAATGACGTGGACGAACGTATATAATTAAAAGGTTATAGAATTTGTAGATGCATTTTCTGCAAGAGATCGTTCAATGAAATGATTAGGACAAGCAGATTTCGCTTGGTTGCGTACTTTAGCGTAGTGTTTATATGTAATCTCGTTGTGATTCAACAGATATTCTAGAGATCTTTTTGATTAATACTTTGTTTTTGATGGAAAAATTTGACCAGGGTGCGCGTTTTTTGAGGTTCCACGGTGGACCATGAATCCAAAAAAAACATTTTCCCGATTTGTCTTCGTCAATTAGTCGTTTTCGCTCATCTCTGAATAATTTAAAGCAATGTCTTTCATCTTTGGTTCCGTCGTGGTAAATGTACATTCATGGCGAATTGCCTCTAAGATGTTGTTTGGCCATCATTTTGTTTGACTTGGTTGATGCATTCCTCAGAGAAAAACATACCGTTTTTACCAACGTACTTATTGATGCGGTGAGCTGGCGAAGAACATCTGTTAGGGTTAGAACATCATTTCTTTGGATTGAGACTAGAAACTCCTGATGCAGAAAGTGACTTTCCTTAACATGCGTATTAAAAACCATCACGCCTGATCTGGACAAACTGGTAGCAATCCATCAGGCTCCTAAACCAGAGAACATTCCCCGGTTGATAACATTCTTGATCAATTATTACCATTGACATTTAGCACATCTGTCAACAATATTATACCCATTGCATGAGCTGTGACGCAAAGGGATAAAAGGGTATTGAAGTTTAACGAAGTGTTTTCTAGAAAGTAAAGTATTCGCAAGTATTCGCTGCGAATTCGTCGGAGCGAAATTGTATTTGATTTCCACGCGGCGAATAATATGTCGCGAGAACAACAAACGTGGCGAACATAAAACTATTACTGATCAAAAAGAAAATAACGATTTTGAAGATACTATATTTAAGTCAACATTATAAAAACAATTTTGGGTTAGAAAGGTATATGCTGAACGGTTACAAAAAGGAGAGTTTCATTTTTTAGTGAGAGAACTACGACTGTTCGATCATCATGAATACTTTTTCAAGTATTTTTGAATGTCGACATTTGAAGAGCTAATCATCATTCGTAACTCCATTTATTTCCAAACAGAGCCCTGTTATGCGTGGTCCTGCTGTAGTGAAAGAATGCTGAGAGCATTTCAGCATTCAAACTGCGCAATGTCCGCCATCTTTGTTTTGTAATCTTGAATTATTTTGCTTATTTAACACATTTGAATGCGTTTTAATTGGCTTATATGTTTGCAGAAATATATCGTCGCAAAAAAGTAGAAACGATTCCTACTTTTTCGTGCCGAATTATTTCGTCTCATTTCGCTTGTAAAATCAAAACAAATTTCAAAATGAAAGTGCGCATGCTCACCGACGAATTATGATGATGATTTCGCCTCGTGGAAACCCGCTTTAAAGGATATTAACTTATGACGCTTTATTTACTCTTTCTTATTTCTAACAAACACCTAGTTAGATTTTGCAAGAACAAATATGAGGGAGAATGAGAATACTGGACAAGAAGATGTTTGCCACTGAAGATCATCTAGAACACGTAAGTATATTGTTGGAGGTGTAAATCTTTGGAGTTGGGATGCCAAGTGGTTATCGGGTATAGTGTTGGAAATCATTGGTCCGTATAGTAGTAGAAGTAGAGTTGTTAGACTATTCAGCTTCATTTCCCATTGTCGATTCACCAAACTTTGTTCCACGCGCTTTGTTTGCAATGCATGTCGGTCAACTGGTCGATCAATCTGAACCGCATGTTTTAATAACAGATAGCACAAAGCTTCCTATCTCAGTCCACCCTGAAACGGAATGTATAGCTGAACAGAATAACCAACCGAGTCGAACACGTTGTCTTTCAAGCTATTTTAGCGAGTATCACACATGAACATTACATGAACTAAAGGTGAAGGAACATCTTGTTGGTTTATGTTGGCGTTTGCGCTTGTTTTCCATGTTGGGTGGATTAATTCCATAACGTCGTCCTTGTGTCACTAATTGTGCCTTGTCTTGCGTGCGTATATATTCAATGGCAGACGCAGTGTGTTGTAGCGGAAAGATGTTTTTTTCTGTGTATGGTTCCAAGAAGATAAAGAATTTTTAACAAGATAACGCCACTCTTTATATACTAAAATTTTCTGGTTTTTTTTCAATTTCCCGGTGATTGTGCGGCATGGTTTCAATTTCTCGCGATCCATTCCATAAGCTCTTTTGATCGTGATATTAGATAGACGTAGTGAGTCTGTGAACAGAACATGAAGCTTTCACTTCGTTTTTCCAGTTTTCATTCTTGCTTTCCTTTACTCCTTCTATCCGTTTGCAATTCTTGATTGTGACAGGAAGGAAAGCTATCACGAAGATGATCAAGGTAAACGAGAAAGTAATTTCCAACGAAAATCGCGCATGGAGGACGAATAGCAACAAAACAAATAGTATAAAGATTGTTGAGTTTGGTGTTATACAGACGTAACTAAGATATAGAAAATGTGAGGGATTTACCCTTTGTAATCCCTGTGAAAAGGTGAGAATAAATAGGAAACAGAGGAGAGAATTTGTAAGAAACACTTTTCTAGTTAAAGATCCGATCTCGATTATTATCTGCGAAATCCATGCTGGTTCCAATGTATTTATTATACTTGAACAATGATACATAAGAAGGTGTATTTACAATTGCATGTGAAAAATGCACTCAAACTGAAACTGAAACTGTAAAATGGTATATAATATAAGTATTTGCTTAAATCCGATACCTGTTGTTATGACGCTGTTCTCAACCTAAATGTTACTTAAGTTTCTTTACGAACTCTAACTTCGAGTTTGTACGTGTTCGGCAGACATGGATAGGCATCTTTACAATAGACATAATATTTTCGAAGTATCGCACGTATTTTTTTATGTATCCCATAACATTCATTGAAACATGAGTAATGTTTTATTGATTCTGGCGAGGTTCGCACAAACCGTAAGATGTTGTTACCTTACTTCATAAGAAGTCGCAAATTCTCATTTCCTAACCAAAAATCTCTATCGATCTTACCAAAACCGCGTTCATACTCTTCTGAAGATTTGTTGAAAAACTCTTCATTTTTGGCATCATAACGATGCACAACTGTCCAACCTTTTTTCACATTCATGTGACAGTAAACTTGAAATGTCTTCATGCCATCCGGAGAAACGACATAAACCCCGTTGGTTTTAACACCAGCGTCGTGCAAATGAGAGCAGTTGTTGAATCTTTTCATGTAATATTTACCAGGTTGTTGGTTAGATTTTTGACAAACTTGCGATGAATTGAAGAACTTGCAAAGGAATCTTGTCGAAGAAGAAATCGGTAGGACATTAAAAGAGATACAATCCTTGAGATATATACAGTGGTACAAACAGTGATGATCCGATTCCACAGTCTTATTTGTAGTGAAGTTGCATGAAACCGAGTTGTTTCGGTGTACTAAAATGAAATCTTCAACTTCATGGCAGAAGCAACTGCACAGAAAAGGCAAAAACAACAGCGTCTTTATAACCAACATTACTTTAACTCCTCTGAAATACGATTTCCAACCATATACGTTTCCAACAAGATATTAGATGTTTTGTTCCTTGAAACCATATTATTCAAAAGCTTTGAAAAGTCTTACAATGAGACAACTATGACTTTAATGACCATCCATTTATACTGAAGAATTATAAGTTTTAGCTTCTTAGACAATTTCAATGAATGCACAAGAAACTTAAGCAACATCTGCACTGCCACTGTCACTCACGTGATAAAAACCGACCAATGGGAGATATAACCATATGATAAACTATTTTTTTCATTCAACTTGAATTTGATTTTCTCGAGTCATGAATTTTTATAATGTTCAGCAATGATAGATGTCAATCCAAAAAAAAATCTTTTTTGCTCATAAGAAAATTTTGTGATTTTATGAATTACGCTTTTGAACATTTTGTTGACTGAAACTGTGGTAATTAGTGCAAAAAGCTCTGGTGACTGCGATTTATGCGCATGCGCGACAACTACCAAATACCGCTGACACGGAGATTGTTGTGATATAACATGAAAGAAAAAGCTCTCAAGATATTTTTCGGGAAAGAACCAATCAGATTGCTTGAAAATTTATTGATTACGTATAAATTCTGGAAGCCCTCACACTTCGTAAACAAAATGGCGTCAAGAGAATAAGGTAACGCAAGTTCCTTGATGGACTTAAATGACGGTGACGAAGAAAGTAAATACCACGAGAATGATATGATTATAAACAACCTACATTATTTCCAAAATCTTATAACATAAGGTATTGGTCTTTATATGGACCAAGACCTTATGTTATTGTATAGGCATTTTCGTCGTCTTTCCAAAAAAAGAGGTCTGACCCACATAGCCATCTTTATCTTTGGTAAAACCCCTATGACGCATTGTACACCAGAGAATGAATGTAGATATTGCAAGAAGTTGCTGTAAAAGTAAAAACCTTCAAATCTATAGCAGCCATTTCTGTAATTTGTTTTGATTATTTCCTTACGCGCGCCAACAAGTCAATCTTATGGAAATCACAAAACCGCCGTCGCAAAATGCGCTCTATGGAAATCCATCTTAACTTTAATATTGCCCAATTAGAACATGTTAATGTTTTTGTTTCTGAATTGTTGTTTAACATGTTGTTGTTGTTTGTGCGTGCGTGGTCTAGTGGCCGAAACTTATGTTTTTCCGGGTTTGATTCTCGCTAGAGACAAAAAAAAAAAAAATAATAATTGTTCAAAAGGAGAATCACCTGAGTGCGCGGCACCTTTGGGAAGTGCCTGAAAAACTTACCACGGGTTAACCAAATCCATGTGAGGTAAATTTGGTAGACTAATGATCGAACCCGGAGACGGGACTTGGGACTGCGAGGAGTTGCGCCCCACAGTCCTTAATTAGCATTGTAAAGCCAATTCGGCTCGTCTGAGGACGACCTAGTAGTAGTCTTGTTTAGAACTCGTTTACCTTTTACGTTTAGATACAACGTATCGGCTTCCAAGATCTGCAATATTGATTTTGACGACACCGGATGGCGACAAGCAACACTCCCGTTGAGTCTTGGGGGCCTCGGCCTCCGTTCCCCAAAGCATATTGCTGTTCCGGCATACAACGCATCCGTCTATTCGTGCCATCCTCTGGTTAAGAGTATTGCAGCCGATAGAGAAACCGCTTGTGCTTGACATAACGGCCTTATTATTATGAATGAATATTTCGACAGGATATATGACAGTATATAATATTAATTTATCTAAGGATAAAGTTGAACTATTTGCTAAACTCTTCAGTTCTCATTCTACCCTCGATGATTCTGGACACGATCTCCCTTATTTCACCTCCAAAACTGATCAGACATTACAGGATTGCTTTATATCTCCGGATAACGTTTCCAAGATAATTTCCAAAATGGATTCCACTAAAGCTACAGGACCTGATGGAATTCCTGTAATTGTTCTTCAGAAATGTTCTACCGAGTTATCTCCTGTTTTGTGTGCTGTTTACAAAAAGTGTTTGGATGAATTTTGTTTTCCTTCATCCTGGAAATTTGCCTCCGTTATTCCAATTTTTAAAAATTGTGGTGACCGTTCTAATCCTAGAAATTATAGACCGATTAGTCTCATTTCCATTTTAAGCAAAGTTTTTGAGACTTTACTTAACCAGACCTTAGTGGAATTTATTGAAAAAAATAATTTGTTTTATGATTCCCAGTACGGGTTTCGTTCTGGTCGTTCCACTGCTGATGTTTTGACAGTTATAACTGAACATTTTTATCGTGCCCTTGATGTTTCCGGTGAAGCGCGAGCAGTTGCTCTTGACATCTCCAAGGCATTTGATAAAGTCTGGCATCTGGGTCTATTGCATAAATTCAAAGCATATGGTTTAAAAGGTTCCTTTTTTAAAATTATCTCTTCCTTCCTTTCCAACCGTAGATTCAAGGTTGTCCTTAGTGGTCATTCATCTTCAACTTTTTCCATCAATGCTGGTGTTCCACAAGGATCAGTTCTCGGACCAACCCTGTTCCTACTCTACATAAACGATCTCCCAGACAATTTATCATCCAAAACCATTATTTACGCTGACGATTCCACATTGTATTCCTGTCTTGATAAATCAGATGATTGTGATAAGGTTAATTTGGCCTCTGTTTTCAATAAAGATCTCAATACGGTAGTTGAATGGGGTAAGAATTGGCTGGTTAATTTCAATCCATCTAAAACTAGTCTTCTTTCCATTAATCATTTCAAGCAAGCATATTTACCTCCAATTTTGATGAATGGTTCTCATTTGCCTGAAAACAATTCATTTCGCCTTCTTGGTCTCATATTTACAAGCGATCTCTCATGGCGTTCATACATTGAAACCATTGCAAAATCAGCTGCCATGAAGGTTGGTTCTCTTTTACGAGAAATGAGTTACCTCACCCCTGAGTGTATCCTTTACCTGTACAAATCGTCAATACGTCCTTGCATGGAATACAGCTGCCACATTTGGGCAGGTGCTCCTGTGAATTGCTTGAACTTGTTAGACCGTGTTCAACGGCGTGTTTGCAACGCAATCGGCGCAAACTTATCTTCGAAACTGGACTCCCTATCACACCGGCGAAACGTAGCTTCTCTTTGTCTTTTTTACAAGTTTTTTTATGGACGTTGTTCAAGCGAACTATCATCTCTTACACCTTCTCCCAGAATTTTTCACCGTACAACTAGGTTTTCATCATCTTCTCATCAATGGACTGTTTGCATTCCAAACTGTCACAGGGATTTCTATAAGAACAGTTTTTTTCCCGCGAACATCCAGACTTTGGAACTCCCTTCCTTCTACATGCTTTCCATCGGTCTATAACCTTCAACTGTTCAAATCAAACGTTCATCGCTATCTGAAAACTGCGTCACTTTCCCTGTAACTTTTCTAGCTCTTTACACTCAAGTGGCCTTTAGGGCCTTGTTCTGAGCAACTACAATAAAAAAATAAATATATATATATACATTTCAGTATTAAAATCATATACTGCTATTAACATGTGTCCTGTATAAAGTAAATAAATAAAAAAAACAATGACGGATAAAACGTTTATTATATACATACATACTAAAATGTTAACTTGCCTCTACGCAAAATTCATCTGGTCCTACTGATGACTGGTTGGTGTAGAATGCGAAGTGAGGTTAATTTAGAAACAAGTTAATGGTCATAAAATTCACGTAATTTATTTTTTAAAAGTAAAATTGAGACTTCCTTTCTAATTTCTAAAGGACGTGAATTGTACAATAAAATGAGCACCAAAATAATAAAAAGAGTTCCTAGCGAATTCTAGCTTAACTTTGGGTAATTTCACTAGAAAATTCCCATTTCTTGTCATTTTTCCGTGGGTGTTTATTGTAAAATACTCATTGAAGTTGCTGCATAACATCCCGTTTAATGCATTCCTCACAATAATGTTTGCTCTTTTATCGATTCTGTTTTTAATCGAGGGTACTCTTTTTGTACCAACGATTCGAGCAGATCTTCTTTCAATAGAGTTGAACTTGCTCGCTGCGTTCTGTTTGTATTTAAATTGATAATTCCACAGTATGTAAGCAAAGGAACAATCATTGAGTTGTAAATCATCATTGATGCGGATTTTGTTAGGTAGGGTCAAAGTTTTTGTAATAACTGTTTGAAGCCTTACGATATTTCTTGTCAAAATCATTGGTAAGCGTTAAGGTGGCGTCGACAACATTTCCTAAGTATTTGTATTCTCCAACGTTGTTAATGACATTCGACTGGAAATTGACTTCGAAAGGCTTTTTGACACTGCTCAGTCGTTTTGCAGTTCCAAAGAGTAGTGATTCAGTTTTCCCTTTCTTAAGGTTTATAATGAGTTCGTTTGTGTTCAAGTACTCAGCGATGCGCTCAAATTAATCATTAAGACATTTTTCAATTTCATTAAGGCGCTGTAGCTCAGTGGATAAATTTTTTGGCTCACGAAACCAAACCCGCCGGTTCGAATCCCATCTCTGGCAAAATCTTTATTTCTGAGTTACAGTTGAGTTCTTGAGCGAAACTCATTACGTAATGCAAGTCTAGCTTAAATAGGTTAGTTGTCTGGTTCAGCGATTTTCGTAGGCGCAAACGGGCGCCCTAAGTACGCCAGGACTAACCAACGCCATGGCATAGTGGTTACTGTGAGTGTTCGCATTCCAGCGACCCAGGGTTCAATACCAGGTCATGGCGTCAAAGTTGACTCAGCTTTCCATCCATTCAACAAGTCGGTAAAATGAGTACCAGTTTACTGGGGTAAAGATTGGGAAAGGAGTGGCGCCCTCCCCTACCCTTGTGGTAGTAGCCATTAGAAAAAAGAGCCCTTCGGGTCTCCTTCGACTGCGGTCGCAGACTACACAATTTCATTGACATCCTTGTGGGCGTGGTAAATGACAACATCATCTGCATGCATGGTGATACGTGCATGCCGGATCGAGTCGACAATGTCATTGAAAAATACCACAAACAGCAACGGTCTCAAGATCGAACCTTGAGGGACACCATTGAATACAGGTTGCTCGGTTGACTGGCTACCATCAATTTCTACGAGTTGGGTTCGATGAAAGAGATAACTTGTGAACCAATGAAGCTCATGACCACAAATACCATATGAAGAAAGTTTAGCAAGTAACTGACTATAGCTGATCGTATCGAAAGCTCGAGAAAGATCCATAAACACGGATCCGACGAGATTTCCATTGTTAACCTCTCGTCTAATGTTATCAACGAACATAGTTGTAGCAAGTTCAGTTGACCTTTTAGCTCGAAAGCCAAACTGAAATTCGGATAACAGGTTTTCAATTTCAAGGTGTTCCATAAGCTGCGAATGAACTGTTCTTTCAAGAATTTTTGAAAGTATCGGCAGTACTGATATAGGTCGATAATTATCAGGATCGTTTGCATCACCTACTTTGAATATTGGCGTTACTTTGGCTTTGTCCACATCGCAGGAATTTCACATTGGTGTAACGACATATTAATTACATGCGTTAGTGGTGTGAAGATGACTTCAGCGCAGTCCTTTAGCATGTTAGGAGGTAGTTCATCCAATCCGGTTGACTTGTTGCGCTTGAGTCGTTTAAGTTGTTTTAGGATGAACTGTTCAGAAACTGGTTTAAAGTGAAACGATTTCAGCGTGCGTGGTAAGATGTGTCTAGGAGTTTGCCACACAAAGTTACAGCAGTGTATAAACTTTGCTTTCAATGATGTTATAGCCTTTGCGAGGTGTTCAGAAAAACGTTTTATAAAAGTGTCATTTAAGTTCGTATTAAAACGTGAAACTGCGTCGTTAATTCCATTAGCGTTAAAGACACCAGACCAGTTTGCGTTGCGAAGCTCATTATTTACGGTAATGGGGTTATAATTTGTGTAATCACAGACTCGAATTGTCAAATCGGAACGTTTCCGAAAGGTAATTCGATCCCGACGGTGGACGATAGAAAGTTGTTATGAGAAAGCTTTTTGCATGTTCTCAAAGATTTGTAAACAAATGCTTTCGACAGCGTTATTTTCAAAATCATGTCGACGCTCCCACTTTAAGTTTTTCTTTATGTAGACATCGACTCCTCCTCCTTGACCACGGTTTCGATTCCTTTTTATAAAAGTATAGTTCGGAAGTTCGTAAAGATTATTAATGTCGTTGAAGCCAGAATTTGCTAAATGAGTCTCTGATAATGTTATAATATTAAAATCGTTGCTCTGGGTTAACTCATGTAACAAGTTAAAGTTTGATTGCAATCCACGGATATTGTGGTGGACTATCTTCAAACCTCGTTGTTTACAAAAACTAAAAATCTCATTTCTGTATGTTCCATAAGGACAAGTTTCAATATTTCCGCAAAATAACAAGCATAACATTAGCACAACAACACACACGTCTGTACTCAACGCCATCATTAAACTTTAAAGAACCGAGCGGATGGGTAGACAAGTGTAAATAGAGGAATAATTTCGCATTTAAAATAGTGTCAGGTGAAGCTAAAACGCCGGAAATAGGCTGGAAAGAAATACGCTTACCGACGATCCTGTCAAGTTATGACCTAAAAGAGATATTTACCGAAATTTCACAAAACTTCTCAATTTCTTAGAATAGAGTGAGCTTACTGTAGCAGTTTCTTAGGTTTGCGAGCTCAAGTGACTAGAGTTTCTTATGAACCGGTTGCTTATAAGAAAACAACGTGTAATTGACACACAACACTGGAGCATGGAGTATACGATCGCTGAAGAGCTAAATACACAAAATTGGTCCGTAAGTGCATCAAGGTTAAATAAATCACTATTCTGTATGCGATTGTTGTGCTCGGCCTGGATTCCCATTGCCTGGCGAAACGATCATTAATCGCTTATTATTAACAAAAAGGATTTCCAAGAACGTCAGGCGAATGCAGTTGATACTGATGATGAATGATTAACAGAATGTCTAGAGCCGTAGTTCCAAGTAACTTTTCTCCTAACGCCTTGGTTGCTATGGACGAGAATTTGGAAATATATACGAAATCACTATGCGACTAAAAGTGTTTTTGTACGGTTATTTCAGGGTTTCTTATGCATGTAATTACCACCACCGTTCGTTCCTTGTTGATAATTTATTGGATATTGTTGATAGGTTTCCCCCGTCATTGGACTGTTTATGCAGACATCTTTGTTTAGACAAGAATTTGTAAACATGATTCCATGAACCGCTTGACATTTGCAATGTCCAAATATCAACAATTACATAGTAGTTCTTTATTTATTTTTAAAAAGTAGAAGACGATTAAGTACTTTGGAATGAACCCGCATATTCAGTTGAAAAGAAGCTTTTACTTTCCACTCAGGGATTTCAGATATTTTTCTTCATTCGTTTAGTGATAACTTTGCTTATATACCATCTATATTATCCCTCTCCCACTGCAATAAAATCATTGACCAACTGTTAACCTTCGTAATTTAATGCCCGATTTGTTTACATATTTTCCAAATCTCTCCACAGACTCTTCGAAAACAAACAATGTACCAGCCAATAGTGCAAGACGAAATATATTATTTTAGCCACGAAAATATTTTTTCAGCAAACTTCAAAACAAGGCTGACCTCAAACAAAAATATGACATTCAGGAGAAGGGATTATCCCGGCAATTATTAAAATGATTATATTTTTCGAATGATCTTCTCTCGTCTCCCTTTTTTTTATAAAAGGATTATGTAGCACTATACTAATATGATATTTCCGATAAATTTTCTTTATGACATTCGTTATTCGAGGGTGGTCAAACGGAGAAGAATTTACTTGAAAAGGAGCTTTCTTTGATGGTGGAATTTCGTTATTATGATCGTTATTATATGAAGGCGGAATTCCAACTCGCACCATTGGCTTGGACGCTTTTACCACTCGTCCATGACAGCTTATTTGTAATATATACAATTTATAAAATAAACTGTTAAAGAAATAAAAATATATTTTTAATTTTGATAATCTTTAGCTTTTAATCACGTTTAGTAGTTTACATTATGTTTTTCGCATTTATCGTTGATTTTAAACGAAATAAAATAAACACATTTTTGTTTTTAAAAAAACTCGGTACCAAACAGCGTAATACCCTTTCCACACGTTTCCCAGCATGTCGTAGCATTTCCCGTGAATATATTTAAGCCAAAGGTCGGCCCAATTTACGTCGGGATAAAATTACGTTTAGAGAAACAAAAGAAAATCTGTTTGGATTTTTCGAAACGGTAGGTGTTCACAAAAAAGAATACACGCTTTTTTATAAGCATAGACTTGATTCGGCCAGGGTCAAGTATTCTTAATTTTTAACTCCAAATCAGGCTGAAATATTCTTAGCATATTCTTATTTATTCTACTTAGGTTGTATTCTTATTTTTTGTTCCATAAAAATTTCTTAAAAGGAGGTTTTTTCTTCTATACTGTGCGTACATGTTTTGATCGCGTATGTATTGACATTGCACAACTTGTCACAATTTATAAATACATATCTTATTTTCTTCTATCAACTTTTGCAAATTCAGCTATATTTCAGCAAAATATTCTCCAACACAGTAGAATTCTCACCCTGGGCATATTCCTAGAAGATTCTTCACAAAATGCCCATTTTCACCCTGCTATTCTTATAAAGCGCATTCTTATAAAAAGAAAAGCGTATATATCTGTTAGTGAGTGTTGGGTTTTTTAAAGAAAAATTGTTGCAGCTGCAACTGACGTTATTGTAGCAAGTCATTTTTAACATCGTTGTATTGAAGGAATTTGATGAAAGGCTAATCTTCAGTTATTGTCAATACTCTTTATGCAAGGCAACTAGAAAATAGAATCACGGAGGTAAAGCAAATTTTCCGATTTAAAATAAAGTGTAAGTTTTTAAGTGTCACAAGCAAAAATCCCAAAGCGATTATCAATCTAACTTTTTTGTTTATTTGTAAAGAGTTAACTCCAACTAAGTGCATACTTAAAATTTGATCTCCTAACCTCAAAGCTGATTTGCGACAACAAAGCCACATATTTTTTGTGACAAAAATTTTCAAAACCGCTAAACAGAGATATCGCAAATTTTAATGAAGCAAATGAAAATTTTAATTATTTATCATCGTGTTTATTCACTTTGCTATTGTTATAGAAATAAACCATTTAAATTCTGCCCTGCTAAATCAAACTAATCAAATAAAGAGGAATAATATGCTTTAACGAAAATATCTTTATTTCAGTTTTAGATCATATATATATTTTAAAAGATTCATTGGAAGATTTTTTGTTGTAAAAATTGTTTTGACGGCAATGCATTGTGGGATATATGTGGGCTTGTTTATCAATACCGTATAATCAACCAGGTGTGACGTAAATATTGAAGATAAAATGGCTGCCGGTCATGGCAATCGGAGTGCTGTAATGGAAGTATTTCATGAAGGCAAATGGGAGCAAGTCGTGATAAATCTAGAGGGTGATAATCTTATATTGAATGTAGAGGAAAATTTAGAGGCAAATGGCGTATTACCTCCCAGTCCGAAAGATGCGCAAAAAGTTTCATTAGATTCGACATCGAACAGCAGTGAAATAGAAGTGCCAGAAAATGTAGCGAACCAGGTCCGTCTTGTTGGAGTTATAAAACAAGAAGTTGGTGGTCTGGGTATCAGTATCAAAGGTGGACGAGAAAATAAAATGCCAATATTAATTTCGAAAATATTTAAAGGACTTGCAGCTGATCAAACAGAGAGCTTGTATGTTGGAGATGCCATTTTGGCAGTTAATGGAGAAGACTTGAGAAGTGCTACGCATGATGAAGCTGTCCAAGCCCTTAAACGAGCTGGAAGGGAAGTAGAATTAACAGTAAGATATCTAAAAGAAGTAACACCTTATTTTAAACGGACGTATTCTCAATCAAGTTGTGGTGAGCAAACTACTAGTGGGAAGGAAGCAAATGCCACGAAGACATGGGTGGAGCTCAAAAGAGTTAATCTAAAATTATGTTATATTACAAAATTTGTATCTGTGAGCAACATCGACGATAGCTCTTTTGAAATTTTCACTCCAGATGGTAGGTCGGCAGTAATTCTGAAAACTAAAGATTCATCTGCATCAAACATGTGGTTTAACTCAATCCATGCGGTGATTTCCAAACAAATGTTTCAAGGTATTTTATCATTATATTTATCAAGTTGGTATTCATCCAAAACCTTTGCTTCTTTATTGTGATTCTATAATAGCTGATTTTCTTGTAATAGTTATACAGCATATCATAATTCTTTGATGCTCATCACAATGTGTATATATATAATATTTTATATTTTTAAAGTGGTGGCCTAACCTTCTGTAATCTCTTCCAAAGTATATATAATAATATATATAATAAAATGAAGGTATGAATGAATTTAAAGTTTAATATGTCAAGATGCAATATGTATAAGTTAGGTTTAGTGAATTTGCTTTTATTTTTTTGCAATAATTTGTTAATAAAAACAATTTTTACTTTCTATATTTTTTATTGATTTTTATGTTATATATATATATATATATATATATATATATATATATATATATATATATATATATATATATATATATATATATATATATATATATATATATATATATTTATAAATCTTTTTATTGGTAAAATTTTTTATTCTAAACCTAGATTTTGAAATTAAATATTAAAACACTTAAACTGCCCATGTTAGTTCCCATGTTTGAACATCCTCATGAATCTTTCAGTAAATAGATTGAGAGAATCTCTTCACTTTTATTTGCTTTGAGTTATAATGTCTTTATTCACAAAGTCAATGAATGACAGTTTCCAGGAAATAATTTTCAAGCCCTTTGCTGTCTTTATTGTTCTCCACCTGGAATGATCTAGAAATTAGCATTAAACTGAGACATGGTTTATATTCATGAATCCATAATAATACTGTTCTCAGCTACATTTCTTCTGTCCCTCTCCAGCAAATTGCTGTTATTTGGCAGTTGAACTTGTGATCTGAATCTTGTTCAGTGTTCAAATTCTCTACCACACAAAATATAAATTGAAATATGCAAATTTGTTTTGAGTAAAAATACTGAAATTGCGAATTTGTATTCTATAGCAATGTGATAATTTGTTAGCGTCCGTTATTGATAATTGGAAAAATGTGAAGCTCTATTTGATTTCGAACCTTATTATCTTCATTATGTTGTATCATACAGTTGATAGTTTAAGTTGTTTTAACTAATACGTTTTTTGTTTGTTCTGTTGATTTTCAGCACAAGAAGAAGTGAATGAGATGCTTAGTAAGCAACCGGGTAACAGAGAAATATGCTCAATGGGTTGGTTAAACGAGCAAGTACAGATGCCCGACAATAATCGTCCAGAGTGGAAGCCTGTTTTCATGGCGTTAACAGATAAAGATATCTTGCTTTATGATATGGTTCCATTATCCTCGCACGATTGGGCTCAACCATACATTAGTCATCCTCTCCTTGCAACAAGGTAGTAGTGTACATAATAAAGAGAAATTGGAGATGTATATGTATTGATTTACTGCATTTTTCAAAGAAACAATCCAATTTGTTAAAGCAGCTTTTAGGAGTGTAAATCACTGTTTTATTCATTTTAATTGAGGGTTGATCCGTTTTCTGCATAGATTACTTCATTGAACTTTTCCTAAGAAATTAATCCTTTTTTTCTAATTTTAAGCCCTTTAAGAACTAGTCCTCCTTCAATTTTTTTAGAATTAATTTACAAATATGATTCACCCTATGATGCAAAGATCAGCAATGATAGTTAATAGTTGTTGTACTTACTCTTAAAACTGCAACATGATACTCTGTTTGTTTTTATGCTACTCTGTACAGTTCCCTATTAAGAGTTTTTGGTGTATAGGTAGTCACGGTTTGTTTTAAAAGATTGAAAATACTTGCAATGGATTTTAAGTGTTAAGTTTCAGTAATGAAAATATTTGTTTACATTGAAAATTAAACATTTGCCTACCCTGTATTCCTGGAAAATGGCAGTACGATAGTCACGAAAATCGGATGATGATCACATCAAGAAGACATGAATAACGATTGTTACAAATTTCATAATCACCGTTAATTTTTCATTTATACACGTGGAGCTGGAAAAATAACATGACTTGGCAAGAAAGAACTTGTTGTCTGAAAGGAACAGAGAAATAAAGGAAATATAATCGCTTGTTTTTTCTTACAGACTTGTGCATTCCGGTGCGACTGGGGGAAGTTCGGGCGCCGAGTTAACGTTTAGCACCCGCACTGGAACGAGAAACGGGGTAGAATCGCATTTGTTTCGCGTGGAACGTCCAAAAGAACTGGCAAATTGGTCGCATTGGTTGGTGGATGGAGCACATCGCGCTGCCGCCATTATTAAAGAAATCAATTGTGGTTAGGCTCTCACATTAGCTTTATAATGTTTTCCTGCACTTTGATTAGCAAGTGTGAGGGCAATTTGGAAAAGAAGTTTTTATATTTGAAAGATTCAATTTTATCCATAAACGACCAGAACGTTTTTATTTTCATCAAGATTTTGCGATGAAATCGTGAGCCATACATAATGCTAACCAATGGATCATTATGAGTGCATATTTTTATTTCGCAGCGGTAACCTGGGCAGGAAAGGACTGTCGCTTAACTCTCCACTGGGAGAATGGGTTTGCTTTATTGGAGGGAACTGAGAACAACGTTGCTTGGAGCTACACGTATGATCGTTTGCGCATGTCATCTGACGACGGGAAACGATTGTTGTGGTTGGACTTTGGCGGAGAGGAGGGTGATCAGGTAAAATGGCTTCACTTCACTTGTTCTTCTTCGTAAACCTGTACTTTTCAAAAATTGTCTTAGTTGACATGAAGTCTTTACACTTTTAACACAAAAATGATTCCCGTTCCGTGATAGATCAAAAAATTTTAATTAACCTTTAAAAGTAAAGAATCTAATGTGTGGCAATGCCAAACAACTTATGTAAAATATCTGTAAATCATGTTTCATTGTCTCTTATATTTGTGCAGGAACTAGATCTGCATGGCTGTCCGAAACCCGTTGTTTTTGTTTTGCATACGTTCTTGTCGGCGAAAACCACACGTCTCGGAGTAAACTCGTGAAAATTCCGCGCCAATTTTACGAGTTTGCTGGCGCGTAACGTTGAGGACTGAAGTGATAAATGATTCCCTTTTTTATGTTTCTAACTTTTATATATATACATATATTTATGTGCTTGTACATATATATAAATAAATGATACATTTTTTTATTGATATATTTCGGTTTTACTCGTTTGAATTACTTTATTTTTATGATGTAGTTTTCCAAGTATTTCTTCGATATAATTTTTAGTAGAAAAATTACTGATATTCAAGAAAGGTGCTTAATTTTTATGCATTCTAGCTTTTCTTCCCTACTATATTATCCGTCGTTATTACCATTGTATGTGTTTTAAATATGTTACTTGAAATTTCGTGCTTTTATTGGCATCGTTTTTCCTCGATCATTTCTCGTCGATTTCCGACAGCAAAATGAAGGAATTCAAAGGTGTTGTGTCATAGTGTGTGAGGTCACGGATTTTGTTCATAGATGTTTTGTACACGTTGATAGAGAAAGAATTAATTTTGCGGAAACTTTATTTTAGACGTGAGATCGATTCGCGATCTAAACTTTGTCGAAACTCCCGGATTTTCTCACTGATATTAAACAAAGGAAACATGATTCAGAAAAGAAAACAAATCGCCCATTCAGAACAGTTCACAATGAACATATACAATTGTTGGCATGACGGTAACAACCATTGGCTGATTTCATTTTGTTCTAGCGGACGAATTACAATGAGATGTTTAAATGCACTCTATTTCAAATCTGTTCAAAAACAAGAATACAGATTTAACTGGTTCATTCGCCGTTGCGTATGCCGCCGAGATATTGGATGGGAAATCTCCCAAAAGTAAAAACATGAACACTTTGACGTTTTTTAAAGAGGTTTTTCAAACGATTCTCGAAATCGTTAAGCCTTCAAAGACATTCTTTCGGCTTCGTTCTTTCAGAATAATATATAACCTTCGAGTTTATTGCAAACATATTATCAAGTGAAATGGGAAACATAATTTTCTTGGATTGTCATGTATATTGAACAGTATTCACATAATATTATAGCTAATACATAGATATAAATATACAATGCGTGCACTGTTAGGAACCGAACTTGTTCGCTGTTTGTTTGCAGATATTCTTCAATTTCTTTAAAAGGATATTTCTTATCGCCTTTTCGGTGGCATCCTCATACTTTTCATTTACCGTATCTAAAAATAAGAAAACTTGACTAATAAATTGAGTTATACTTAGTGAAAAGTTGGCCATCTATGGGTTAAACACCATAGTAAAATGTTAGTTTAGTAGGACTCATCCATCGTTGTATAGGGCATGCATAATAAAAATTATTCACCAACAATCACTTTATAAAGTGGAGTATCCACTACTCCAACCTTATTGTTTTCTCCTCATTACATCTGGAGGGGAATTCCACAGTGAAAAGTCTAAACGTAAAATAGATATACGTCGAATAAGTTGTGATTACATGCTATAATTTCCTAAATTATACATATTGCAGTATAATTTCTATACTTGTATACGTCCTAAATAAGTTTAAGATATAAAATCAACAACTTACGTGTTTAGTATTTGCTTCACTGCATAACTAAAATTACTGCCTTTCATTTTAGTTGTTGGATCTGATAGAAATAAAAATTCGTATTTTATTTCATATATATTAACAGTAACTTCCAAAGTTTGTTCTATGAATAATATAGATGCGATGCCTAAATATTCTTAACTTATCTTAAATTACTAGTTTGATTCATTTCATATTGAAATAAAAGCATGTTTTCAACCCTTCTCCTGTAGTTTGTAGTTACCTCAAAACAAAACGTATGTCTAAAAAGCAATTTCTTGTTTAGCTAGCTCTTCGGTCGCCATTCTTTTTATAAAAGTCAAAACAAACTATGTATAGAAATCACGAAAACGCTTTAATGAACACACAAATAATATTATAAAAATATGAATAATTACAAACTCACGTTTGTTTTTGTTGTATCTAGCTCTGTTCGCTGTTTGTTTGCAGAATGCAAATTCTTTTTGCCGCCAGTAAAACGATTTTATTATTATTTGAAGTGCATTTTATTGTAATATTAATTATGCCGTTTATAAACATATAGGTTATATAAAAAACAGATATTTAACATTAGAACACAAATTCTTAATTACTATTTGGATTTTAGAAATACTTACAACCCCCGGTCATTAAATAGGCCAATCACACACGACAGTTTTCAAGGTTTTTTATAATAACGTTTTATTGCAGCGTATAAAAAACCCTCTAAAAAACCTCTTTTTTCAGCTTAAAAAATTCGTGGTTTTTTTTAACCCGGAAAAAGAGAAATAAAAGAAGTTTTTGGAAAGCGTTCTTTTTAAAACCGCTTTTAAAACGCTTTTAAGAACTCTTTTGGAAACGGTTTTCCGAAAACCAAAAAAAAAAAGAAAAGAGGTTTTTAAAACCTCTTGTGCTGGCTGGAAACATGCACACGTTTTTTTATAAGAAACCTATAGTAGCTTCTTCAAAAATTAAGAAACTTTTGCTACTACAAAATATCAGTACTTTTGTGATAAGAAACCTTGAAATCAGACAAACTTTGGCAACGACCAGAATTATTTTACTTTTTGAAATATAAAGCGTTCAAATTAGAAGTTAGAACTTTCAAATTTGACGTTAAACCAATCGCGTTTTGTTAAAAAATGTAAACATACAATGAACACATACTTTACTCGTTATTGTCTTTTTGGGTCCATTTTGGGGTTCTAAACTGTAGTAAAATTTAAGAAACTTTTAAAACTAAAAACCTTCAATTTTGGCATCATAATTAAGAAACTTTTGCTACTAGGACCTTCGCTAGGTTTCTTATAAAAAAATAAACGTGTACTTAAAATTCTGTTTAGTTTTGTTTTGTTTAAACACGGGGCCGACCTTAATCACATTTTCTCTGTTTCTTAGTGAATAACGAAGGAATTGCTAATTGTCATATTTTTGACAAACATTAAAAACTAAAAAAATATGACGGCCATATTTTTCAAGTACATGTGCGATAATTACTACTGAAACAGGAAAACTATACTCAGAACAACCGTTATTTGTACTTTATTTTGCAACTCTATTTTCATTTTTTTTGGAAATATGTCTAAAATCCATGTTTGATATTTCTTTCCATTTTTAACTTTAAAGTCCTAATTTAGGAAGGTGATTCCTAATACACTAACTTTTTTTTGACAATTAACTGCAAATAGAATCAAGATTCTTTTGGAAACACACAAATGAATATTATCCTTTTACTTCTCTTTTACTCGTTCGAAAAACACTTGCTAAGCAGAGTTAACGGTTTATGTCGATTATAAAAGTAGACGCTATAACAAGCGAATTCATCCCTCCTCTTTGTAATTCTTAATTTATTTTGTAACTAACAAACGCAGAGTTATACAGATCATCATCATCATCATGATTCTCTGTTAGGTACTTGGTACCCTTAGAGTGTCTCTACGTAAAAGTGTAGTAAAGTAGTGACATGAACTCTCTCTTATTCTGCATGGATTTTTGCACTTGTATTTTGGAAACACCAAGTTCCTTTTCAATTTTTATCCAACGATCTCGGGAATATTTTTTGTGTTTACTGCAAAAAAGGAGTTGCTTTTGATAAGAATCATTGCTAAGACGTGTGACATGAGCTATATATTTTAGATGTTGTAGTTTACAAAAACTTCTGATGTCCTTTCTTTTTGTTATTTTTCGTAATTGAGTGTTACTATACAGAAATGACCAGTCCAGGTCATCCGGCTCAGCTACGATAGCATTTGTTTTCTCAGCCCGCTTTTTGCCCTTCAAATATTCCGCTGGAACATTTTTCCTTTTGTAGCCGTTTTTTATCATTTTCCTGAGAAAACTGTGCCAAATGGACTCAAGTTTAATGAGCTCACTGACACTCAGTTCCCAGGATTGTGCACTATATAGCAGACGACTGCGCACACAAGCTTCTAATATTTTGATGCGACTGGAGAGATTTATTCTTCGATCAGTAAGGAAGAGCTTTAATTCATTCCATTTCTGGAATGCTGATGATATTCGGAATGTGAGATAAGATGATGGATCTACATCGGTGTTAGTAATAAGATGACCGAGATATTTAAATCTGCGGACATTCTTTAATGCAACTCCTGCAATTGAGATCAAGGTTGGTCTTGCCTTAATGTCTTCTGGGACATTAAATACCATGGTCTCTGTTTTATCACTGGAGATCGTTAAACCAAATCTGGTAAAGGTTTTGTGATATATACCCACAATCTCAGATAGCTCGTCAGTACTAGAGCACAAAAGAACAATATCGTCGGCATATAAAATCATTCTAAGTTGTTGAACTCCACTCAGACCATGTACACTGCGCTGTTCGCGTGTCGAGCAATGACCTGGGATGCAATACTCGTACTGAAGTCCGGTGTTAGGTAACTTCTTCAGTACCTCGTGTTCAACGCACCTCAGAACGAAGTCCAAATAAATATTAAATAGTACAGGTGATTCAAGACCGCCTTGTCTGCAACCTGTAAAAGTTTTAAAAAATGATTTGGAGCCCTTAATTGCTGCTGATGTACCAGTGTAGAATACCTTTAAAATTCTTACTATTATGGGGGATTTTAGACGTATTTCTAAGATTTTAAATAGCATATCGCGGTCTATCCAATCATATGCTGTTTTTAAATCGATAAAACATATGAAGAGAGGTTTGGAGGATATATTTATGGAATTCTGAAGAATATAAATACTGTCTGTCGTTGATCGATTAGATCTAAATCCAAACTGACAGTTACTAATTATTCTTTCATATGTATCTCTTATTCTAGAAATAATAATTGATAGTAAGATTTTTGAACAAGTGGACATAATGGAAAGACCTCTATAATTGGCTACATTACTTCGTGATCCCTTGTTCTTAAAAATACAAATAATCGACGAGAATAGCCATGATGATGGCAAAGTAAAGGTTGTCCAAATGGTGGCGAGAAGAAGCATTAAATGTAGCATAAAACAACGAGAATAATTATATTTAAGTTCTTCCGCGTAAATTTTGTCTGTTCCTTGACATTTTCCATCCTTGAATTTATTCCTAGCATCCAATACTTCCGAAATAGAGGGGATATCAGTGTTTACATTAATATTATTTGGTGGTAAAATATGAGCGAAATTTTCTGGGTTGTTAACTTCTGGCTGGATCTCAATTACTTTCTGCTTCAGGTGATCTTTGAAGTGTTCAGATAATTTTTCAGAAGAAATTATATTTATTTCTGATTGCTTGGACATGTTGTACGATTTACTTAGGCAAAATTCTTTTTCGACTTTTCTTGCCTCACTAACAATATTTATATCATTCGCCAATTTCAAAAAGTAATCATTTTTTAGTTTCATTCGCAATTTCTTAACAGACGATCCGAGTTCCTGTGAAATACTGGGGTCTTTACATGTACGACGCTTCTCCAAAAGGGATAAAAATTCATCATTAGTCCAGGGGTGTTTATTTTCCCATCTATAAATTTTTGGAATCTCTGACTCACTCGCACGAGTGATGGATTCCGTAAACAAAGCATCAAAAGTATTAATATCATTTAGAGTCGGGGTATCCGTTAAAATTTCGTCAAGTTTATCTGAAAAATTATTATAAACCAGGGGGTCATCCTTTAATGCTTTAATATTTTTATGGGGTTTTTTAATTCTAGGAGATTGCGAGAAAAATAATTTTTGTTTACGTTTTGATGGGAAAGAACATGTCATTGTTAAGAGTCGATGGTTGGTTTCAAAAGGAACAGAGGCTTTTCGATACACGCGACAGTTTGAGGTAAGCTTTTTGAGATGCCATTCTGCTAGAATATAATCAACTCTTTTGGTAAATCCAGTCGGCGAATACCATGTATGGCGGTGGATTTTAGAAGATTGAAACAAAGAGTTGAGAACAAAGAGCTTACATTCCTCAGAGAAACTGAGAAGTCGCGTGCCATTATCGTTGGTCGGCAAATCGTCATTGTTGGGACCGAGATGCGACCAAGAACCAAATGAATCACATCCAACTGTTGCATTCATATCCGCCCCAATAAGAACTTTAAATGAGAGGTGTTCCGTCTTTACCTTCTAAACTGCCTTTAGAAGGGTGTTAAAAAAGTTGTCCTTGGTGGAATCAGCATATTGCTCCGTAGGGGCATAAGCTGGGAATGCTGCTATTTTCACACCATGTAAAATAATTCTGGATAAAAGTAATCTACCTTCCAGAATATTATCGATATCTACCAATTTTACATCCGGTGAAAGTGCTACGCCAACTCCAGCACTAGCCTTAGATTTCATCCCCGAATTGATGAACGTCCAACCGCTAAGATCTTTATCATCAAAAACGGTGGTTTGATGCCCGGTGATATGGGTTTCCTGAAAAAAGGTTATATGGTGTTTTAGAAACTTGCACTGGTGGATACATTGTGCAAGCTTCATAGGATCTTTCATGGTAGTGGTATTGATCGATCCAATGAGAATATTGTAATGTTTTATACGAGTTCGATGCCTTTTATGGCTAGGCCACCCGGTAGAGGCTACTACACTATAATGACGGCCAGTAATATACTTTTCGACCTCAGCCTGGTCGCGCACTGAGGGACGCGATCCTTGTTTACCCGCGCGACGATCGATGAGGTATGGTGTGTGTGAAGTCGTCATATATTATGATTACGGTGTAGGTTCACCAAAAACCAGTATTTTTATTGTGACACCATCACGCTAAGGGGGCTATCCACCCCAGATGCTGACACAGGTTGTACCAATTTACAGCTTGATTGGTAGCAGTAGATATAATTACTGACCTGACCTGAAATACAGAGTTAAATCATAGTTGTAACATTCTTAATAATAAAAGGAATTGGCTACAGGAGCCAGGTGATGAGTGATGCCAAGATGCCAAGTTGGAACATTTTGAAACCGCGAAACATGTGTTCGTCTCATGGAAACGTTTATCCAAATAGATTATAATCCCGATAACTCCAACTCCCAAGGACCAAGTAAAATAGTTCGAGATAACGAATGTTCGAGTTATCGGGAGATTTTATGAGAAACTATTAGGAAAGGGGAATGGAAAAACATTTCGAGTTAACGGGGTTGTTCTGTAATTAGAGAAAACATGAATTTGATAAAAACTTACTTCATAACTTCACGTGAAAAAATACAATGAATGGTCATAAAAGAACGTTACTATCAGCAATTCTATCTTGACTTCGACGGAAATCTTTGACACCAACTATCCCTTTTCCCTACATATAATTAATGTTGTTACTATGACAATTTCTTGAATTCTACAGAACAGTTGTCATCGCAATGCATCCATGTCGCTTAGCAACGGCAGTGTTATCACACACAACTGCGTATCACACAACACTAAAACATGTGTGTTAGTTGCTTGGCAACCAAGTATACGCGAGCAGCCCTTCAAACTAACGACGTATTGTCGGCGACAAGTTTTCTTTGTCGGGTCGGCGTCGTAAATGAACACGTTCGACGAACAATCGGTTATAATCACGTGGTTGAATGATGGCGAACATGTGGTAAACTTGTGATCTTGTTTCGAAGCTTGAACGTAGCCAATAGCATCTAGCGTTTTCACGTGTTCCCATGCCGATTCTCCCGATGCGCATGCGTCAACTTGCCACACAATTCCATCAACATCGTGACGTAAGCATACAAGTGGAAGTTCGTTTGGTGACATCTGTACATGAAACTGCCATTGGTGACCAATCAAGTTGCGCTGAGAGCAAACAGAATAAAATAGAAGATATACAAAGGGCATTTCATTTCATACAGGAATTTTAATCATACATCCTATGTCTGTTTAAGAGCAGTTATAAATGTAGAGGAAGTCTAAAATTACGCCAAATGTTTGTGTTATTGTATCAAATTATTCCGTGCTTACATCACTGGTTTGGTAAGAGAGAAACCGGGCTAAATATTACTAACCTGAACATTCACGGCACCGTTCATGCAGTTGATTACGTACACCATAATGTCATCTTCGACAGTTGAATCGCACTCTTCTAATTGTTGCATGTTGAATGTGGACGTCTCCCCGTCATCCTGCAAAATGAATGTTTAAGCAAGGATATGATGTAATTTATTTCCACCGTCGTGTTCACCTGACCAGGTGTTTCATCAAAGCTTTGTGAAATTCGACTGCGGTATAAGTTATTATTACAACAACAAAAAAGTTGAAAAAGGCATTCATCTATGAATTTCTAACAGAAACAGCCAACCGTGGAGTCATGAGTTGTAAACAGAACCATCCATCATTGATTTTTATATGTTTGTAAATCACTAATTAGGTTTCGTTTTCAAAATGGAATAGTTGAAAGATTAGGAAACAACATGTAGGAGGCGCACCAAGAAATCAGGAAAGACTTGCGTTGATAGTTTAAGAGGAGGAAATAACTTGTTTTTTTAATATTGATTTGATTATATTAAATATTGATGAACGAGAAGGCACAAACATCTCATATTTATACAAATCCTTACAATTTGTTCACATTCAGATGTGAGATGCTGCAATCTGTGATGGATTTCTTGCACTCGTTCTTCTTCCTCGCCGCTGATCTCATGCACACCACAATCATCAGATGGCACAGGACTCCTCCAAAAATCATCTGCATGCTGCTTCCACAATATAATCTTCAATCTAAAAATAGTCTTGTCTCAGAAGGAAATAATTCTTTTTAGTTATAGCAAAAAACAGGTATCTAACAAAAATAGCTGAGTTTTGGTTTCCTGCTTTACTTTAAAAAAAAAGAGGTAATTTTATTACCCATTAAAAAATTATGACCAGTTGAAGTTTGGCCCGATTCATGAAACTTAGATCACTTGCACCACTCCCACAATGCAACAAACTTAAACAAAATATCTTCTATTAGGTCAAAGTCACTGCAATTTTGCAAAATACTGAGATGTGAAATGCAAAAAAGTTAGTGTTTTTGTAGGCTTTATCCTTTTTTTTATCTTTTTTTTCTTTCAAACTTTTGAATTTGAAACTTGAAATTTCCAGAGATTTTTGTTTTTGATAAAGAGGGTCTGAACTCTCTATAAAAAACACCTAAAAAGCCAATTCCCACATAGAATGTCTTAAACCACTTCCAACAACCATTTTTACCAAAAAACACATAACCTGTTCACCCCACCTAGCACTAAAACATGCTTCAACATGCTTCTAATATCCTTATTCACCTCCCCCTCCCCCACCATCCCCCTGAAAAATTGTAAGACCCAAGTGAACTTTCATGAAATTATGTATATATGATTTTAAGTGGAATTTAAGTGTATAGTGATATGACTGACAAACTACCCTTTATAAATATCGGAAACTAATAAAAACAATAATATCACCTTTGATCGATTACAAACCATTTTGAGTTGTTTATGTCAATTTCGTTTTCTAACTCTCCATCCAGTAACACAGATCCATTGGCCACCAGCTTTACAGATATGGATTTCTCCTTTATATTACATACCACATCACTTTCACAAACACAACCATGAAATGTTATGCTGATAAATTCCCGACATTGATGCCAAGTGTATAGTTTTCCCAAAACTCCCACTTGCTCTTTAACTGGCTCTAAAAATATCAGTGATTTGTATTTTACTTATATATTTATTGTATTCCCATAGATTTTTGAATTTGAGATTTGGTTTCCTATATGTGATATATTAAAAGATTAAAAAAAGGTTAAATTAACAAATGAGTGGTAAAATCCAGAAAATTCCCTATAGTCGTTCTTAGCCTTTAGTCATTTCTCAAGTCGTAACAAAAAGCAAAACGGCCCTGAAAAAAAACACAAAAAAACTAAAGAAACTGCTATATCCTCCATAGTTCAAAGGAACTGAATGCCAGCTAGTACTGAGAGGTTAAATGATTGAAATCAAAAGTTTTGTTTTGATATCTTATCGTCATCCACGTTTAACAACCTTTTTCTGCTCTGGAAAACTTTACTTCAGACACATAATTGCAAGCATACCTAAAGTGCTGTTTTCCACCATGACAAACTTCTTGTCAGACGCAATCAACAAATGGGCAGAACTTGAATCAGTCCACGCCGCATTGTGTAGAGTTTTGCCTATGAATTTCTTTACACTCACAACTGTAAACGTTGCAAAGTCACTAGCACATTTTAGCTTCACCCATTGTATAACATTGTAAATTGATTTCAAATCTTCTCTACATACTTCTTGCAACGTTGAAACTAACAAGTTAAACGTGTTGGCATCCGCATCAAAATATGTATTGAGTAGAACTGAGGGACAGTGAAAGTCGTAAATGAGGACGCTGCCATTATAATTCCAATGAGTCGACCTTCGATCAGAATTTATCAAATGTATGAATCCACTTCCGTCATTTGTCACTAATACATTACCTGTTGGAAATGACAATGATGGCTTTAATTTTCTAGTTTTCTCTTCTCTTGATGGCACTGACAATATCTTAGTCAAATGCGAAGTCGAATCCTAAAATATATATATATATATAAGGAAATTACTTTAGCTTCTCCAATGGTCACATTATGAGTGTCAAGTAAAAAACTACACCCTGCAATATATTGCCTACAAAATATTTGAAAGAACTAAAATCAAACTTGACTGGCTTCACACACCAAGTAAAAAGTTTGAAAATTAGAGAAAATCAGTAAAAATGCTAAAATCAAACTTGGCCATGCATGTGGTTGAGCAAGTCAAAACATCTAAATCTATCTAGCATGGGTTGGACAGAGTCACACACTAAACACACCACAATTGCAATTGGTACAGGTTTGGTAGACACATATAAATTTTTTGGTTTTTCTAAATCTTTGTTTTACGCTATTAGTTGATAGTTGAATGGCTAGAATGATTGACCACAAATTAAGCATATCTAATGTTAAAGAGTGATGTGTTAATAAGTAAACAAATAATCATAATGATCCATAATCATTATTCAACACTTTCTAATCTTCGTGAATGAAGATGGAAGATGTTTGCCGGAATCGGAAATCCATGTTTTAAATTATAAAATCTTTGATATAAATCTTTACCTCGGTCGAGGAGTTCATGCAACAATACAAGTCGTGATTTGAATCAACAAAATAAACCAAATTATTCCAAGTGTCTGTAAACAAATTGTTGTACATATCACGACTCTTAACGTAGATATATGAAAAAGAATCATTTTTAGATTCTAATATTTTGTAAGGATTAGATAAGGGTAATGACACGAAGTTTAGTCGTTCTGCGGAAAGTTTATATCCATTAAATCCAGGGTTTAAGAGAGAAGAATTCGGTACGAGTTCTGCCATTTTTACTTGCACATATATTTGCACGTGCATTTGTTGTTGGTCGATCAAGCAGCATTTTCGAACGTATATTTCCAGAACTGTAGTAAAAAAATTAATTTGTTTGATACAGTTTAAAGTTGGAAGAGAATCATATTTTTAAATGTCGGTTTTCCAGCTAAAGATGTTTTACAACCCGGTGTTTGTTTTGTTTTTAGTAGCACTTTTCTGAAAAGATAGATCGCTAGTCCGAACCCGCCGGAGGCAGCTGAGCTGCGGGGTGCTTTCAGATATTCTGACTGTACGCTACACCATGGAAGTTGTTGTATCCGGAATATATCTCTTTACCGTACTCAGTATACGTACATAAGATAAAGATGACGGATCAGTAGTGATAATAACTAACATAAGTATAAAACCATGTAGGCTTACCAGTAAATAATGACCCCGGGAGTTATTTTTTACTAGCACATTATGACTCCCCCAGTAAATAATGACCCCCTTGGAGAGCTTTAAAAAACCTAATAGCACAAACTATTCAGTATATGAATATTTAGGACTAAACTATGTAACTTCTAAATATTTAATTCATATTTCAATGAAGAAGAAATGGTTTTATTGGAAAAGAATCGATCTTCAATCATTTATATTAATGTATATTGTATATTTATCTATTGTATATTTCTTTTATCATCATTATAAAATAAAAAGTGTCAAGGACAAGCATAAAAAACGGAAAACAACAATATCAGATGAGTTTTTACTAGAATTATTCACCTTTTACATTTAGAGTAAAAAGATGCTTATAAAAGTCATTGAAAAGGATTTAAAATCAGTGAATTAAATTTGGTTGATTCTATTCGCTGCATAGGCCATCATTTTTAATTTATAAGTTCACAAGACGGTAGAATAAATAAATAATTTCATGAATATTTTAATGTTTAAAACTGAAGACTTAAATCAAGGTTTAAGGACTGGTGTTAGCGATTGAATTTTTAAGCATTCCATAAGTTGATGTCTCACCATTGGTACGCGTTAAATACTGCATCTATGGGCGATCTCTCGTCTAGTATTTCTACTGCAAATGCAAACTTAGAAGGAAGAGCATGCGAATTTTTTGATGATATTGAATGCAGTATTGTGGCCAATGACATCCAAGCTTGATGTCGCCTCCGTAATAAGTCTTTTACGATTGTTAAATTCGTAAATCGTAAGTCAGTTTATTCATTATTATTGCGGAGAAAATTACTAAAGGAATCCACGGAAAACTCGTCTCCGCTCTATATAAATGAGTCGCTCTGCCCTTACTACAAAATGATCTTTAGTAAGTGTAAAGTTCTCTGGCGCGAAAAGAAGTTATTTTCTTTTTGGGTGTACGGAGGTTCGGTTCGCTACCGTTTAAACGAACACGGAAATGTGACGGTTGTTGGTCACCTAAACGACCTAACGAAGGTTTTTGGCGAAATCGCGTAAAACATTTCAGTCTTCTGATTTCATATATTTTCAGAGATTTTTAAACGCCTTTCTTGTTAATAAATCAACTCACCAATTATCAATTAATTACTCCCTCACTACAATATCTGCTCCCATGTTTACTATTAATTACTAACAAACCAATTATGTATTTGTCACGACTACCTTAAGGGAAGAAATTTTCGCGGGAAGAAACTTTTGCGGAATGGATATTGGCGATTTTGGCCCCAAATCGCGAAATTAAATTCCGCGAAACTTAATGAAAATGCCTTATCCGCGAAAATTTATTCCGCGAAATTCAATTTTTTCTCGTTTTTTAGTATCGCTTAACATGCAAAGAGCTGTACAATTAAAGATATAAGAAAATACAGTGCACTCCCGATAACTCGAACCTCCAAGGGACCAAGAAAATGGTTAGAGTTATTGAATGTTCCAGGTATCGGAGCATTCGATAATTCGCCAACTCGTCTCCAGCGCTTCTTCTCTCTCGACAATAATTCGAACTTTGGCAGATAAGTGAACTGGAGGTTTTCCTCCAATCGAGGAAACAGGCAAAATTCTTAGAAATGCCTTTGATTTGTTTGAAGAACAAATTTAGATAGACCTTTTACCTAAATTATATCGTACTAAATATTCCCCTAAACTCTGCCTACCGCGAAGATAAATTCCGCGAAATTCACATACCTTAAGTGGATTATTTTTCGCGAGGACTTATTTTCGCGAGTCGAAGAAAATCGTATTTCGCGAGGACTTATTTTCGAGAATCAGAGGTTTTCAAATTTTTCGCGAGGATTTATTTTCGCGAATAGGAAAAAAATGAAAGCTTTTGTAAACTCAGAGGCCTATCATACTAAGGGAAATAAACATTAAAAAAACTTTAAAAGTAGAGCATTTTTTATGCATATAAACGTTTTCTTGTCATATACCATATCAATCATCTCCCATAGGATCAATGTCTTCAAATAGGTCGAGGCAGGGTAATTTAGATAAACCTTTTTCCACCGCGTCCTTGATGCCTGCAACTTGCCATCCTTTCAGGCATATCTTTCTCTCCTCAGTTGACGTCATCTCATTAAACATTTTAATGATCCATTTCGCGTGCAAAAGTGTCGGGGAGCATCAAAGGCCACCTTCTCTTTCAAAGATACGAACAAATGGTGGACGCATTATATTGCCAACCCAAAGAAGTCATAATGGGGTGTTTTGTTGAAAGAAATGACGAACGGAACGAGCCACCCAAATCAAAGAAGAAAAAGGCAGACGTTCCAAAGAAGCCAAAAGTGTGCAAAACATTCGTATTTTTTTGGGCGTCAGAAGAACAATAACAATAATAATAACAGATATTAATAATATTTTTATTATTTGAAGAAAAAAAGTATACAAAATTGAAATTTTGATTTATTTTTGCGAATGCTAATTTTGCATTTTTGGAAAAATTTCGCGAGGACTAATTTTCGCAAATCGGGTTTTTTCAAATATTTCGCGAGGTCTAATTTTCGCGAATCAGCTGTCCCAAAAAAATCGCAAAAATTAATCCTCGCGAAAATTATTCCACTTAAGGTATATCACTTCATCCGCGAAAATAAATTCCGCGAAATTCGCAGTTTTTAGACCTGTCAACCGCGAAATTTTCTTCTGCGAAAATTTTAATTTGTAGTTGTGATTTTAAATCTTATTTATTTCTTTTTGTTATTCTTCACTTTAAATTCTAATTAACCCTAATCCTAATCCTAACCCTAAACTAAACTTCTGGTTGCAACCAAATTAACTCATTTGTGAGCAGTTAATTTTCAAATTTTCATATTCTCTAACTTTCCAATTCTTCTTTTCTGCATGGAAACATGTTTTTGTACAGTATGTAATAAGACAGTAAGTAATCGTCATCATGCCGTACAAAGTGATCTTTGTAATATTTGGATTCATAAAATATGCAATGACTAAAAATGATATTGATTATTGCCTATTACAGTCTAGTCCTCAAATTGGTATTGTGTTTTATGCACAAATGAAATATTTCCATTCAGCTCTATTTCAGATAATGAACTCTGTTTTATGTTTACTTCTGATATTATTACAGACTCAAATGAAATTCCAATGAATCTGAATATTTTTCCTTCCTACCATCAAAACAAACTATTCTCTGAATTTAATAACTTTTTTTCATCAAAAGATTCCGACAATTCTAATGAAGAAATCGAATTGACTTTAAATTTTATAAATTGCAAATACTTTAATATTGATGTTGATTTTAGGTCATCGCAAATATGCACTCGGCTGTTTGAAGCTTTTAAGAACCAATGATCGGAGCCATCATAAAGCAATTGTATGTGGTCTTGAGTAACGGTTTTGAATGGCTTAGAAATATTTCTTATTGAGGGTTTAATACCGATTGGTAGTGTTGAGTTTGGTTCCAACGATTTACATATGAGACTTTGGGCCAATAATGCGATCGGTAAGACAGGCTCTCTCAGATTGAAGTATTTTATGATCTTTTTTACTTAGATGGTAGTGAAGATTTCCAACTAAAATTCGTTGTTAGAATCGGAAACATCGTCAATTATGATGGAACTACAGGACGTTTCGATTTCTTCCAGTAGATCTGCTCGACTGTAAACCAGGAAAACTTCTCCTCCTGATTTATAAGCAGACAGCCACTCCTTGTTTAGTTTATCTGCAGTAGTTTCAAACTCACACCACTTGGGTCGCAGAAAATATTGAATATTGAACATGTCATCTCGTTTCTGGTTTTTCAGTAAGACCATATCTCCAATATTCACACACGAAGGTGATTGTCGACGGTTGTTATAATCACGTTGCTTTGTTTGAGCTGTTTTGATATTAGCGCCAGCATCTTCATGGACAGTTTCTCTGATGGACATCGAGTTTGATGAAACTGCTTTGAAGGTTTTCTCGTGGTATGGTTTTCGCTATCGTGATCAACTTCTAGTGGTTCGTTAAGATTGTATTTTATATCAATTGGAAGTATTGGATGGCGGTTATAAAGAAGGTAAAACGAAGAACATTTGGTTGAATAATGCTTGCTTACTGGATGCACGAAGAGTACACCATCGATCATGTATGGCCATTCTTCAGTTTTTTCGACTAATACTTTCACTAGAGAATCTTTCTCAGTCCTGTTTTGACGTTCAACGAGTCCGTTTGCCTGTGGATGGTACTCTAATCCTAACTCGTTGTCATGCAAATAGCAAGGGGCAAGATCGTTAATCTGAACATTGGTATTTGAAATGCAAATTCGAATTCCCCCAGTTATTTGAAAAATTTAAAATTTTTAAATCATTTATATATCTATAATTTGGAGTTCGTGTTTTGTCGATTGTTAAGAAAAGCGCTAAACATGGGGCAATTTTAAATAAATTTGGATTTTAGCAAACACAAGCAAAATATTGTTAAAGACGTTGAAATGAACAATGACGCAGTTATGCTAAAAAATTATACTCAAAGACCAATTTTATGTTTCTCCTGTTCTTTTAAACATCCGCAACGAAGATATTCACGAAAACAGCTGGGATATAACAGGCTCATTTTCTATGAGAAACCACTTAAATCGTAGGTATATATGTTTAGTATCGGAAGTATTATAGACGCTACATTCTTAGACAAAATCAAAATCCATCTGGACTTTCACAGTGGTTTTCTGTCGTTTTTGTCTAATATAATATATTATAATTATAAATACATACACCGTAAAATTTCTATTAAACCCCGGGGCGTTTATTCAAATTTCGAGGTCAGAAGGGGGCGTTTATTAGAGAAAGGCGTTTATTTCAAAATATAAGTTTTTGTATTGAAGTCATTGATGCCCATGTTATTACTACTACCTCATGGTTGTAAGGAGATTTCCACCCGACCCACATCTCTCCGCCCATTCTGGAATCCGCTACAGAGATTTGATAAATAATTATTTTTTACCCAAAAGAAACACCAAACATCATAATATAAGAATTTTCTAATAAACGCCCCTCCTAAGGAAGTTTATTAGAGTGGGCGTTTATTAGAGGGAGGCGTTTATTTAGAATTTTGATCTTTATAGGGGGCGTTTATTGGAGGGAGGCGTTTAACAGAAGGGGGCATTTATAAGAAGAAACGATTTTGAAAATGTCTGAACAAAAATATGAAATATCAACAGACAATTTACTATTTTACAGGGGGAGTCAATACTGGTAAATAGTGACTCTGCATTATTTAAGGGGTGGTCATTATTAAAGTTTGGAATTTTGTAAGTTAAGCACTGAAGAAAATTCATAGCTTTTTCTACTGATTATGAAAGGAAAAAATTGGACTAATGATTCAAACCAAAAATTTGTAAAAATGAACACATCGTAAAAATGTGTATATGTAGGTCATATTGGTGATATCCGATAGGTATAGAAAATGCTTTCATTGCTAGGTTACGCTTTAGAAACGCGAATAGAAACCCCCGTATTTAACAACATTCGAGAATCTTTCCGGAGGTTTTGCAATTCTGAAAAATGGTTCCACGCGGAAGTGAAGTGAACAGATTACCCCTTAAAAAATTATATTGACATCTAAAAACCATCCATCCAACGCACCTGTTACCGTTTCTCAAATATCGTTCTCCGTTCATCTCTTTTGGCGTTACAAGAAAAGAGGTTCATGTGATAAAAGACACCTTCAAAGAACTTAGTACTAGTAGCTAGAAATACATTAGGTATATATACTCACCATTCGCTTGCATTGCTCAAAGCGTAAACCTAGATTGTCAATATTTCTATGTGTATATATATATATATATAATCTATAAAAAGGAAGATATTAGAATCTAGAATCTTATTTAAGTCTGATTTTTTGTGGCTTATTATTGGCATATATTAATATATATACCTTTTTAACTTTGAGTGATTTACTTTTAAAAATAAAATTTTACCTATGATGTGTTTCAATAAAATTATATCTTCAAGCTTGATATTTTAAAAAAAGTGACCTAATTGTTTCTTCTAGGCTGTTAAAATTCTCAAGATTCAATGGCTAAAACTATTGGTGCTTTACAAATTGGAAAAGCTAATAAACACATCAATGAAAGTTACGGTGGTGATAAAAACTTGATGAAATTTTATGTTACCGAATATTCCAGTAAACTGGGGGTTGAAGGATTTGTACCTCAAATTGTTGAAGGCCATAAAAAAAGTGGTTACACGAGCAACATTAGACCTGGGATATACTACTCTGCATCACAGGATAATTTTGAAAATCCCAATTTAGGGTGAGAGAGTTTTTTTACAGCTTAACCAGAGCTTAATAAATATAAAGAGACAAGTCAAGTGTCATTTCAACACTGAAAACTGTAAAATTCATTCTGTATTTACATTTAAATAAGATTTTATACATTTATTTTTGTAGAAAACTTCTAAAAGGGAATTATGAAAGCACAACCAAAAAGGATTTTCCAGTACTCCAACGCAATAAAGAATCTTTTCGATCAGATTTGAGCGGTGGCTGCTTTCGAAATAACGAAGTGAATTTTTCTTTCAAATACAGTGTGAATCCAATAACATCAGGGAATAAAAGAAACTGTTTTTTGACTGAGAGTCGAGCACAGTACACACATAGAGATCCTTTTTTTAACAACAAAGGAAAAACCGTTGGGGCTAAGAAGGAAATGTCTGGTCATGTTAGGGCTAAAAATGTGGAACCAATAACATTCTGGTAAATATATTCTTCCCATCTTTTCTATATAGATAAGATTGATATATTTATCAATTCTTTTATTTTTATAATTTTTTTTAATTTACGCAGTTGTGGTTTTTCCCAACCTATTGATTTTGTCTTTGCCTCAAGATATTTTTTCTTAAAAAAGTGTTAAATGATGTGTATTTTAATAGTATATAGATATGTGTATATTATATTTAATAGTATTTTAGCATTTGTGTAAACAAGACACATAGATATACAAATATATAAAACAAACTCAAATATTTTTTGTATTTATGTGGCGATTAAAGCAAAAATAAATATATAGTGTAAAAAAAAACATGAAAAACATCTGATGTAGGAAGTAATATTTTCTATATTTAAGATTTTTAAAATCTTATTCCATTTTTCAGTGCTGAGAAGAATTCCAAGAAAAATGAAAGTCTCGCTGGTACTACCATGTACACATCTTCGTACAGACCATGGACATCAAAGGGTGTGAGATTCTCTAATTTACCTAATGTTGAAAGAGAGTCTGGCTTCACACGTTACATAAAACCAACTGCTTCACATACTGCAGTTAAGGGAGAGGTAACTTAAAGTGTTATACATTAGTTTTATCAATATATACAAGATATACATGTTATTGTCGAAATTCTATGAATTGATTTCATTGTTGATTTGAACTTAACCCTTTTTCATCCTCTTTACTTGTTTTTTTAATTTTTTAAAATTTTTCATGGGTACTCTTAGAAATTTTAATTCCTGTTACCTTATTCAGGGTTGTCTATAAGCTGTTATCGTTTAGCATAGTTGGTAGACCATTGTTACACCCCCCCCCCTACTATTTAAAAGAAATCCACTACCCCCATCACTACTCACAGAGACTTAATTTTAAGTACTAAATTTGAGCATGCTTTTTTTTCAACATTGTACTAAATGTGATTTTAATGAATACACTATACACCAGGTAGTTATACTCCATCTGACTCAATTTATTAAGCAAGCTCTGGAGACCACCCCCCCCCCCCCCCCCCCTTTAATATCTAACCCCCTATTGCAATGACCGATTTACACAACCCACTATTATTTCCATTTTCCGCAATCGTCTTCTGGGGTACCAAAACTCGTGTATCAAAGCTCTTTTTTTAGCCTGCACAGATACGAATACCAGACTCCTTCACTGCCATGCCAACCGCCAATAAAAATGTGAACCGTAAGGAACAGACTGGGTACACGCACAACAACGCTAAGAGTTTCCTGACTGACTCTATACATTCAGATATCTATCGCACGAATTACGCTCAAGAATTTAAAAACAAAAACCGACTCCCCAACAATTACTTTCATGATGGTAGCTTTAAAAATGGTGGCGTTTTAGCGTTGACGGGTACAGGTTTCACAAGAAATGCAATTACAACCATAGAAAAGAATGATGGACGGGGAAACACTTCGAATCTGCATCCATACGTTGATCGCAGTTTAAAAGCGAGGTATCCAATTTGCTCTGAATATAAGTGCGTAAGAAAATGAATGGCTCCTAGTTAGAACTTCTAGTAAAATGAATTGCTCTTCTTCCTAATTACCAATTTGTGAAAAGGGTTGTTTATTTATGACGTCCACTTTGAAGTCTCCAATATTTAATTCCCCCTTAAAACATTACCAAATAAAGACATAAAAAATAAACATATATTTCATACATTTATATCCGGCAATCATTTGCAATATCTCACGCACCCCCTCTCAATGACGTCATAAACGATGCACAAAACAGCGTTCCATTAGTTTTTAATGTTATATAAAAAAATTGAAGTTTTCTTGCCATTGTTCCAAATTATGAAATCATCAGCCGATGCTTTTTGTGAACTCTTTAAAACAGAATAGTTTTATTTTTCATTTCTAAAAGTCTAATATATATTTTGAATGTGCAATATCGATTTCTATTTTAGTGGTATATTACTACGTGTGATGTAATATATATTTTGAAAGTGTAATATCGATTTCTATTTTAGTGGTATATTACTACGTGTGAATATTTTAAGGAAGTTTAGTAATTCAGAGTGTACCGTAAATGACCGATCTAACGCCCACTCCCGAACTGACGCCCCTCCCGAATAAACGCCCAGGGTTAAAGTTAAATTCTTTAACTAACGCCCACTCCCGATTAAACGCCCATTTCCGAATAAACGCCCAGGTCCATAGAGAAAAATTAAAATAAACGCCCGTGGGCTTTCATTTGATTCACAGCAAAATTAATACTACTTACTTTAATCTTTAAAGTGTGGATATTTTGAAACAGTTTCACTAATTTTAAGCGTAAAATGTTCATACAAATTAAAAGCACAACTAGCTGTAATGACAAACGAGGAGATAGGTGATACCAATCCATTTTCTTTCATTAATGAAGAAGATATGGAGGCTGCGACCCAGCCATTCCACCTCCTCGATGACGATGAAGAGAATGACGAGAAACTTGATATCATGTAGTCGACGTACATCTTCTCGATTATATTACTTTTCTTGATGGACTTTGTTTATTAACGCCCCTCCCTTACTAACGCCCCTCCCAAATAAACGCCCAGGGTAAAATTCGTTTGTTAAAATAAACGCCTAGGGCGTTTAATCGGTCATTTACGGTATATTACTTTTGTTGATGGACTTTGTTTATTAACGCCCCTCCCGAATAAACGCCCAGGGTAGGCTGCATATCTTTCTAATTTCAGTCAGAGAATATTTTCCTGTTATTGACCGCCTTCCAGTAATAAATCGCCTATTGCTTTAACCTATAACGATAATTTTACCATTTCTGGCAATTAGAGCGCTATAGAATTTCAGTCACGAAAATCAGACAACCAACCATTTTGACCTAACCTCGCACTGAGTTTCCAAACCCGTATTAAGAGCCTCTAGTCTAGAATATCTCACAATATTGACTGAAGGTGAAAAATAACAACATGGGTTCGTTTAGACAAAACTGAATCACAACACGATAGCTTGAATGAAATATTATGCCGTTCGAAACATAAGTCCGCTTTTATATTTGGAAAGAGGAGAATGCAGAGGTTGACGTAGCATGCATTCCCGAGGTTGCTCGACACGTACGCTTTTCAGTTGAGCTTCGGACCCGTTTAACCTTTCTCGTTTCTCCAAGTAAACAGCCGCTTCGGTCGGTCGGTAAGTGATTCCTGCCAGCTTGCAATTCTCAACAATCCGGGCTCTGTTCTTCATGTCGAGTTTCCACGCAGGCGTGTACAATTTCGGGATGAGTGGATTGTACTCGGAAAATCTCGGTGCGCTCGCCTCCATTGCGTTACAATTTGACGTAATGTTGCGGTTAGGATTACGTCAAATTAGAAATGTTTCATTGACACGCACGTTTCATAAGATAATGGTTCCGCTACCCTACGGGCCGATAACTAAACACATTCAATGTTCGGGTGGTCCGGATTTCGAGAAAAATCGGTTTTATATTACAAAGTATTCATCGAGTTACGGTAAAGAGAGCTTTGAGCCACGTCTTGGTAAACATGTTGGCACAGGATACCAAAGTAACTTTCGACCACAGATCTTTTACAGCAAGTTGATTGATGAACTGGACAACCCGGCACTTGGGTGAGATTATTAAAATTATATTCTTACTGTTTTATAAAATTTGAGAAGTTCAGATTTAAGGCAGGTGTTGTTTAAATGCACTTTTAACCATCGCAAATCTCACAAATTCGAAATTTGTAATTTGCCAATCACCGTTCATCACGTGTCTTTCATAAAGGAGATCAATGGAGCGGAACTATGACTCATACAACACCCTCCACTACTGTCCTAATCAAGGCGGAGCGACGGGGAAGGAACCAATTGAATGTAATGGCTACATGACCAAGAGTGGTTTCGTTAAAGATAGACCGCAAACTTTACCGACGTGTAGGCAAGTAATTGACGCTTATGCGGGACCGAGTTTGCCAAGAAAACCGATTTTAAGAAACAGAGACAACTTAGTCGGAAATGCATTCATGTCGACAGAAAACCATTCCCAGTTTACTGGCCAACCCAACAAACTGATGAACACATCAACAAGAACAATCGGACCGAAAGAAGGTTCC
The DNA here is from genome assembly GCA_963930725.1 of Candelabrum cocksii. Classification (NCBI taxonomy): domain Eukaryota; kingdom Metazoa; phylum Cnidaria; class Hydrozoa; order Anthoathecata; family Candelabridae; genus Candelabrum; species Candelabrum cocksii. Next base: position 3,882,494 of record OZ005668.1, on the reverse strand, counting down.
GGTTTTACGCATGCGTACAACAACGAACCAATCACATACCGGCCTAGCAATATATTTAACGGCGCGTGCAGAAGTTACGGTGGAAACATAATCTCCGCCATGAAGTCTTCTTTTACTTCCGCGAAGAGTGAGGAAAATGGGAAGTTACTTTCTAAGAGGGCTGAACGCGATACTGGTTACACAAGGGAAGTAAAAGCAAGTCCAGAGTATGCTTCTGTTGAGGTATTCCGTTTATAATGTACTTATATAACAACAAGGAAATCTGTGAAATGATGCTCACATTCATCCTCAATATAAATATAACCCTAATAAATAATAATATATAACCCTAATTTCCAACACTCCTTGCAATCGACTCGCTTTTTAACGTGTTTAGCAAGCTATATCTTTATTATATACTGTTATTTATATTATATGCATATTAGTGTGTATTTTATTTTTTTATCAATAAGTTGCGTGAATATCTGTAACGTGATTGGCTAATCACGAGGAAATATATATCATATTTCGGAGTGCAAAACTCGATATTTTTTCTTGATTGGCTAAAAAGGAGTGCAAAATTCAATATTTTTTCTGATTGGTTAAAGCAACTATTCCCGGGATTCCTATTGGTTAAAAACAGAGTGCAAAATATGACACGTGCGAATGTTAGAATAATGTAATCGTAAAATCATTGAGTTGTGGCGACGTTCATGTTCACGCTTTCAAAGTGTTTTATATAAGATATCATGTAGACCTATTGATAAAGTAGTTATCGCAAAATACTCGAACAATATGGCATATTTTTTTCGTAACTCGCGATAACTACTACATAACGTTTGTTGTAAATTGCTGAGTAGTAAGATATAGAAAAAAATGTCAAAGATACAGCTGCAAGAATACAAATCAAAGCTGAAATACGAAGCTTTAACGGGGAAAAGGTAAAACAAATAAGGTTGCAACCACCTTCTTTAACGTTCCTCCAAACATTCCTTCGACTTGGAAAAGACCAAAAATCTTCGAGGCTTCCCGTGAAGGCAATTCGACAAAAAGAGTGAAGATCGATGTTTATAATAAAATTAACTAAACTCTACTACTATGGTTCAAATTCTCGGTAGAGGGGCTCATATGTACGTAAGATGAATTTATGTGCGTTTTATAACGACGGGGATCTCGCTTCAAAAGCTGTAGAAATAAATCTTCGTTTACCGGGGAATATTTTATCCATATGAACGTCCCCTTAGAGAGATTCTACTGAACTTCTGAAAAAGATCTAGAAGAAACGATTTTGATTTCGCGCGTGGTTAGACTTGGGCTTCTGGTATTTGTATTCGTAAACGCACGTGTTTTTCCACTTGGGAAAATGCACATTGCGTCTACTTTGAACTTCCTTCGTTCGTAATTCGACTGTCGTTTTTAATTCTTTGAGACAAAACAACGCATTATCTAGTGTTTGTGCAAACTAGATTTTCTACTCATCTCAGGTATTTACGCGCCTCGATTCCCTGCATTCTAACGTGCAGAAATCGACAAAGAAGAACGACCAGGCCGAATACCTGAACATGTTGCATTGCGCACCTTACGTCAGCACAACGAAATTTACGTTTCGCGGATCGCAGCCCAATCCGATGGCAATCTCTACGGGCGGCAAAGAACAAACAGGGTACACAGAGAATAACTGTAGGTTCGTGGAGACATGCGAGACCAATGACAGTTTACATCGTTTCAACACTCACTACCAGTTGAGGTTCGACGACAAGAACGCCAGATCCCTGCCAGCAAAACTTCCAAACGCCAGAGAGAAGATAAACAATGGATTCACGAAAAGCACGCAAGTGCACAGTTATCGCGTTAACAACTGCACGAAAGAACCGTTTAACATGCATCCGTACGTTTCCAGAAGTCGAACGGCTCGTGAACCCTGTTACACGACGACAGACGTAACGAAAGTGGTGTTTCGAAAATGAATTATTTCGCAATAGATTTTTATTCTCAAACAAGTCTTATTGGGATCTGTGAGATTGCGGTAAATCAACGGATAAGTGCCGACCCCCGCGGAATTTCAAAAACACATACAGTACAATCCCGATAACTCGAACCCCCGTTAAGTCGAACTCGCGTTAACTGGAACTGTTTTTCCATTCCCCTTTTTTCTTAATAGTTTCTCATAAAAACTCCCGATAACTCGAACATTTTACTCGGTCCCTTGGTGGTTCTAGTTATCGAGATTATACTGTATTTATTATTATATTATTATAAAATAAGGTTTACATAAAAAATTCAATGTATAGGCATAAAACTGTGCCTGTCAACCTATAACAAAGCAAAGTCATGCAAAAGCATAAAAATGCGAAGAGAAGAAAAAATTGATAATAATAGAAAATAAAAATAAATTGAAAAATCGCTGGTAACGCTTCGTAGAAAAACATAATCAAACAAATAATCGTAATTAAATAATCAGACATACAAATATCTTTTGTTTCTCAAGAACAAATCTAATCGATTTTTGAAATATTCAGTGACTCCGCAGTAACAACTTCGTTAGGGAGGCTGTTCCAGCTGTCTACAACTCTCATCGTAATGAGAGTATTTATGGTATTTTGTCTTTGTAAAATATCGACACCTAACTTAGCAAGAAGAGCGGTGATACAAAAATATTTATAGTTATTTCAAAAACATCAGTGCAAAATAACAGAAAGGTCAAAGTTTTATTCGGTCATTCACAGTTGGTGAAATCAAATCTTGTGTTTTGTCTTATGTACAGCTGTACAAAATGAGCTAACCCGCCCACCTTACAGAAGAAAACCGGTTCTTTGAATAGAGTTGAAATCTCTAGATACTACCCCCTCCCCATCTTATTTACACACAATTAATATGCGGCTGCATGGTTTGTTTAAAAGGAGAAAGCGAATTAATAGTGGTAAAAATTGTATCTAATTTCGAAGCTATGAGATAACTTAACCTGCCAGTACACAAGCCACAATAAGTTTGATTTAACTACAGAATGCGAAAGTAGTGAATTCGAAAAATGATTTATCACAGCGACAAGGATTTTGTTTAGTGCTATCTTTATCATGACGTTCTTGTGTTTGGTCTCATTCCTTCGAAGAATATATCCTACTGAAAACCCACTAAAACAAAACACGTGGAAGAACAACCTTTCAAACAAACGCTCAAATGGTACAGGGCCGTAACAACTTGAAAATGCTTTGGGGGGCCAAACATTTTTAAGTTGGAAACTTAGGAAACCATGGGAAAAATCTTTGGGATAAGGGAGTGGAAATTTGGCCGAAGAAAATTTTCTAATGTGAAAGCTCTAAAAACACATTATAAGGCTAAATTCATCCTTTGAGAAGAAAATTAATTGTGAAATGTTTCACTTCCATGGATCTTAATAATATGTAAAATATAATTGGAAATAATTTTTTTTTTGGGAGGGGCATGCCCCCCCCCCTGGCCTCCCGGTTGTTACGGCCATGTGGTAATGGCTTTCCATGAAATTGGTAAAGAATACCCAGCACTTGTCTCTTTTAACTTCGCTTGCAAATGGCCTCCACCAATGTCGCTTATAATAACATTAATGATATTTTGTATGAATGTTATGCAGAAGTTGGCACAAATTCGACATGAAAGGCAGCCTAGGAAACCGCAGAGATTTTATCACCCGATAAAGTAGATAAAGTTGTAAATTGCCAAGTTTCGGCTGATGAATCATGGCAAAGACGGAGGCATGCTGAAACTTTAGAAATGGGTGTTAACTCTGCTATTATTGAGTTTAACAATGGACGCTGTGGTTTAGAACCAGTTTTACCTGTTCTACCAGTGGTTTACTGTATTTTGTTATATTTTAGTCTTTTATTCCATTTACCATATTTCAAATTTCAAATCTTAATAACTTTAAATGTATTTATTGTGGTAGACATTTGAAACTTTTAGGAGTTGTTCATCTTATCTATGTCTAGGAATTAAATTCAAAAGACACTCTCGCTTTGATAGGAAAATATGTTTGGTCAACAAAACCTATTTTATCGGTATAAATCACCTAAAAAATATGACTACCAAAATTTGTTTGTTTTTTGGTATGGCTTCAACCAAAAACATTGATACTGGTTTAACTCCTTTGTCATGTACATAAGTTTAAAGAAATCTTGGAAAAATCATTACCGTAAGTTTATTATTTCTTTATATATTTTTGGAATACTTGATTTGGATAATTGTCCAAACGACCATGATAAGTCTGAAGATTTTTTAATTTTTAATGCTTATTTAAGTTGATCGTAACATCACTAATGTAAAATATGGCAAACAGTCATTGTCGATTTTTTTCCATAAGCTTATGTACTATCTTAAATGGATAACGAGGGGGTAATTCAAACCTTTTGTTAGTCCTGTTGAACAATATAAACAGTAGAGCTATTAATAAATATGCAGTAAACATTTCTGCGAGTTACCAATCCATAAAATCGGGAACGTCGTACCCGTAGGCCATGAAGTCGTTTTTATAGATGTTGTATAATTGCTGCTGCTGTTCCTTTGTAACATTTGCGAAATACTTTTTCATGATGTCGCTTGACTTTTTTGCGTAGCGATCTTGTGAATTCTCAGGGAAATGGAACTTGTCGCTCAAACCTGCGTTCTTAATTATCTGCTTAGAATCTTCAATAAGCGTATCCATTTTCCCAATATAGCTATATTTGATGGCGCACGGCGGGCACATTTCGCTCATGATGCCCCAATGCGGATCGTATTTACCTTTTGTCTGTATAATATACCGAACAAACTCGTTAAACGTCACACCGAATCCCGACTTTTCTTCCTCAGATAGTTTCTTACGGAACATCCTCAATATCCGGCTTCCGTAGTTTTTTAACATGATTGTGTAGTATGGGTCTTCAAACTTGTTGCGATAGCTGGCTACTAGCCGTTCGAACGGGTGCCGACTGATGTAGAAGGAAAAATAGTCCTTCTCCATCTTCGCCCTTTCCGGGGTTTTCAATCGATTCATCGATGAGTAATTCTGCCCCCTGTGAAGCTAAAAATAAAACAACGTTATTACGTAATAAAGAACCAATAACTCAATGGTACAAGTACGCATTCTCTGATTTACAGTTGACTCATTGCAATTCGAAAATCGAAGGGGTCTTAATGATACAAAATTGGATCTACAAAACGGTTAATTTTAATACTCTCTTATGTCAGAGGATCTTTTAGAAGTTTTGAACTGTAGAGGTTTAAATTATTTTATATTATCCTTACGTCCTCCTTCCCAAGGGCCATTGCTTCGTCCAACGTCATCTTCCCATCGAATGCTAAGAAGATTCTCTTCCATGTTGTGCATGCGGATTTCGGTATGACGCAGAAAAATATCTTTTGTTTTTCACTGTAAATAGAATGTCTGGACCTTCTTGGCAATGATTTACCGTTCTGTTTGCAGAAATCATCCATCAACCTCTTTCGTTGCTCCTGCGTGTTAGTAGGGGGCATTTTTGCGATTTTATGAGACTTTTCCATTTTCAATGTTTCTTTTGGCGCTGGACTTCCATCTTGTTCGATTTTACGCTTCGTAGGTTTAAGTGGAGGATCCTTCTTCTGAAATAAAAAAGAGTTTTGTTTGTTGGATGTTCGCGGTTTAGTTAAGCTTATAAATTAGAAAGTATGCCAATTAAAGGTGCATCATTTGGTTCATGATTTGGAAAAATGTTGAGTGCGAATAAAACGTTATTTAGCAAAGGATTTTTGGTGTGCGTGACAATCGGATTAGGATTATTTCTTTCCACAAAGGCATGTTTATTTTTCACTTTTGCATTGAAAGGCATGTTTTGTTTGGAACTCATTTGACATTTGAAGTTTACAATGTACATAACTTCACGCAATGGCTTTGTCCTTTTTGTCTAATTTTCCCCTGCTGTTTAAAGCCCATGCTACGATTCGCTATAATGGTGTATGTTTAAACATGCTAATCCCACTAACTAGGTTTTCGACAGTTACGATTGAGCACCATAGAAATGGACAGTTTGTTGTAGAAAAAAGCAGCAGGAAATATGAACTAGATTTAAAATTTTGAAGAATGCGACGATTTGTCTTTATCGCCTACGAAGGAAATACGTCAATTACACGTTGTTTCTTCATAAGAAACCGATTTATAAAAAACTCTAGTCGCTTGAGCTCGCAAATTTAAGAAATTACTACAGTAAGCTCACTCTATTCTAAGAAACGGAGAAATTTCGTGAGCTAAAATTTTCGCCTCATTGTTAAGAATATTGTGAAACATTTGTCTTGTATCTTTGTATTTTTAAAGCAAAAAGTTCTCTGTGACATTCCTCAGCAAGGCAAAAATTCTGATATAATAAGAAACCCTTCTAGTAGAAACTGCTTGGAGACCCAAAAGTTTAGTTTCTTATAATAAAAAAAACGTATAGTTTCTGACGTGTAAGGCGATTAGACAGTCACAAACTAACTAAGTGTGTTTTGGGACAAACATTTAGATTTTGGTGTTGTTTACAAAACATTTAGAATTAGAATTAGAAAAAATATTTTCGGCACATTCTTAGAAATCGAGCTGTTACGTCACCGTCATTGATTTACACTTCGTGTTGCTTATTAAAGTATGAGGGAAGTGAATTGATCAAAAGAAAAGTTATAGAAAGATTTTATTAACTTGACTTACCTCCGGCTTTGCAAACGATACTTCCTCAATTTCGGGGAAAGGATGTAAAATGACTGAAAAGAGAAATTGGTCAATGACTTGCGCACTACTAAAGTGTTTGAAATTATTGCTAATGCAAGATAAATTGTCACGCAGAACTTCTCAATAAAGTTTCCCGCCATTAAATCTAAATCGATTGTTTCCGGGAAATCGGAATACACGGAATTTTTTATTGATTCTCGTAAACATTTGGAAAATCTCTTCCTCTCCTAATTAAACCTTATCGATTAATTAATGATCAGGAACGTTGTCATGGAGACGAATGACGTCCGAAGAGATGGTTGCTTCATAGCATTAAATTAGCATTTTTGAATGATTACGATTAATGAAATGACCGTGCGTTTTCCTAAAAACGGAACACACGATGATGTTAATATGATATCATATGATAATGATCATCAAACATTTCACTCAACACGATGTTGTCGCTAGATCGGGGTACTAGCAAAAAACCAAGTCAGTTGTCTCTCTGGAAGAGACCTACGAGGAACAATTTCAGAGCAGTGCAGTTTTAAAATTCCGATTACTATAAATTGAATCTCTATCTGAACACATCCATTAACAATTTAAACTTTATGAATTGCGAAAGCAAAAAATTGTTGAGTCAAAAAAATGAAAACAAAACAATTACGCAGATAATCTGATAATGAACAGTGACTCAAAGTTTTTAATGTAGAAGAAAAATTCTACAAGCATGCAAAAACCTTTTATGTTAAAAAGCTGTATTTTCTTGATTTAATCTAAAGATTTTCGTATATTGTCGTTCACAAAACAACGCACGTGACAAATTTTGTAGGGTAAAAAGACTCGAACTTACTAGCATCGGGTAGCTTTTCTGGTAGGCTGTTGTAATATATTGAATACCCAAACATGATCGAACAAACGTAGAGCGAAAACAGTTTGAAGATAATCGTGTAGACGTGCGCGGCCATGTCGGTGCTGTAAATGTTTAAAACTAATCCTCTCTGCTTACTACATGCAAAGTCAGTGAAAGTTGAATGACGCTCTTTTTAAAGTTTCGTAATCTCTTATACACGTCACCTTATCAATTGTTGCTACGCTTAAAACAAATAATCCGACTTTTTTTTATCTCTTGTAGCATCTCTCTACATATCATTTCATGTCATTCTACATCTTGTTTTCTTACCGTGGCAACCCATACCTTTACATCATTTACAAACTCATACGTGTCACATTCTCGGCGTCTCACAGGTCTCATTATCACCTCATTAACTTTTACATTTGTATATATATTGAATGATAAAAACTTTCTCTCCTCTTTTTGTCGAGGGAACGTTAACGTAGGTTGAGCAAGAACAGTTGCGAAGTTTTTATTTCGAATTAATGGTTGAAACAACGAAGCCTTTGAATTATTAAACCCTCATCCATGGCTATCCAAAAGAAGGAATATTTTTAAAGATTTTGTTACAATTGCCTTCATTTATCATCGCTGTTAGGTAATTTTTCAATATTTACTCAAAATCAAAAAGACTGAATACTCACCGCCAAAACTCCTGACGAAACACAATGACGTCAACACAGAGGAGGTTCCGATACCGCGTGGTTAGAATGTGTCTGTTGGTACTTATAAAAGAAGTGACGTCAAACGGCACATAATAAATATACTAAGCCGAAATTAACAAAGTTGTAAGCAACACTGATTGGTTATTTTTCAATCCAATTGAAATCTTCGGATGGAGAAAAAAATTAAATACTTGATGTTCTCTTTTGCAGTGGACTTTGGATTGAGGTTTGACAAACCTGTAGGTGGTGATGTTTATTGGCAGCTTGAAAGTGCTTCTCAAAGGTAAGTGTAAAGCTTTCTTTAGAAGAAGAGAAAGGTTTCACAAGGGCAGTGAACCTCGTTGAAACTACGAATGAATGACGTTTTTGGTGCTATCTATTTTCCCTGGTAAAATTTACCTTGTCTGTTGACATTGCAGACCGGAAACATGCCAATCACTTTCATTTGAAATTGGTGCAATCTGTGTTTATTTGTACGCTACGATGGAACTTGAACGTTAACAGCCACTTCCATAAATTTCATAAATTTAAATTATAAATTTTCTGCACTTATTTCTCATCTGCACTTATTTCTCATCTACCTCTTTGTCTACCTTCCACTTAGTCTATGTCTCTTTTACTGATCTTTCTTTCTAATACATAGGACTCAATACACAGGTAGGGCCTTGTGTATTTCCTTACTAAAAAAAATATTATGGGTTTTTAGCGTGTACCGACTATCGTCTGGTTTCTGTTTTCAGGGCTATTGTACTCATGTATTGACAGTTTATTGATCCTCTTCTTATGCAGTTTTGTAAAATTTTAAATCTGATTACCCGTTGTTAATTGGACAAATTTTTGTGCACGACTCGATATCCCAGATCGTGGAATAATTTTGGAAGCAACGCAAAATCACAATAATAATTAATTACAATAACGTTTATTATTCCATGCTCATTAGAAAAGACTTTGATGGAGAGAAAATGTCTTTGGAATCAGTTAATCTAACGTTTTTGACGACGACGACGTTTCTTGCTAAAATTCAGTGTCAGAGATTTTCAATCAAGCAAGATCTGCTTGAATAAAACGTTTTTTTACAAGTTGGATGAAAGAGGGAGACTTCTGTTTTAGATAAGCAAAGTTTATTTGATTAACTTAGTACTCAAGGGCGGATCCAGATGGGTGCTCAGTGTGCTTGAGAACCTATAAAAGAAATATCCCAATAAATATGAATTAATTTAAAACAACAGAAACCAGAAATTTTTCTGGGGGATTCGCCCACAGGCCGTCTCATCCCGCACCCATAAAATATTTTCCTGGATCCGCCCCTGATACTGATACCTACATTAGAGACGAACAGGCTTGTGTCATCAGCAAACATTAGAGCTGATATATTACAAAAGTAATGTACGTAAATTAAAAATAACTTACGAACATACGAATAAAGTTGTTTTGGCAACCTTTTATTTAGGTCGGTCACGCTTTAAATGTTTTATATCAATGCTTGTGATGTTTTTGATGAAATACAGTTCACAACTTTTTAGGTGGTAGTTGGGTTAAACCCAACACCCTGGTAAAATACCACCACTCCTGCAGTTATTGGTGGCTTATGTCATTCCATTGGCTTTCCCCACCAGGCAGGATGCTCTAGAGGTATCCTTCCTTTACAGTTAGAGTTACTTGGCCAAAATAGTAACTGAGTTACCGTTACAGTTACCGATTTTTAAAAAGTATCTAGTTACAGTTACTAGTTACTTTCAGTTACTCAAAAATCTGAACATAAAATTCTGCACCTGGCCAGCTCTGCATGCAAGTACGGTTTAACCGCAATGTTTGATATATAGTATATATAACTGTAACTGAACATTCCGCCTCCTTCTTCAGCGACGAACCCGCAACCAACGTGGTGAGCAAATAGCGTTGCACATGCGCAGTGCTGCGCCGATACAGCTGCGAGAAGAATGCATTATTGCGCAACGCGCAGGAAACACGCATAAAGCATGCAACAAACACGCGCAGAGAAATGGACGGCAATTAGAAACTGAAATTTCAGTACAAAAGTAACTTGTAACTGTAACTGTTGAAATAGTACTAAAATAGGAACTAGTCACCGCGTTTCGTTACTTTTGAAAAATAGTAACGAAGTTACGGTTACAGTTACTCAAAAGGTTACTTTTGTAACTAGTTACTGCCCACCTTTGGTGGTTTCCGAATTGTGTCAGAATCTAGTCTTGGGATTTTCAAAGATAATTTATTTAAATAAAACGAAGTTGATATTTCATTTTTTTATCTTTGTTACCAACTTATTAATTTTACCTCGGTAAGAAGTTCTGTCGTCTACAATCATGACGGTTGAATGTAATTTAAAAAAATGAAAAGTTCTGAAGACGTTTTCAAAGATTGTGCGGCGTTGCGGGTGCTATTGGAAAGAGCTAAAGGCACCTGAAGATTTTGTTTGGCATAGCTGTCCACCACATGGGGAGTTGGTGTACTTCTTTATCGCCACACCAATAGATTATAGTGAATTAGGATGCAGTCATGTAAAATTGGAAAGGGCAGGCAAAATATATATTAAGATGGTCTCTATAGTTGGCTAATTTACAAATATTTGTATATTTAGATGTCCGACACTAGCTAATTTTTTGTTTGAATTTATCTATGAATACCTTGTCTTTCATATTTCATTCTTGATCAAGTCAAGTTGGTGTTTTACTTTTCCTCCTGGTGGTAAAAATTGCCTCTTTTCAGATTGGTTTAATGGAAATAATGTTGTAAAGATTTGCTGTCACGTCGATTTGATTGGCTGCAGTTTTACTCAATCAGTGTGTACGACAATCAAAAACCTACGCCAGTCCTGGCGGTTTATAAGAGACACAAACACGGTCCGAATTCCATGTATTTTACACGGTACAAAAACGGCTCGCGTGTATTTTAGCTGACTCATGGAATAGTGTCATGATTTTTTCTGTTGATTTTGTTGTATTCATCGTGTTTATCCCGGTATGTAACTTCAGTGCGTAAAGTTATCATGTGGCGCCATGAGCCTACGAGCTACGTCATTGATGGGATATCTGAATCTGTCTTTCTTTCATATTGAGTGTCAACAAAGCACTGCCCAGATAGCCTGTTCCGCAGCAACATTCAAGATTTCAATGAACTATATCGAAAAGCGAAACTGCTTTGAGAGTCGGAGGCTGAACCTCCAGTATGTTTTGAGCCATGGCGCAAAGTGTGCCCCCTTCTTGTCATCCAAAAAAGGTGGGAATAGAAAAGCAAAAACAACCCTAACAGAGGTCTTGTCTCGGACACAACAGCAAAAATTACAAGAGTTGTGTTTCGGGAGACCGCCAACTTCTACCCTGAAATTTAGCGACGAATCGTCGTTCAACAATCTACCTCGATCAACCACATAAGGCAAATAATACAAGCACATTTTGGTTTGGTGAGATGACAGATGAGGAAGAAGACTTACAGAACCCGGGAACCCGCGAGAACCCGAGCTGTTTTTAAAGTGGAAAGGCCCAAAAGCATTTAATAAACTCTTAGGTTTCAAATGCCGTAGGATTTTACTCGGGAACTCAGACGCTGATAACCTCTGATTTCGATGGTTATAATAGCAAAATCATCATTGCCTTAAATTATTTGTTATTTATTGTTTTCTAAAGATCCTAAAACCAACATCAAATCACAATGTTTTAGGAAATATTTTGATTTTTTCAAGATCTAAAACTTGTGTTTTCTTTTTAAAAGACGATAAGATATATAGTGGGGGAGCTAATTACGCCTAAACGATGAAATTTTCCCTATTTTGTTGGTTTGGGACCAACATTTAGTGCGTAAAAATTAACTGCAAAACCTTAAACTGCAAAATTTCAAGTTTCAAATTTCAAATTTCTTATACACAAATAAAAGATATGAATATTTCCGTATCATAGCATATTTTTTCAGAAAACTACAGCACTTGGAACAAATATCTGGTCGAAACTGTCACAGCCTACATGACCACGGGCGTATTTTAAAAGCGAGTACTTCACTTTGTGGCGTTTTCTTGGAAAGTGGTTGAGATTATCCTCATTGCACAAATCACATTCTCATCATAAAATCTTAAAACCTTTTACTTCATAGCTAGCTAACATTCTTTCTTTTTGTAGCGTCTTGGAAAGATTTTCTGTTTAAATTATACAATATATGACTAATGAAAAATAAAAATGATTCTATTTGGCATCGGCAGCCGATGATACGATTCCTGGTCTCCTCATCAATTTTTTCATTGAGGTTAAGATCCCAAAGTTTTTTGGAGGCCATCATATTTTTCAAACACGAAACTCTGACTTCCCAACTTGTTGCACATAATTTATTTAAAGGCAAATGTTTACCTGTGTCATTTATTTCACCCTCAAGACATTTTCTTTCTCTTCACAGAATATTTAACCAGCGCACAAATCTCTCCAATAGTGCCTATTGTATTTCGTCTTCAACCATTACCCATGCCACACTAATCAAATCTAAATTGTGGTCAACGGCATGAAATAAAAGATTTTAGCTGAAAAGGATCCGCGTACGTGTTATTATCCATTGCATTGTAGAGAACTGGAGATGCTCTAATCTATGGACTCAGCAATTACTGTCATTTTCCGTTTTCCTCGCGTGTAATGACTACCTTTCATAACTGAGTTGTGAACGTTGATTTGATTCCCAGGTGATGCATTTACCTTTCTCCCGCGAAAATTTCTTCCCTTAAGGTACATGATTTGAAGTCAAAACAAATTCACTCAAATGTGCACGCTCAACCTATCTCACCTCCAGCAGTAAAGTTAGTTAGAGTTACTGTCTTTGCATGGTTCTGTAGCTCAGTGGATAATTCCAAATCGAAGCGGGAAGGTTTGAATCCCATCTCTCCGTTGAGATACTCATTACGTATGCAAACTTAGCACAAATTTTTTGTCTGGTTGAGCAATTTTCGTAGGTGCATACACCTAAGTACGCCAAAACTATGCAACCAGAATGGGTCCGAGGGCCTACTGTTACTTAAAAAAATACATAAAAACAATTTGTGTTGCACACAGTGGCTGCACACCCTCAACAGCGCGTTGAGCAGTTATGGTCTACAAATATTGCATATTCAGAATTTTTGAATTTTTCTTTCAACAAATATCTGAGATGCCATTCTGTCTGAATTTCCTTCTGTAAATATCCATATCTGTAAGGATTTTGCAGTCATAATGAAGAATGATTTGTTCACTCTAATAAGACCGACGATGAAGGAAGCGTTGGTGAACAATGACACCAGTGATGATAGTTTGGTCTCTGCTCTGCTGGTGATTTCATACATCGATAGCTATATGATGTACCAAGACTAATCCTGTAGCTCCACATGCAGTGCATCCTTAGGCACCTGAAACACAACACAGTGTAAGTAGCTTCCATCCTGCAGTGCATCCTTAGGCACCTGAAACACAACACAGTGTGCAAGTAGCTTCCACCTTTTTGTTCAACCCCATTATGATTTTCAGGAAATATTGCCAACCGCTACTAAAAACAATGCTCACAACCGTTACGACCAATAAATGAATCTCAACAATAGAAGACAACAGATTTGTTTTTTCTACACAGGTCAGAATGTTATGTATGTCAAGGGCTGAACGGAACAAAATAATCTGGTCAAGATAATATAATATTAGCGTGGACGGCGAAGAAGGTACAACATCGTGCATCCGTTTTTTCGAAAGGAAATACACAGGAGAGGCAGGGCCTATAACTCAACAGAGTCCTATGTATTTAATTGTGTTTATTTTTTCACCGGACCCACATGTAATTATGATGTTATATAAGGTCCTGCCCTATCTTAGTTCTTAACCCGGAAATATGAAAAAAATCCTAGAAACTCCAGAATAATCCACTTCACACACCAGGGACACACCAGGGACCTATTGATTCTGAGCACAGCGCTTAGACCACTGTGCTACTGATGCTAAACATTTTATCATTTTATCATTAAATCATTTTATGTGTGATTCATTGACATGCCCTTGGATGTTGCAGGCACCTCATGGGATTCTACAAAGGGTTTTGTTTTGAAAGAAACTCTTGCAGGAAGTAGTTTGATTTTTCTCTTACCGAAAAGGAAATAATGAATTTCTCACAATATCTTATAAACTCCACTCTCCCGTAGGAAATAAGTGTTAATAAGTACATAATACCTGAGAAGGTTGTATAGTTCTTGTTCGGGGCTCAAATGGATCGATGTCTTCAGTCCGTTCGTATTGACAGATTGCCCTTCATCAAATACCTCTCCACAAAGAACACAAATAACGATTTTCTTCATCTGCCTGTTATTCATATTACTATCAAATATGGAATAAAGTGCAGGCTAACATATCGAATATCGAGTACAGGCTAATATAAACGCATACGGGATGTAAATTAGATGTGGAATTCTTCCTTTTCATTTTAAATTCTTTTCACATTGTGTCATGTTAGCTTCTATTTACAGATCAAGCTCCATTAATATGACTTTTACATATCTCTCATCTGTGCAATACTCGCCAATTTTTATAACAGGTAAACTTTGGTAAACAGTACTGTTGTTAATATGCTTACGAGTAACACTGTTTAAAGATGCTAATTCTTAGTTTATCTTAATCTGAATAATATTATATTTATTTAAGACTTTTGTACATAGGTATATCATATTAAAGATATGATTTACGTACAAATGGAATGGCGAGTGCTTGCAACACACTAATCCGGGGTTTGAAGGTCTGTTAAGGGTCAAAAACGTTTGATAATACTGGATGGATGTCGATAAAGACAATAATCGTACACCTTTGGTATGTGTTTTCATGACGGTGCAATATTTCTGTTATTGTTTAACCTCGTAACACACATTAATCAGTTAATCAGACAGATCGTTATCGTGGAATTTAACAAATTTTGGACTTTCCAGAAATTAGTACTATTTACTGGTGTTGGCTTGAATTGAGGTCATTCAAAAATTATATCATGCAAACTCAGGGTCTTTAATGTGGTGCCATATATTATTGAAAGCGCATCTTTGTCAATGAAGCTGTTATTATAGAAACGTTGCTTCTTCTATTAAACGTGCTATGTTGTTTGCTTCTTCTCTTCTTTGAAAAATTTGAGTCAAGATCTCGTGAATCATTTCATACTTAGTATATGGCTTCTATCCCCCCTCCCCCTCCCCCACCTCCCCCCCCCCCCCCGTTTACAGCCCGGTGGTTTATGAGCACTACAATCGCAACATTATAACCGGTAATTAATACAGACTGTGTCCTGTTCATGAACCTTTCCACCTTTTCAAACCCCATCCAACATTGTGTAATTCCCTTCTTTTCTTAATTTTAAGCACAACGCTCTCCACATTTGAATGGATCATGTGACCGTATTTTGAACCTATTACACTCGCGTCAGTTCAAAGTAAGTTAATAGATAATTATACAAAGCTTCTGCAAATTCCTTTGTTTACGGTAAACCTTGATGAATAGCTTATACATGGCAGTCGATTAGAATTAGAATAAACTTTATTGTTGTTTTTATGGTGAGCTGGAAATTTTAAAGGTGAACTACCTAGTCAAGTTAGTCAAGCTTTATCATTTCTCTTTATAGATCTCTAAATAACTGTCTCTTGAGACTTCCCTTGTGCGAACGTTTAAAATATACATTGAATGATGTTTTGATGTATGCGTTTAGGACGGGGGTTTGCGAAAGCACTGCAAAAAACTTTGTTTTCATTCTTTTCTTTTAGTGTTTTTCACCAAAATAATGAGGGCTATTAAACGACTGGATTTTTTACTGCACCTTAAACTAGATGCAAGGATTTGCATCAGAATATATACTGGTGTTTTCTTTGATATATTTTAATCCTCTGTATAGGTAGTCAACAGACCGAATCCTTTGATACGTAACATTCCAAAGTCGCAAAATACCACGTTAGCGAGTTTTAATTCCCGAACGTTAACGAATGATGCCAAAGATACATTTATATAAATATTCAATATTCTAAATTTATAACGCAAATGTAATAGGTCACTGATAAAGCAAAATATTCATATAGTCTGGACTTGATTCTGGTGTGCGCTATAAACACTGATTTTTATTTTCAGTCATTAAAGCGTAATATGGCTGGTAGAGAAGCTTCTAAACACGAAAAAGCAAAGAATGTTGTTGCATGGATGTTCCTTACAACACTAGGTAAGTATGAAGATTTGATCGCACTTCATTCCGACACGTAACGAAATCGAGTCTTAATGTGATAATCGAGTAAACACAGCACTCGTTTAGTATTTTAATGGAGGACCTCGCCCATGGTCACTCAAAGATATCATCAAAATACAGTACACACTCGATAACTCGAACCACCAGTGGCACCATGAAAGTGGCTCGAGTGATTTGTAATGAGAAAGTATTAGGGAAGAAGATTGCAAAACAATTCGAATTAACGCGAGAGAATTGAAAAAAACTTTCCACCCGATACCAACCAATGCATTTAAGCATAATTCGCATAAATTAAGCTTAGGAGTTTTTTACAGACCGAGTGTTATTGTCGCAATTTTCCTTTTCAGGCATTGTACAAATCGCAATGGCTTTGCGTTCTGTAAGCTTGGGCTATCAAATTTCCGCCAAGAAGTCTATTGTCCCTCATACAGCCCTCGGCATCTGGGGCGGTTACTTTCACGTCGTTGTGGGAACCTCCACTATTCTATACATGATATTAAAAAACTACAAAGCGTGGCGGATCATTTGCAAGGTGTTGACGTTCACTGGAATTCTTATGGGACTCTTTATGGCACTAATATTTTTATCTTACGAAAGGTAAGTGGAACTGAAAATGTCAATCTAAGGTTGAACTCGTCTCTGTGCAAAGTCTAGGCCCATTTCACCATTTCCTCGCATTATAATAAACCATTATTGAATTTATTTCCCATAACAAAGTTTAAGACACTAATTATATGTAATATACTAATAATATTATATTCAATAATTTAACCTTTCAAAAGATAATTTTTGGTTTCATATTCCAATTTCTGTCTGTTGCGTAATCACATTTTCTTCCTCCAGTGTGTTCGAAGATTGCTATGGATGGTGTAAAGGGATATTCGTGGAAGGGGAAGGTCTTTATGTGAAATTGACAAACGTTTCGTACAAGCAAGCTGGAGTGTCTACCATCACATTCATATATTGTGCTTTTTTCCACAATTGTCTGTGCAATTAAGCCTCACTGCGACTTTATTGAAATACACATAAACGTTTCTTGAATTAATTAATGCGTCGATGCTACACTGTCACGAAACTTGTAAATCTCGTTTTGGGTTTTTGCAACATTAGTTAGTATATCGAATTATATTACGGTCTAGCCTCCCAGGTCATCAACTTCAACAATTAGTTGTCAAATATTTGAGAATTGAAATCGATAGTAATTAACCAAATTAATCCAAAAGGTTATATGGGTTCAGGGTTTTAAAGTTGACAAAAATAACAAATTTTTCTAACAATGCGTGGCCATCCAAATCAATGGGGCAAAAAAATTCTTAAAAGGTTTTTTTAACAAAACTGTTGACAATGAGATATATTCAGAAATTATTTGAAATGTTTTTCAACTAGTGCACATTTTCATTAACATGACGATATTAACACTGTAACAAAGATATTTTTTTTCTCAAAGCTAAGTCACAATTTATATGGCTTCAAATGGTTTCGAATATCTTCATTTTAAAATATCACAAAAAAACAATAGTTTTTGCTTTGTCAGCACGAAATATATTAAAATGACCTCAAAAAGATCTCGCATTCTCGAGCAACTACAAACAAAATGGTCTCTATAATATGTACAAAAAGGTTTAACAGTTTAATTTCCGATATCACTTTCGTCACTGCTTTCACTTTCGACCTCGTTGTCGTCATCGCTATCAATAGGGAGATTAAGAAACAAATCTACAACGGAGACGGCAACGGGGAAAATCGAAATTGTGTTCCGGTTGACGTTTTCTTATAAAATAGTTAAGTTACAAAAACGACAACAACAAAACGATTCATGTTTGTTGATTTTCTTACAAAAGACAAAATGTTATTGAAAGATGAAAAATTACAAACATTCATTAACTTATTAAACATTGCATAACTATTGTATTTTCAAATCACGCGTTTTAACAAAACGCCAATATTGATGATTTGAAGTTGTCGCGGCCTGTATAAAACATGAACGTTGGGGTTTCCACTAAGAACGCATGCGCAGTTAGATTGTTTACATCACCCGCGTTGCAGTCGCCGTCTTAGGTTTTTTTTCCTAATCTCCCTATATCACTCTTGATCGCCTTCTTTAGGAATTTGTTCGCCATCAAACCACTTGACCGATAAAAGTTTTCATAGGGTTGCCTGAAAGAATTCTCCAAGATTTCCCGGTGGTTCCACTTCACCTTTTTAACAACTGTAAACGCTTCTTTTAGGGTGTCTGTTTTTCCCTTTAAAAAAATAGATATAGATAGATATGTAAAAATAAAATAATAAATTAGTTTTAAAATTTGTTAAAATAGAATAAGATGTAGTTAGTTAAAATGAAATTATTTAAAATACGTTTTTTATAAATATTTAAATTTCCACAAATATAGGTGCACAGCTCCATTGAACGTTAATAAGAGAAGGTAGTGACAGAATAAATCTTGCTTTTTCAGCAGTAAGGTTATCCCGTATTTTGCTGAGAAGCGTTAATCTGACTTCTTTTTACACAGTTGGAGTGTGTATCAAAGGTCAGATCGTTACCAATAGTAACTCCCAAATACTTGTACGTTTGACGGCATTTAAAATATACCCTTAAAGCTTCAGTGCACTATTGTATACACTCAAAGGTTTATATGTTACAAATAACATGGCTAAAGTTTTACCAATTTACATAACTAATTCGTTATCGTCAAAATAGCAGGCTAGATATTCAAGATCTTTGTTATGTTTCTGTTAAAAGTACGGCACTGTCTCGTAAAAGTACGGCACTGTCTCGTCCGCATATTTAATGTTTTCGTCAATAGCTATTATTCAAAAATAGTACAGTATACTCTCTCTATCTCGACTACTCTCTATCTCGAACTTCTCTCTATCTCGAACAAAAAGCTCGGTTCCTTGGACATTTGTGTACTCTCTTAGCTATTATTATCTCTTTATCTCGAACTTCTCTATCTCGAATTTTTCTCTATCTCGAACAAAAAACTTGGTCCCTTGCGACTATTTCTCTCTCTATCTCGATTTTTTCCCGTCTCGTTCCTCATTTACACAGCAAATAGAACAAAAATGTTCGATATTTGAAAATTCGATTGTGATCAAAATGTTTTGAATTAAGAAAGATTAAGTCAAGATGTCAGCCGTTAAACGGAAGCTGAAAAACACAAAATTGATACAAAAGTTTAATTATTATTTATTTATATATAATGTTTTAAAGTTTTTTAACAAAAAGTCTTCTGAGCATTTAAACTTAAAGTCTAATACATCCCTAATAAACCTTATTGTTTCTCTTGCTTTATTATTGAAAATTTCGATTTTTACGGTTATTTTCTCTATCTCAAACTTTCTCTATCTCGAACAAATCTGTTGGCCCCTTGCGAGTTTGAGATAGAAAGAGTCCACTGTATATACAAACAAGAGACGCCTAAAAATGACCACTGGAGTCAGTGCCGAAGGAACATTTAATAACTGGTCTGAAAATACAGATATTTTATGAGATTACAGTATATAGTAAAGTTGCATTAATAACTTTGCGCGGTTTTACCAATTTTTCAGTTAATTTTATGAAGCAAATCCCTTTCAATGCAGAGAAGTGTCCGTGCACCAAGACGTTGTCGGCCATCATTGGTCGTTTAGCACCAATTCGATTTAATCGCGAAAAATAGCGTTCCCTGAGAGGTTCGAACCCATTAAAAACCTTTATTTGTAATTAGATATCTCGGATTTTATTGCTATTTTACGTGACTAAAAAATACCAATAAAAAAACTTTCTGAAATTCATTATTGAGTACCTTATCACATGATAGCTATAAGAATATTTTATTTATTTGTCGCCTGGGTTTTTGAATGGCCCTAAGGTACGTGACTTATTTGCCTAAATCCGGCACTGTCTGGGGTGCACCTGTAAGGACAGGCTTATCAACCAAGTAAACACTTTCATATATCACTGAGTAATCAGTAATTCGTCATTCATTATTCCATATGATGCAAATTTGTTCAACAAGGAATTATGACTTATTGTGTCGAAAGCTTTTGAGAGGTCGACAAAGACCGCTCCAGTTAAATTACTTTTATCTGCTTCATTTTGAATTCCGTCTACTAAGAGTGCTGTTGCTAACTTGGTTGATTGCTGTGAGCAAAAACCAAATTGTCGGTTGTTTAAAAGGATGTTTCTTTCAAGATCTGTAAATTTACGACTTTTTGAGAGAATGGGCAAAACAGAGATACGTTTATAGTTCTCCGGATTTCTATTGTGGATTGATACAATTTACGCTGATTCCATAAATTTGCAACTTTTCTCGATTTGATTGACAAATTTGTTATAAATTACTTATTGTTCGGCGATAGCGAAATGGTAAGGCGTTCGCCTCTTAACCGAAAGATTCTAGGTTCGAGACCATGTCATCACAAAGTTGTTTAGTGAGCGGTTATAAATAAACAACGCCGTATTTCATCAAAAATAGCACAAATGGAAGCACAAATGGGGGCAATTAAATGCACTAAAACTATGGGTCGAGGTCTTCATGATAATGTTTAATGAGCGTTCTGGAAGCCTCGTTAAAAAACAAACAAAAAATAAAACACAACGGTTTAGAAATGCTCTTTGAACAATGAGGAAGAAACGAAGAGCGTAAACTATCTAGACCTGTCGATGTCTGCTTCTTTAAAGTTTCAAGTTGTTTTTCGACAAACCTTTTAGAGACGTAAGTTAATTTAAATCTATGATTTGTTTTTAATGGTCGGTAGTTTTCTCCAAACAAAGTCTGTTAATGGGATGAATTTATTTTTAACGAATTCGCGATCCAGCAAAGAAGTTACAAAATCTATTTGCTTAGTTTAATCGTTCCTACTATTCAAGATTTAACGATTCATCAACTATTTCTTTAGATGTTGTTGCAAAAATACTTTTCACGATCTTCCAAGATGATTCTGGATTTAAACAATTTTCATTGGTTAGATTTCGTTGATGAAGTCGTTTCGACTTTCTCATAAATATATTGCGCGTATTGTGTACTTTCTTGTATGTTAACCACACTTACTAGTTTTACCAAACAATCTCTATGGTTCATCAGAGTACGTAGCTCGTCATTGATCCATGCACACTGATCCCCTCTAACCTTCTTTATAGTAGAAAGAGCATGTCGATCGAAAACTGACTTTACCTCAGTGTTGAAGTGGTCAGTACAACTGAAGTATTTGCAACATCAATAGGCCTGATCCTTAATTACGTCACTGTTGTTGACGCGCGCAATGCTTTCTGGTACTAGTAGTCACGCATCCAGAATTTGTTGAGAGTTGTATGTGAACACAGTACATTTTATGATATACAGCTCGGAAAATGGAAAATAGCGACCAAGCTCTCGATATTCCTCAAGAAAACACTGTTCTAGTTTTTTTCAAAACTCTTGCCCGAGCAGTGGTAATGTCGATGGCAATGGAAATCAAGATTTCACAGCGCCCAAAGAAGGGGAAGATGGCCCTACTGTCTGCTCGGCCCAGAAGAGTGGCAGCAAAGGAGGATTTACGTGTTGTGTGCCTTTTTGTTTCAGCAATACCAATAGGCATCCACACCTGTCTTTCTATAATTTTCCAAATGGAAAAAGTAAGGAAAAACAGACCCTGAGAAATCAATGGATACACATGGTTTCTAGAAAGAATTTCAAGCCAACGATTGGACACAGAGTTTGCTCCAAGCATTTATTTTTTTTTTTTGGGGGGGGGGGGTAAAAAAACGTACTTGAACAATGTGCCCCGTATAACCCCCAAAACAGTCAATGAGAAACCACCTAGCACAAGGAAAACTGTCAAGTCAAGGGACAGAGCATTCTCTACTGTAACTGCAGACATTCCTTTAAATGCTAATACACCCTTGTTAGAAATTGAAGGTTTTCCAGGTGACACACAACAAACTGGTGCTGAAACCAATAATGAAGGTGATCTGAGCATACAACTTAGCCTGCTGCTTGAGGAAAACAGCAGACTCAGAGAAGCAGTCAACTTCGTCTTGAGAACTCACACCTGATGGAACAGTAGAAAATACTAAATGTAGAAAAGGGTTTCACCTTGAAAAATTTAAACATAATAACAAACTGTTCAGATTCTACACTGACCTTCCTAGCTACAATGTGTTCAGTGCCTTGTTCAAATCTTTTGGCCCTGAAGTCAACAGCCTTGTTTACCAAGATTCTGTGACAAATTCACAAAAGATAATTTCGCCGGACTATGTCAAACGTGGTCCTAAGAGCTCGCTTTCTCCAGAACAGTAATTCTTTCTTGTACTTGTGCGACTGAGGCTTGGCTTACTAGAAGAAGACCTTGCATACAGGGCATCATTATCTCAATCCCAGATATCAAGAATATGCATAACCGGGCTTGATTTTCTTCATAGCCGTTTTCGATCATTTCCGATATGGCCTTCAAGATCATGTATTGACCAGATAATGCCCAAAAGTTTCAAGGAAACCTATCCTACCACGCGGGTTGTGATTGACTGCACAGAGATCTTCATTGAAATGGCAAGCTCGGTGCGATCACAAAGTGCAACATATTCAACATACAAGCTAGCTGTAGCTTTCCCATTCTCGTTGTCATTTTTTATTGGTTCATTCATTCATTGTTCTGCGCGTTGTTAAACGACACCGACCGCTGCCCGAATTCTCAACTTCCAACCATCTCGATCAAGCATGCAACGATGAAGCTCGGTGATGTTGTTCATCCCAGTATCCTTCATCAGACGGCGTGGAAACGTCATGCGCGCATGTCCACCTCGGACAAAAGTTCCAACTGGCTGCCAGAGAACAGGCCCACTCACCGGCTGATCTATGCGACGCGCACAATGCCCAGCAAACCGTAGCCTTCTTTCTAAGAGGATATAACTGACGCGGGGAAGGCTTCCGTAGAGGTTTTACTTAGTTACATGCACGCTGTAATGTGTGTCTGTCACCTTCCGCAATAGGCGTGTGTACGTGCCATCGAGTGACTTGTTCTGCTTAGCTGTAAGTGACCAACAAGGTGAGCCGTACAGCAGGACTGCTTCAACAGTTGACTTGAATAGGCGTATATTCAGTTCGCGAGTTATCATTGTGGACTTCCAAATACGCCACATCTTGTCAGCTGCAGTCCACGCAAGTGCTTTCCTAGCCTTAATGTCCCGTTCGCTCGTTCTCACATATGATCCCAGGTAGCAGAAGTTATCAACTTGGTCGATTTCTCCTTTTCTTATCCGAACAGGGATTCCTGAGGCAGCAGCAGTGCCAACACATATGTATTTCGTCTTTTTCTGGTTGATTAGCAGGCCAACTTCGACGGCGGCTTCTTCCAGGTTTGTGAGAAGTTTTTGCGCATTCACGACGGTGGATGCTAACAGTGCAAGGTCGTCCGCATAATCTAGGTCAGTCAATGTCTTTGCAGGGTGTCGTTGGCTCTGTCTGGCCCTTGTCTGCAGTCCTAACACAGGTTCCATTGACATGCGGAGCACATAGTCCAAGACGATGATGAAAAGGAATGGCGCGAGTGTGTCACCCTGCAACACACCAGTGGTGACAAGGAATGGGTCTGAGTCACCATCAGCAGTGCTAACAAAGCTGGTAGAACCGTCGTAGAGGAACTTCATCGCAGCGATGAGAGGATCAGGAATGCCGTACGCAGATAGGATGAGAAACAACCGTTCGCGTGAGACGGAGTCAAAAGCCTTCCGAAAGTCTACAAACACGCTGCACAACGACAAGTTCTTCTTTGCCGATATCTCTTCGATCAATCTACGTAGCGCCAGAATTGGCTCGAGAGTGCTCCTAGATGGACGGAAGCCGTTTTGGTTTGGGCGCAGAAGTTTCTCCACTGGGTCTTGGATGCGGTTCAAAATCACGCGATTGAAGAGTTTGGCGGTACAAGACATTAGGGTGATGCCTCTGTAGTTGTCGTAGGAGGATAGGTCACCCTTCTTCGGCAGCGCAATGAGCTTGTTCTTGAGGAATTCGGCTGGTGGAGACTTAGTGGTCAGAACTTCATTCAGGATGGGGTGGAGCAGCATCAGAATTTCGTCATCCTTGAACACTTCGTTCGGCACCGAGTCAGCACCGCAGGCTTTCCCGTTCTTCATCTGGCGAGCAGCAGCGGTTAGTTCATCCCATGTAATCTCGCCTGTGGAAATGTCAAGCGGTTCGGAGACGATCTGTTCGGGTTCAAACGCTTCATCCACTCCAATGAGTGGGTTGTTTAGTAGTTTCTCGAAGTGGTTTTTCCATCCAGCAATGCGGTCCTGTGGACTTTCGGCCTTAACCTTCACGGTGGCTTTAGACTTCCGTCCACTCAGGTTGTTGACAACCTTCCAAGCGACTGCATGTTGGCGACTTTCATCTGCGGAGGCAATGTCTGCCATCTGCTTCTCTATGTATTCAGCCTGGTTTGTAGCGTACACCCGCGCTAGATTCAGCGAAGAATTCGCAACTGCCTCCTGCGTCACATCGGATTTGATCAGTCTGTTCCGTTTCTTGGCATCTTCGAAGGCACCACGCGCCTGTATAACTTGCTGGTCTTCCCATGGAATACGACGTTTACGAGGCATGATCTTTGGAATGGTTTCAGCTGCAGCTTCCTGCACGGCCGACGCAAAGGCAGTGTATTTCCTATGATGATCCGTTGGTATATTCGAATCAGGGGTAGTTAATGCAGCATATCTGTTCATACAAACCAGTCGGAAGGCAGTTGATATGGTTTCTTCTTTCAGGGTCGACCAGTCATATCGCGGGGCGGTGTTACGAAATGTTGGTTTTGCTCGGAGGCTCAACCGCACTGTTGCTGAAACAAGCCGATGGTCAGATTCAAACGGTCTAAACGTCATTGCCGCGCAGTCTCTCACTGAGTTCTTGTGTTTTAGACGGAAGAGTATATGGTCAATCTGAGATAGGTATCTCTGTGCACCTTTGTGAGTGTACAATCGCCCACGTTTCTTCTGGAATGTTGCGTTTGCGGAATACAAAGAGTTGGACTGTAAGAAGTCCTCGAAGAAGTCTGTGTTGCGGTTGGCGACATCTGAATAGACCCATGGACTAGTGGCAGAGTGTTGTAGACGGGCGTTAAAGTCACCAAGGATGCTCACGAATGCGTGAAGTCCTGCGCCGTCAATGGCCTTCTGCAGATCAGCATAAAATTCCTCTATGACAGGTACGTCGGAAAGACTCGTTGGGGAGTAGCATGATATCAACACTACCTTGGGGAAAGAAGATTTGTTCTTCGAGGCGGAGGTAAAATGGCATGCAATCACTCGGTCAGATACATGATCAACCTTCTGCAAGGCGCCATATGATGCGGGGCTGAGGAGCAAACCAACTCCACCAACTCCAGCTTCATCTGCACTCGCGTGTACAAACTTCCAACCCTTTCCCATGTCGAGATGCCTTATTTGGTCGCTGCGTATACAGTGTTCCTGAATCCCAACAGCAGCAAACCCAAGCTTGTCCGCCTCTGCGGTTAACTCTCCCTTTCTCCAGATACCGGAAAGAGTCCGTACGTTGAACGATGCCAGCTTCGTCATAGCCCGAAGATTGATGTTCGGTCGGCGAGGCTGAACATATACCCATTCAGAACTGACGGATGCAGGTTGTTCAGAGAGTAGTGGTGTTGTATGGTCTGTGTTCTCATTGACGGTATCGTCTACATCAATCCCTCTCGTCGTGGATTTTTCGGACGTGGCGCGAGAGTTATTCACCACGAACGGAGACCTTATTATCCTGGGCGACATCTCAGCCAGTATGGATCCTGGTAGTATACTTTTCTTCATGATTGGTAGTCTTTGAAACGAAGACCAAAGACCCGGAGGTCTAGTCCCTGGTTTGCCAGCCCACAGTGACAAGCTATGCAAGGCATGGGCGCTTACCCCCATGAGGTCAGAACACCTGCATACCAAAATTTATTGGTTACCTATCTATATATTCTCTGATTTATTTTTTCTCTCATTTCTTCAATTTGCAATATTCGCCACAAAGTAGTCTTTGTAGTCTTTCAAATTGTCTATTAATTAACTAACATGTTTCAATCACTTATATTCATGTAGCTATAAAGTAAAAAAAACAGACAGCACCGGGAAAATTCCAAAAGAAAGATTGTCTAATACTAATCTAATTCAATATCCTACCAAACACACTCAATATGGGCATTTCTCTACCAACTCTTGCTGTTTTTGAAACAATTTCTTTTTGACGAAAAGAATATATTTTACTGATATTTACTCTTTTGTTATTTATATGTTAGGATATATTTATTTACTATACGGATATATTAGGAGAGCCATATTTATATACGTTGTATTTTGTATCATATCTGTTTCCATTATCACATTACAACGTTTTATAGGAACTCTTTATTATTGTATTATGTTTTACAAGAAATTAACTTTGGAGAGTCTTTGAATTCTTTTAGTTTGTACTAAAACTTTGTTGTACGAGTTGGACCCTTGTTGGGTTGTTTGAATTGGCTGGTTGAGGGGAAATTAAGGCATTTATTGTTGTATGTGTAGCGGTCGAGTATGGCATGTACCCTTTCCTTTATCCTGTTTTTGAATTGCAATTGATGGTTTTTTTGTTGGTTTAACACACACTCTTGCTGTTTGTACCGAATTTAACTTGCGAGAAGTTGTTGCAGGTTTAGCTTAGTTTGGTTTCCATTTTAAAATGGAATTGCGTTAGTCACGCATCCAGAATTTAATGATATACAGCTCTCGGAAAATGGATCTAGTACCAGAAAGCATTGCGCGCGTCAACAACAGTGACGTAATTAAGGGTAAAGCCTATTATCGAGCGATCACGCTATGGTTGGTTGCTTATAATAACTTTCGTTATCTGCTCGCATTTTACTAGCACTGTAATGGGTTTCATATATTTTATGGGTATGCGGATCGGGTCATATAACATCTTTGACCTCATGAGCATAAGCATCCATGCCCCTGATGCATAGCTGCCACGGAGTTTTAAATACAAAGTTGCGTGGGCTAACTCACCACTGTTTTCCTCTCTCTGGGGTTGGCGTTAGGAAGGGCATCCAGCCGCAAAAACATCTGCACCAATAAACAATCAGATGATTAAACCTCCATAATTGGAGAAAATTATTTTTTTAAACCGTCCAACCCATGCAAGCATGGAAAAGCGACGTTAAAAGGATGATGATGATGATGAAAACGTTGTTTTTTGAGTGGATAGTGGTTTAATTTTAGAGTTATAGAAGGGGAAATATTTACTTTCTTTTAATTGTCAGTGGTTTTCTGGAGATATTGTTTGGTGTTTGCTGAGTGTATTTTGGCAGTGATCTGACAGTGACAGATTTTGGTGAAATTTGTGAAGAAAGGCACATTTTTTCACTGATTGAATTTTAAAATCTCTTAACTCACTTTTCCAACATTAACTTCCTCTCATTTAAAAGTAATTATTACCAACTCATTAAAATCACTTGAAGTTCTTCGTTGCAGTGCTCATATATCCTCATATATTTGTTTCCTTTGTGTGGATTGCAACGCCTTGGTCAGTTTAATCATTTTTAGCGGTATATAAAAGTTTTCCCTTGCTTTAAAACCAAGCCCAATCCCTTTTTACTACTAATCATTTTAACTTCTTAACTGTGTATATATATGGAAAAACCTTTTCTTTTGACCTTTTTTTGATTAATATTTTAATTTTTTCCTGAGAGTGTGCAACCTGTCGGCGATAAGAAAATCCTATATTCCCACGAGGGTCGTTGGACGGTCGAGGTGGTTCTTTCTAGGTGACGAATATAGTTCTCAGGACACCTTCAATCGCTGATTGACCGGAAGTATGATTTGTTTGAAAGTTGTTCCATGAGGACGATCAGCTGTTGTACATAAAACTCCTTTGTTTTTATTCCACCTCTTTGAGTTTTAAGGTCCGATTGAACTACGCAAAGTTCGCCACAAAACAAGCAGTGCTCTTTAAAGTTAAAAAGTACAACTGAAGACCGCCTAATTCTCATTGGTGGTATACTACTGCTACATGCTGAATGTTAAACTTCTTCAAGTACCTTTTAATGTGATCTTTAGAAGTGCATTTCAAATGGCAGTAGTTGTGAGCAAACAAAGAGTTTGTTTGAGAAAAATTGTTGAAATCATCATCTGATCTACTTTTAATAATTGTTTCTTGACGATGATGTTCTGTTATTTTAATAACATCAGTATTAGAGTCTCCAGGATAAGTGTCCAAAATATTATCAAAAACACAGGAGTCTAATACTTCCATTTTTAAATTCCTGGGTTAAATTTTTCATTAAACTAATATACACGTTTTTTTTTATAAGAATACGCTTTATAAGAATGTCCAAAATGAATTTGGCCAAAAAGTTAAGAATGTGCTAAGAATTTTAGTTTGAAAGAAAAAAGCACGTTATTATTATTATTATTATTATTATTAACGATTATTCATGTACAGGATAAAATTATTCAAAATGTTGTAAAATATTTACAAATATTAACAAAATTCTGTTCTTTCATGGGTAAGTTAAACTTACAAAATCGAAAATATAAAAGTGAGATTAGATTTGGAATTTGGACGTGCAATTGGAAAACTTATCTTTTATCATGTAGGTGCTATTTTCTGTCATTATAAATGCAAAAATTTTTCTCTCGTGGCTCTCCATCATTTTTTCACCATCACCGGTTTTTACAGCTTTCTTTTTCTTTTCAACTTCTTTGGAGAAATATTCATCACGATGGAGATCCGCGAAAAGAAAACACAAAAGTTACGAAAGGGAAGACTTAGACTTAGCCTTAGAATGTACTTAAGAATATAGTAGGATGATTTTGACTAAAAAGTTAAGAATATCCATCATGAAACGAAAAAACACCATTCTTATAAAAAGTAAAGCGTGTAATATTAAATTCCATAAAGTATAATCTGACTGTGACCATAAAATTCCAATTTAAAACAAAGTAACTTTAAAAATATTATTTAAAAGTCTTTAATATATTTTAACTTTGCAATCACATCACCACTGTACTTATATAATTATGTTGTGTAAATATTACTTTGAAAAACTACAAAACTATACACAAAATGTGTCAGCAAATGAATAAGTTTTAAAATATCACATGTTACCATATCACATAATTCATAAACACATTTAATAATTTTTTTTATTTTTTTTAAAAGGAAATACACAAGAGAGGCAGGGCCTATGACTCGACAGAGTCCTGTGTATTGGAGGTTTCGCACACCTTTCTCTCCTTTGCCATTAGGTAGGAAAGAAAGGATACCTTTAGAGCATCCTGCCTGGTCGAGAAAGCCAATGATAATATAAGCCACCAATAACAGCAGGAGTGGTGGTATTTTACCAGGGCGTTGGGTTTAACCCAACTACCACCTAAAAATATAAACTCCAATCCATTCTAACTCTTTACCTCTTGATTTTCAGATCCAAGTTCTTTATTAAAGATTGATCAGCATGAAATTTCCTTTCCGAAAATACCAAATATGCAGGGTTTCGAAACAACAAAAATATTGCTGGGGTAATGGGTTAGTGGGGCCCATTTCTCCAAACGCTCAAAGGTACCAACATGGCAACATCGTTTAAATTACTTGTAATCATCCCATAAACCTGAATCAGTCATACAATTTCATGCAGTATGAAATGCAAGGTTCAGAAAAAATAGCCGTAATTCTGCCAGACTACAAACACTCAAATGCAACTCACATGCAATACACGTCCTTAACCACACTTGATGAATTTAACTTCACTTGTTCAAGATGTCTAATGAACTAACTCATTTGCTCTAGAAGATGACACAACTAATTTAAGTTACAACAATGTTAAGCTGAATGGGATCTCCGTGATCTTTCAAATAACAAAGGTTTTAAAATTGGTCACCTTAATGTCAACGGTCAATTGATGATATCAGAATTCTCCTTACTCAATCAAAGCTTGATGTTTTTGTGATATCTGAGTCTAAACTCAATAATGATATCTCGGATGCTGAGATCAGCATCTCTAATTTTGTTCCAAATTAAGTTCCCGCCAAAATTTCTTTTTTTTGTCATCCGCCAAATTAAATTCCCGCCAAATTTATTTTTTTTCGTCATCCGCCAAATTAATTTTTTTTCCGTCATTCACCAATTTTAGCTTTCCACCCTCCCAAAGCACTCAAAATTAACGGGAAAGAGAAATAATAGTAAACAGATTGTTATGTATTGGAAATTTTCAAGCTTCTTTTTAAACGTGACACAAACAACTAAGTTAAGCTAATCAATTACTACAACATTTTTGTCCTGAGAAATGTTTTTGGAAAGTTTATTTTTTTGCAGCTTTCTCTCGGTTGCCAGCTGAGTTTTTGCCATTGAAAAAGTTTCTGATGTCTACTGTAGTAGTAGTTTTTGCAACATTTTCATTGTTTGTTCTCTTCTTTTTCTTCTTTTTTGGTTCAACCGAGGCCACGTCAATAGTTATATTCGCGACATCGTTCCCATTATTCATGTGTAAAAATGTCCCGATTATTTGTTCTTCCTTTGGTGCGACATATTTTTCATTCACCAGCTGTTTATATCTTTCCATAATCAACTGATTGATAATCGTGCCAGACATGGTAACTGTGACCAAGTAAGGAATCTCTAAGCCGCCTTGTACCAGTGGGTATCTGCAGTTAGCGCTGGTTAATTTTACTGATACGTAGCTCCTCTGTCGATGAGAAATTTCGTCACTCGAGACAACTCCATCGGCATGTGACCAACAATTTCATTGCTTGCCATTTTACAAATCTTTATTGCAAAAATAGCGAATGGATTGTTCATCTCGTGGGAACAATTTAAAACTTGTTCTGGGTCTGGATTCCAAAACTTTTTATAAAAATGAAAGCCACGAACTGCGGCAGTGAACTGAAAAGTCTTGAAAGCCATTCTCTTCAACTCAAGTTTGATGACAAACACTGCGTTAGCTTCGCGTTTCAATAGCTGCTATCAGTTTCGAAGTGCAGTCGGTGTCGTTTAGACTCAATAAGCAGCCATGTCGTCCACCATAAGGAAACTTGCAAAAGAGAAACAGAAATTGACAAAAAGCAACGAAACTGTTCCTAATGTCACTGTGCAGAGTGCTTCGCAAAACTCCAGTGATGGTAAGCTCATTTTTCTTTGCTATACCTTTTTCAAAACCAAAACCAATTCTTCATACATTTGATTTTTTCTGGAGTAGTTCGTTTTTTCATGTATGGAAGACACAGCGGGAAATCAAAGTCGATGAGGAGTTTTTTGATCTGCCTGATTTAGATAGGGTCATAGCAAACTTTTTCCTTTTTATTTTTTTAGAAAATGGCCAGGAAGAACTTCGCCGTGAATCAAGTCTAGGTGCACTAGATTTCAACGCATGTGTCGAAGCAACTAAGTCCGCTGCAAGCCAAAAACGAAAGTCTTATATAAAATAGACAGATCAAGAGCGATTTGAAATTGGAAAATGCGCATCAATCTACGGACATGCAAATGCTGCGAGGAAATTTTCAACTAAAGAGAGACCTTTGAACAAAAGTTCTGTGCGGAGGTTTGCGAAATTGTATGAGGAGGAGATCGAAAATGCCAGGAAGCAGAACCGTGAAATTAACAAGCGTATCGAACAGTTACCACGTGGACGACCATTCCTTTTAGATGCCACTTTGGACGAGATGCTCCAAAAGTTTCTACTAGCATTGCGTAGTAGAGGTGATCTGGTGAGCTCAACAATAGCAAAATCAGCCGCTAAAGCATTGATCGCCCGCAACCCTTCTTAACCTCAGTCATATTGACCTGGATTCTTCGTCTTTTACGAAAAGTCTTTTCAAAAGGATGGGGTACGTAAGAAGGATGAAGACGACTAGAAAAGTGGAGATCCCCGAGGGTGTCATAAAGGAAGCCGAGTTGCTGTATCTGCATAAAATCACCTCTCTAATCGAAAAGTTCAAAATTCATAATTCACTTGTGTTAAACCTAGACCAAACACCTTTGAAATACATTCCGGCGATGAACTTCACCATGGCAAAACGTAATAGCAAATCCGTCTCAATTGCTGGCTCCACCGATAAGAGGAGTATTACTGGTACCTTCGTAATCACACTGGACGGGAGTTTCTTGCCCTTACAATTGATATACGGGGATAAGACAAAGCAGAGTCTGCCTAGATTTAAGTTCCCCAAAGAATTTTCGCTCAGCTGTAATCCCAAAAACTACAGTAATACGGTGGAGTCTTTCAAGCTAATTGATGAGATCTTACTACCCTACGTCAACTCACAACGTAAAATTTTAAAGAATGAAAAGCAAGAAGCCCTTTTGATTATGGATGTCTTTCGCGGCCAAATAACTGATGATGTTACAAATCGATTAATAATATCAAATAATATCTACGTCGTACTTGTACCGAATATTATGACGCACATCTTCCAGTCCCTCGATCTCACTGTAAATAAACACTGTAAATCGTTCTTGAAAGATCTTTTTTCCGAATGGTACAGCCAGCAAATCGAGAATCAATTAGCATTAGGAAAGAAGATTGAGGAAGTCTAAAATATATAGATATAAAGTTTAAGCTCACAACAATAAAGCCTTTCCATGCTAAATGGATCGTGGAATTCTACAACAAAATGACATCTGAATCTGGCGCAAAGGTAATCATCAGTGGATAGAAAGCATCCGGCATTTTAGACGCAGTGAAAATGGGCAGTACAGAGCTTTCATCAATCGACCCGTTTCATGACATATCGCCCCTGATTTCGTCACCTGTTCAAGTCGACTCAGAGCTTGGCGATCATCATAAGCTCACAGAAGAGATTAGAGAGCATTTTGTGAACATAGATATCGATACCGACGATAGCGATAGTGAAAACGAAGAAGAATGGGTTGACGAAAGTTGATTTCAATAGAAATGCTTTTGACATCATTATTGACGATAAACTTGAAGAGTGATTTTTATCTTGTATTCTTACGTTGTATTATTTACATGAGAAAAATGTCTCTAAAAATGAAAAATATCTATTGCGAGTTTTGATGTTACTTTTCCCGCCAATTTTTTTTTTTTTGTCATCCGCCAAATTTAATTTTTTCTGCCATCCGCCAAATTAAATTCCTACCGTAAAATTTTTTTTGATCATCCGCCAAATTAAGTTCCCGCCAAAATTTCTTCCTTTAAGGTACCTGAAGACTTGTATAAGACATCTCTCAAAGGGATCAGAGATTTTCTGTCTTGGGGATTTCAACATCAGCCTGTCTTCCAACAATGCCCCTACTAGCCTAGTGAAAGATTTCTCTAGGTCTTGTGACGTACCCAACTTCTCCAGCTAGAATTTCAACTGATCATTCATCCACAATTATTGACCTGGTTTTTACGAATGAATTCAACTATTATTACAAATTCTGTGGTTTGAGTGATCACAACTTAATATATCGCTGTAGGAAATCTTTTAAACCTATGAAAACCATCAACATTAGGAATTTTAAAGAGTTTAATACTAATTTGTTTAACTCAGAAATTTTGGAATTTCGAAAAAATGGCAAAATCTCTAAAAAACACAATTCCATAGTCGTGTAAGTTTCTTAAGGCTGGTTTTCAAAGTTGAAGAAAAAAAGAACGACGTTTATTAGGAACCTAAGAGTACAGAGATGCCTAAATTTAGCCTTCTACGCGTTGCTGAACCACACGTCCCTATCATACAGCGTAAGATCAAAGGTAAGACACTGTAATGCGCATTGCAATTTATATAATTTGAATTCGAGTCCTACCACCTACAATAATAAGACCCACTCCACATTTTGCAGTTTTATTTGTTCCAGAAGATGAGATTCAAGCTGACGATGATAAATGCTGTTATATTGAAAGCGATGAGGAAGAAAATGACATGCTTGTTGAGGATTTATTTCCTTATCTCAGTCTGGCAATGTTTCTTAAGATTTTGGGAATCTAAGCGATGGTTTCTTATAAAAAGACGTGTACATATTAGCTACATATATCCTTGCTAGAGGTATTAGATTTTAAACGTTTTTGAATTGCTTGGCCTTCAAATAGGAGTTTTGAAGTTTGACCAAAAAACCACCCGCCTTTTTAGATCATTGTTCATACAACTTTTTAATTTGGGGCGGATGTGTAGTAGTGGTGATGTCATGATCATAACCGATTAAAAGTACGTTTCCAGAAATACCCAACTTAAAAGTAACGTAAATGACCGAAAATAAAGCGGCCAGGGTCGAATAAGCGCCCACCATAAGAACATTGTTTTTAGTAAGCAATTCGTGGATTAATCGTACACATACAAAAAGCCTATACTATCGTTTCTTTTTAATTACATAGTTTTCACTATAATCTGGAATATGTCAGCATCATCGCACAGTTTTGTTTGCAAGATTTGGTTCTCCATGAGAAAACTAGTTAGTGGTAATACGCGATTGCGAATATCTATTCCCTCAACAGTGGTGCTTAACTTTAAAAAATATGAATGTGTGTACAGCAAACTATAAAAAATTTCACCAATTCAAGCAATACAAACACGTGCATATGGCAGAAGTTTAAATAATACAATCTTATGCATCAACAAATACCAATCCAAAGACATAATTTACTTTCTACGCCCAAGTTTGCCAACAGTATACCCTAGTAACTTTTAGTGAAGCGCATGTACTGTTTTCCGGATGGCAATTCGTCTACACGATGACCTGGAAACAACGTGCCGGCTTCATCGCTTTTTACTCCAGGAACAATCATGGCCTCGTCACCTGGCTGCCAGTTCACTGGTGTGGCAACTTTCTTTGTGGCAGTCAACTGAAGTGAATCGATAACACGCAAAATTTCAACGAAGTTGCGACCTGTCGTGGCTGGGTATAGCAGCGAAAGCTTCACTTTTTTATCTGGTCCAATGATGAAAACCTGTTCAAACACGAATCATTAGTTAATGTTGTACTTGAAACAAACACATCTATGTAGAATACATCTGTACAAAACAAATGCTTGAGTTTAGGCTTATGTGCGGAATATGAAACAAGACTTATGAAATTTGAACAGCAAGAGTCTCAACAACTTACAGCTCTGCATGTCAAAGGCAGTCCTTTTTTATCTTTTTCATCTGGGTCGAGCATTCCAAGAGTCACTGCCAAATCACGTCCATCATCAGCAATTATTGGAAAGGAAAACTTGTTGCCTGTATATTTCTTGATATCTCCTATCCATCCGCAATGTGATTCAGCGCTGTCACAGGACAGAGCAATCATTTTAACACCACGTTTCTCAAACTCGGGAGCTAGTTTTTCTGCTTCAGATAATTCTGTAGTACACACTGGTGTGTAGTCAGCAGGATGTGAAAATAAAATACCCCACCTGAAACAAATTTTAATATGTAAATACAAGTATAATTTTGCTTTTAGCAAATATTTGACACCAAAATATTTGTTTTTCACATTGATATGGATAAATATTTGCATATAAATGCATAAATAGCTAGTTTTGTTTCATATCTGAAATTGAAGCTTAAAGTGAAAGGGCTATTCCATATCAAAGAGGGACAGTCAAAACACCCACCATCTCAGAATTTGCTCATTTTTGGTACAGATGATGGTTATCATGTAACTAGAACTACTACCAAATTTTTTGCCCTAATTATTTACGGTTCTCCTTACCCTTAAATGCAAATATGCTACATAAAATTTTACATAAAAAGACTATTAGTGCAAAAATGCCCATTGTGGCAAATATGGTTCGGTTCCGTAAAGTTTGATTATTTACATTCGCGTTGTTTATTAAGAATATACATTTGAAAGTTGGGGCGACCACATGCGCTGAATTTTTATTTTTCTTGAACCAGATCATCAAACTTCTTTCTGTTTTCGTTTTTTATCAAAAAGGATGTCTGAGAAAACATTTTTTATCAGTATTAGTTGAAATAAACACTTTTACATTCTTTTTTCGAGCTGATTATTTCTTTGTAGCAAATCTGCTACAGTGGGCCTTTTGTCAAAATATGTGCATTTTATTGTCATTTGTTTATTGCATTCATCAACCTTTTTAGGTGGGTAATGATAAGAAAATAACTGTAGATGATGTTTTGAATTATATTGTTGATGGTGAAAGTGACTTGATGTTGATGATGATGAAAATGACAGTGATTTTGAGATGGAGCCTGATCAAATTTCCTCTGGAAAAGTCATCAATGATGATGTTGGTGATCCGATCAAGGAAAGTGCTGATGATGATTTTCAATCTAGTGATGATGATGAAACATTGGCTAGTAAAGCATTTAAAAACACATCAAATGAGCGTACACCTGTTATATACTCATGACTGGAGTTGGAGGAAAAAGGATATGCCGGACATTGATTCAAAATTCAAGAAGCCTGACATGAAACTAGATCCATATAAAAACGCTACATCATATGAATATTTCAAGTTCTCTGTGACAAACGATATGATTGATGTTGCAAAGTAAACAAATATTTACAGGTTGCAGCCTAATGGGACTAATTTGGAAATAACCAGTAAAGAGCTTGAGTTATTTCTTGGCATTTATTTCCGCGCGAGTCTGGTGAAATTACCATCTCAAAGATCATACTGGAAAACTTTAATGACATACACTGCTGGTGTATCTTCTGTCATGGCAAGAAATAGGTTTGAAAATATCTTGTGTAATGTTCATTTTATTAACCTTGAGGTATCTGATGATGTGAAAACAAATCTTCTATGTTGGTACTATCAGAGCTCCTCGAATAAAACAATGCCCTTTACTGGTAGAAAAAGATTTGAAAAAACAGGGGAGAGGATCGTTTGACCGCTGGTTTGACAATAAAGCTGTCAATTTGGTATCTTCTTATGTAGGTATTGAACCACTGCATACTGTGCGTAGATATGACCGTGCTATTAAAAATCATGTAAATGTACCACAACCTCACATTGTTTATGTCTACAACGAACCAATACATGGGAGGCATCAATAAACTTGACATGATGTGTTTGTTATACAAGCCAAATATAAGAACAATAAGATGGTATATCTACATTTGGCTTCATAGCATCAAGATTGCTGCAGTAAATGCATGGTTCCTATATCTACGTGATCTAAAGATTACAAAACCTGAAGCGAAATTCATGCATTTGAAACAATTCTTGCCCGAGATTGCAGAGTTTAACGCGGACGGTAAGAAAAATTGGTAGACCATCTTTAGATGAAATTCTAAACCAGCCCAAAAGAAAAGCTGCTTGAGTCCAAGGAACTCCAACACAGGATATTCGTAGAGATGGTTCCAATCGCATGCCAATATGGAATGAAGAGGCAGCGCTGCTCTTTTTGTAAAAAGAACTTTACCTACATGAGCTGTAAAAAATGCAATGTTTGGCTCTGTATTAACAAGGATAGAAATTGCTTTCAGAGTTTTTATTAGTTCTTGAATTTTCTGTGTAAAACGTTGTGTTCTTTTGAAAGTATAACTTCTTTTGAAGTATAACTTCTTCCTGAAACTGTTTTTATGTTTTATTCTTTTTGTTTCAGAATCGAATGAATATCGATTTTTTGTCCAGTATCTATATGCTTTTCGAGAATAGCACAATAATAGCATACCAAAACCTTCATAGTTTAAAAAAAAATCTGGAAAATTTTTTGGCAATCCTGTATTTTAGCGTCGAATTGAAAATAGCTATTTGTGTACATTCATAGATATTGACTTGGGCATTTAAGGGTTAAAGTGAAAGCATGAATGTAAAAGCTCAAAAAATTAAAACTTACGAGTTTCCTAGAAAGTCGTGGAGCTGGATTTCTCCAGTATTTGTTGCTACCTTAAAGTTAGGCATTATTTCCCCAAGATTTGGCATTTTGAAAAATATAACTTCACTTTCAGTTCATTAACTGGCTAACGTCTTTCCACGCCTTTTGCTAAAGAGGCCGTCAAAACAAAAATGCTTGGTTTTATATGCACTTATGCACTCCATCTTAGATCTATTAATTTCCGTTTCATTCCCCAATTTAATGTTTATCTATTGTATTCTATGATACCATATTTGATATATATTAGAATAATGGATTCAAATAATTTCTTATAAGAAAGCAATTATTACAAAATTGAAATTCCTAAAAATTGCTTACTTAAATTTTCGTGTTAAATAAATGTATTAAGAAATAAAAGAACTTTTCGTCTATTTATCTAATATGATGATGTACCTCATCGAGTTTTATCTGATCTGCACGCCAGAAAGAACGTGACACGTATACACATATCTTTTGTGCAATCTTTTCTCTAACATGTTGGCAATAACGCTCTGATTTATATCTTGTTTTGTGGAAAATTTTTCGATTAGTATCTTAGAAAGTTGTTTGTTTCACGACTGCAACCTTCTTTCGAAAATACTAAAAGATACTTTGATTTGAATAATCTGATCAGGGGTGGCGTCAGGGTTTCTCCGCCGAGGGAGCTTACAGCGCCGACGGGGGGCTAACTGCTTGACTCTAAGTTTAACACAAAATTCATTGATGATCAAATCTATTACAGATTTGGCACCTCTAAATTTAAACATAACCTGCCATGAAACTTGATATCACGATAATTGTATTAATCACAAAAAAGACCTAACGTTAAAAAATGTCAGTATTTTGTTAACATTGCTTTACTTCTGACGGGGGGGGCTGAGAAGTTCCGAGGGGGGGCTGTAGCCCCCCTAGCCCCCCACTGGCGCCACCCCTGAATCTGATAGATCGCCCAGGGCATTAATTTCATTTTTTTACTCTTTGGGTGGGTGTTAATTGAAAAACCCCTAATTAGGAATTGAGCATTTATTTAAAAATTTAAAAAAGTCCATTCCATAATTTCTTCCCAGATTTCGGAAAATTGATCCAACAGAGAAAATAATCAAGTACACATACAAACCATTTCATTATAAAAGCAAAACTCAAAACAACTACAAAAATACTTTTAAAATATTTTTACTAAGAGTATTGTGTTTA
Source organism: Candelabrum cocksii (assembly GCA_963930725.1). NCBI lineage: Eukaryota > Metazoa > Cnidaria > Hydrozoa > Anthoathecata > Candelabridae > Candelabrum > Candelabrum cocksii. The sequence goes on along the minus strand of OZ005668.1, from coordinate 3,843,159 downwards.
TTCGTGTTATTTGGTGACTGTGACAAGTGCTACTTTAAAATGGTTTTGGATGTTTGAGTTCCACACTTTCACCGTTTTTTTTAATGCACTCCAGGCTTGCCTGATTATGATGCTCATGTTCTTTTCACGAGACAGAATCCAAACACCAAGGTACTTGAAGTTATCAACAAGGAGCTCTATGGTAATCTACGGAAAGTAACAGAATCGCCACGGGCCAGAAGATTACGATTCATCGGACACGGTTGGAGAAGAGATGGAATACTGATCAGCAAAATGTTATTGTGTGACCCAAAGCATAGCAACAAGAAGAGGGGAAGACCTGATGACATAATGAAACCAAATCACATTCCAAAAGTCCTGTCAGCAGTTTTACATCACTCATTTCGCATAGGATCATTGCAGTAATAATACTTTATGTCTAAATGGAACAAAGAAGCGAACTGATTCTTTCTAAAAAGTTGTGAATATTCGAATTCGAACTTTCGAGTTTTTTATCACTAATCAATTGAACTATTCACATTTTTCCGTTTTAAAGGCACGCTCAAAATTAGACTTTAAAAAGTCCCTCTTATTCATAGTGAATTTCCGGTTTTACAGCAAATCTCCGGCGAACTAGCCCCGCGCATTCTTCCTATAAAAGGAACGCCTATTTGTATTTATTTATCTATTTAGTTTAGCTCAGAACATGTCTGCTCCATTTTGTCTTCTCATCTAGATTCACCACCTGATCTATGCTTACTTTAATTGGTGAAGGCAATTTGTTGTCAATAAATCAAAACTTAAAAGTGCCTTAAAACTAAATATTCTGCTACATGATACATGATACAATTATTATTTCAGTTTTTCTATAGTTTATTCATAGTCGTTCTCATGTGCTGGCTTTCTAGTTGCTTAGAGAAGTTTATTATTTTCATGAACGAGAGATCGAACATGAAGATATTTATAAAATTAGCACTTCTATTTCTTCGCGTATGAGTATACGTTGTCTAAAAATAACCGTAGCTCAAATGGGAGCCAATTAAATACACTAAGACTCCTGGTTGAGGTCTTCATGATAATGCTTAATGAGCGTTCTGGAAGCATCAAAAGAAAGTTATATATGTGATTCCTGTATATCTTCCTTTGAGATTAGTCTTTTTATATACTATCGATAATTTCCTGATAACATTTGAAAAAATTCTATTTTCAAAGTAACGTGACAGAGAACAATTTCAGGAATAATCTTGGTGTCGAATCTCTCTGCGACTAGTAGACGGCCAATTGTCAAAAAATATATTTGGTACAATTTTTTTATTATGTGTTATACCTTTTTGGGAAGCTTTGTTTATTTATTTATACAGGATAGCCATGTCAAAAATTAGAAATATATATATATCTACAAATTTCTGTCGTCAGTTGGGTCCTGTGTCTAAAAATATATGTTAAAAAATGTCTGAAAAATATATATAATATATAGAAAAAGAAAAATTAATTAAGTTATGATTATTTAAATTTTAAAAATTTTATTATATAGTGAGATAAATTCCTTTGTAGTTTTAGCGTCTCTAATTTCCTTTGGTAATTTGTTGTATTCACTGGCACCAACAAAGCGAAAACTTTTCTTAGAAGATTCCAACTTTACACGAGGTAACCTGATCAATTTATTGGAATTTCTGGTACTATTTGACATCACCTCAAAATAATTAGCGAAACTGCTGGAACGTTTCCGCTTATGCAGTTGAACACTTGCGTGCAAAGTCTACGCTTTTGAAGAGTTCGAATCGAGACTTTGCCAATGTCGTGGATATTTAGACGCTTGTAGATGGTGCGGTACGATCTCCTCTCAAAACTATAAATCTTCTCTTCGAAAGATCTTGAATACCTGCTGGTTAATATCGAGCAGTACGTAAAAATTGGTAGGATCATCGACTGGTACAATTTTATTGCTGCATCGGTCGTTACTTGGGGACGAATTCGTTTTAAAATGTAGAGTCTTCCGGATGCTTTCTTATAAGCCAAATCAATGTGTTCACTTAGTGCTAGCATCTGGTCAAGCCTCACTCCTAGGTATTTGTAGGTTGAGGTACACGATAGACTTTTGAATCGATGTTGAATATATAAAGATTGATTTTTAGTCCGTTTTAAGATACCAAAAAGCATCGCCTCGGTTTTCCCCTTTTTCATATTGCAAACAAGGTGCATTGACTCTAACCAATCGACAAGGGCATGGAAATCTTTATTTAATAATTTCTCTATGTCTTCTTTCTTCTTTCAATTTTCCCGGGACGTATATAACCGTATCGTCAGCATAAGTAACTATTTTCGACTGGCGAAGTACTGAGTCAACGTCATTAAATGTTAGTAGGAAAAGCAAAGGTCTCAGAATGGACCCTTGTGGTACACCACAAGTAACATCACGCAACTCGGATATCTTTCGACCCAGGCGTACAGCTTGTTTCCTGTTAAATAAGTAGATTTCGAAAAGTTCTTTTTCACGTCCATGTATGCCGTAGTTGGACAGGTTTTCGATTATTTGAGCATGGTTCAATGTGTCGAAGGCTTTGCATAGGTCGACGAATATAGCCCCTGTCATTTGACCGTTATTCATGTTTTGCCGTACATGATCTAAAAACAAAGTTGCTGCAAGTTTGGTGTTCCGTTTTTTACGAAATTCGAATTGTGTTTAGGACAGAATATTTCTGTCTTCGAGAAATTTTAAAACTTTAGAATGTATACATTTTTCGAAGATTTTTGAGCATACCGGTAAGACTGTTACTGGACGATAATTGTCAAGATCAGATCTACCTCCGGATTTGAAGATTGGAGGAATTATCCCAATTTTGAAGTTCATGGGTACGATGGAAGTTTTTAGTGTGTCGTTGACTATATGTGCAAGTGGTCTGGCAATGAACCGTGCAGAGTCCTTTAATAACCCAGGTGGAAGATCGTCATGGCCTGTCGCTTTACTTCTTGTGAGTTTTTTGAGCAGTTTGAAGACGTCATTAACCAGAACTTCTTTGAAGCGAAACGTTGAATAAGTCTTAGGATATGTTTGAACCGGTTTAGACCAGATGAAATCTTTTAAATATATAGATTTCTTCTTCAGGTTTACTGCCATATTCGAAAAGAATTTACAGAAACCCGACGCAATCTTTGCCGGTTCCGACTCAAACACACCATCGATAAAGAAGGACTTTGCATTAGTTATCACTTCCTTGGTCGGAAAGATTCGCTTCAGCGTTTTCCAAAACCTTTTTGGGTCAATGACGGATTCAGTTAACAAAGATTTGTAATGGTTATTCTTAGCTTTGCTAACGACCACGTTCACCTTATTACGTTGGGTTTTGTATGCGTCAAAGTCTATCTGGGATCTTGATTTACGGAATCTGCGATGAAGCGAGTCCAGATAATTTATCTCATTTTTAATGACCTGGTTGAGCCAGGGAGATCGTTTACCCTTGACACGTTTTGTAATGAGTTGGGCATGGTCGTTAAAAATTCTCAATAAAATAAACTTCAATGAGTTCCACGATTTATCCGGATTTTTTTCAGTGTAAACAGACGAGAGATTAGTATTTTGTAGACCTTGTTGTAAATTTTCTTCTGTATAATTGCTATAGTCTCGGCATGAAATTGTTTCAGATAGTTTCTTGTTGTTGTTAAATTTAAGACGAGTACAAAATATCGCGTCGTGATCACTCAATAGGGAGATTAAGAAACAAATCTACAACGGCGACGGCAACAGGGAAAATCGAAAATGAGACGTCTTGTGTTCCGGTTGACGCTTTCTTATAAAATAGGGAGATTAAGAAATAAAACCTGAGACGGCGACTGCAACGCGCGTGATGTAAACAATCTAACTGCGCATGCGTTCTTAGTGGAAACCCCAACGTTAATCTCCCTATTGTTTACACGAAACCGTTTAACGACACAAGTTCTTTGAACGGTTTATCACTTTTACAATCGAGATAATTGCTGTTGACATCTCGGATAATCATGATCACTTTATTCGCAGATAATTTTTGGAATTTAGATAAAGTTTTATCAAAAACGTCGATGAAATTTTTAATTAAATTTTAATTTTTAATTTTAAATAGTGTTTTGATGTGTTAGGTGGTCGATATATAACACAAACAAAATACGATTTTAAAAATTTAGGTAGAATTTCCAGACAGATAAGTTCCAGCTCAGCATTTTCTAGATCTTTTCTTCCCACATAATCAATGTTTGTTTTTATGTAAATTCCGACACCCCCTCCTTTCTGTTCACGATCTTTCCTTTCAAAATTGTAGCCTGGAATATTCAGTAAAGTTGATAGAATACTGTCATTTAATAAACTTTCCGTAACTCCAAAGATATCAAAGTTATGGTTTTCAACAAACAAAGTTAGTAAATCCAACTTTCCAAATAATCCACAAACGTTTAAATGTCCAATACTGAATCTATTTCTGTTAGGTAGAATTGTGTTACACTTTTCAACATTTCCAGAAACCAACAAAACAATGAATAACCATGAAACACAAACAAGTCCGTTGTGCGCCATAAGGTTGTGATACTATTCTGTCTTCAAAATTGATTTTTTTTTTATATTCAGGGACTAGAATTGTTTGAGTGTTTATCTGAGGATGAGGAACACAAATTTTATTCTGTCCAAATTTACAGACTCTGGTCATAGAAAATCGGCTAAAATCAATGTTTTACCCATATCTTTCGATTTAAAATAATTATGCAACTTTGTACACATCTTTAATATAATATAATATAATATAATGGAGTTTTTACGGGACTCTCCACATGTAACAGTGGCTCTTCTTATCCCAAGGTTTAGGTCCTGGCGTACTTAGGGCACCCATTTGCACCTACGAAGTCGCTTCACCAGCGAAGCCCTTTGTCAAATAAATGTTTGTTTAAAAAAATTTAAATAACTCTCAAAGTAGATCTCAATTGTATTTTGCAGTCCAAATCCAAAATTCAATTTCTGGTCTGTAAAATTGATGAATAACATTTCAAAATTATCTAAACTAATGTTTCTGAATCGTATACTTACGTTTCTTCTGTGGTGAAAATTTCAAATATTTTCTTTTGGTATTCCAAATGTTATTGAAGGCACATTTCGTACTTTACTTGGCTTTGTACATTAACGAATTCAGAAGCAAGCACCCACTAATTGAAAGAAATGTTAATGAAGCAATTGCTCAACAGAACCATACTGAAGATCTGTATATCATCGAAACAACTGATATTGTTCATCATCCAAGCAGCAGTGGCACAAAAGCACAGCGATTTCTAAATGTCAGGCAAATAGGCGAAGAAAGACAAAGGAAGTTCGTTGAATAGCGGTTCACAAATCGAAAGAGAAAACTCATGGACAAGGTCGTTGTCGTTTCAAGATCCCCTCCTGATTTGCAGAAGTACCTTGGGTCGTATGAATTCACTGTAGTTCCTGGTTCCTTATTTGCACCTGATGGATCACAGCATCAAACTTCCGACAAATCAGTTATTTCTACAGAGCTTAGAAAATATGTAACATCAGATCAGAACCAAATCGCTCAACCCATGTCAATGACAAGAAAAGTTATCATCTTCGACGGAATGGCACCTGTCAATCGAATTGACATAAAAATAGATATAACAGGCGGGTACGAATTCACTTTTTTTACGAACTCACAATTATCACTTCATCAACCACCTGCGCAGATACTCAAAACCTCTAGAAATTCTCACTTCTTCCACCACCTCCTCAGACCTCCTCAGTTCAAACCGCGAAGAAATCTGGACATCTAAAAATTGTAGCGCATCAATGTCTAGCTGATCATTTGGCCCGGTGTTTGATATGATTACTGAATTGGTAGTATTAACAGACACCTCTGCTCTGCAGTTCGCATAAGGTAAGGCAACAGACGATTGTTGATAGTGCACATCACTTTTGTGTTTCGTATTTGGTCGTACTGACGCTTGGGTTTTTGCTCCCCTTTCTCAAAATCGTTGTTGGTGCTATTGTTTCGTCAAAAATTGAAACATTATTTTGGATTATCAGGTATATTTGCGCTAGGGGAACGCTGGTATAAACGTTCAAATCGGGAATGTTGCAATAACTATTTTAGTCGGATTTTGCGGACGACGCAAGACTTTGCCAACAATATAAGACATATATATATATATATATATCCAATCTTTTTTTATAAATAGTAGGGGACAAATTGTAATTCTGTGTAATTTTTGGGCAAGAAGCAATGGTTCATGTTTTTAGTTTTTCAACAAAAATAACTACGGCGCTGTCAACTTTCTTCAGTTCGTTTTAGTAATTTTTCTAAAAAAGTTAAAGATGGTTTTAGAACTAACGATTTTTTATCTTGACATATGTTACAATACTTGACAGGGGTGCAGATGTTGAGGCTACATTAACCTCGGCGCATTATCGACGGTCACCTATAACACAAAGTGGGTTGGAAATACCCTGTGTGATTAAAGTGACAATGCCTGAGACAATGTTAAACAAAAAGTTACTAAATAGATACGAGGAAATGGTCACCCAGTTGTACAAAGAGCCAGAAGAGAGTGCGATTATGGGTTCTTTCGATTTTGATGATATCGTCAAGCCAAGTATCAATGAACCAAAACCGAAAAGGAAGAAAAAAGAGCGTGAAACAGCCTCGCGTGATATTAGAACGATGTTTTGCCAAGTAACAAAAAAGTACCAAACCGGCGAAGACTGTCATAGTACTGGATTAGTTTGTAAATATATATTCAATGTTGATAAAAGAACTGTTCAATTTTGTTTGTGAAGACTCTTTCACTTTAACATGAAATTTTGAAAATTTTGCGAATCTGCAAAAAAATTGAATTTTTTTCTCGGGAATTTATTATCGCGAATGATCAAATATAAAACATTTCGCGGACATTTAATTTCGCGAATTGGAGGCCCATTCGCGAAATTCGCAAAAATTTCTGGACGCAAAAATTTCTGACATTAAAGTATACGTTTACTCTATTTAGATCAACATTCTTTTTACTTTTTATTTTGTTTTCCCCATATTTTAAGATCATTGTCTACAAAACTCTGAATACAACATAATATGCGAAAACTAATTCATAATTTTTCAAACACTCCCTCTTGTACGGTTCAAGAGTCATCGAAACAAGCTCCAACTTCTTCTCTTTCATAAACCTCCCATGCGCTTCCATATAATCCATTTTAAAGGTAGGATCATATAACGTGTACATGATATAACCCTGCGGCTTTACAATTCTTGTGAGTTCTTCTAACGCCTCCATCGGTATGTGACCAGGTACGAAAGCTCCAGAAGATATGGCAGCATCGTATGTGTTTTTCTCGATTCCAACAGTCGGTGTAGATTTCAATTCAGCATGGAAGAGTTTCGAGTAGACGTTCTTTTTAGCGCACATATCAATAAACGCTTTCGTCATGTCCAGAGCATGAATATTTTTAAACCCACAGCTTGCAAGAATTACACCAATCTCACCAGGCCCTGCAGCGATATCGATCACCAATGAATTGGATGGGTCCTGTACGTGCCTCTTGACGTAATCAACAAGTTGCACACTGTTTGCATTAAAATTGATGGCTTTCATTGCTTCATCGTATACCTCGGAATATTTTGTGTAGAAAGAGGCTATCTCAAATTTATCAGTGTTATCGTAAGGTACATTGACATAGTAATCTTCAACTAACTGTTTATCTTTGTCCATCAATTTAAACGCCATTTTCATGTTAAATTCTCGACTTGCCTTTAGGAGAAAAGATTGTCACACTTGTCAAGATTGACATGTTGTTTAATCAAGGAAGAAAAACTGCGATCAACAAACAAACTTTTCAACGATAATAAAGTATAAATCATACAAAACAACAACACTATACATAATACTATAAATGTATACTTTGTACAATCCTATTTGTATGTAAGATTTATATATCCGTATATAAGTTTGTTGAACTTATCTTACTTTTTTTTAAAAGGGAGAACAAACTTTAAATTTTGCAGACCTGCTCATAACTTTTGAGGTACTGATGAAAAATAGTTTTCCCGTCAAGTTAACGTTTAATACTTTTTGCTGCAGGATAAATGTTGTGTTATGTCTTCATAATTTTACAGACCAGGAGATGACTTTAGACTTTGTTCTGTATAATACACATTTAAATTAGTACACCGACCAATTGAATAATGGAAAATTTGTTGCAATAGTATTAATTAATATTTAATATTGGGAAATATGTCAATAACAATAACAATATTAAACTAAAAAAAATGTAAAAAACACATTAATTATCCATAATAGAGAAAGTGTGATATATAATAGTGGTAAATTAAAGGAAAATAGTATAAATATAAATATAAATAATTAATAAAAATAATAAATAAATATAAATATAAATAAATAATAAATAAATATAAATAATTATTTAGTAGGAAAATTTCAAAACAAGATATCTCAAGTTAAACGTAAATTTCAAACACTATTATATATATATAGTTCCTGATACTATTCTAATCCATTTGACAAATAGGTTTTCGTAAAATTCAACCTCAAGCAAGAAATATAACATGTTATGGAATACGTCAGAGTTTTGCTTATTGAACATTGACAAAAACCTAAATGATATATATGATATATTTGATATATATACAGTATATCTGTTAAATTGATTCTAATATTGTATTGGGCACACCCAGGAAATTTTAGGTCAAAAGGGTGATTGTTGTGAGTGTGTTGTAGTCATGAGAAATTCTGTTTTAACATATAATATATATATAGAAGAAAACGCAAAAATCCAAATTGAGAAAATAGCCAATAAAAACTTTACCAAAACAAAGTCATCAATCTACTGCCGCAATGTAACTTTCTTTCGATTCCTTTGCACTTTCATCATCAACATAGCCTTTAATGGTCCTCAATTCTTTTCTTTTTTCCATTAGCGGTTGATTTACGTATCATTCTGGTAACTCTCTCCCTGTTACGCTGACACTGACGCAACAGTATGACGTAAATAGTCTCAGAACCTCTAGAACACCCTCAGCACCACCATTGTAATGGAGCACTGCAGAATGTGCGCCGATCTCCAGTGTTGCTTTGCCAACATATCTCTTCTTTGGTACTCAGGACCAAATAACACCAAAGGGTGGGATTTGTTGGCGCTCTGCGTCGCACCATGCAGATACTTGGACAACAGTTCATCTGAGTGCAGGTATTTTATTATGGGTAAAATCAAATGTCTTATCCAAACATGTATACAAGATTTAGCTTTATAATCCTTCTTGTCAAGAGTCCAATATCTGCCACCAACTTCTTGAAAAGTGACGACTGCGCATATATTAATTTCATATGCAACTGTTGCACGTGCAGGATTGACATTATCCTCTGGGTGGTTCTTTTGGTGATGCATGGAAGGACGTTATAAGGTCACATTGTGTACATTTGACTTCAAGAATATGAGAAAAACCCATACCAGATTCCATGTCTCAAGCGAGAAAAACAGTTTTGTCAAACGGTTTTGTCGAGTCTTAAATTTTTCAAAGTAGAAAGAGGTATGAGTATAAAGCAATCTTCGTCACCACCAACAGTTTCTTCCATACTGCTTTAAGTGTACAGCTTTTGTGAACGGTATCCAGTCAAATCGTCCTCGATATTACAAGTTTTTCATATAAGAAACTGCTTCATAAAAAACGGGTCAAGAAAAATTAAGAAACTTTTACTTTTAGTACATTGCACAATTTATATCTACTTTTGACAAAAGTGTATTTTCTAATCGAATTGAGAATAGCGTGATCCCGCAAACCACTCTCTTCTTCGCTATCTTGAATATTTTGAGAAAATGCAGTTTGTAGAAAGCATATAAAATCATCTTTTTCACTTTTTCAATTTGAACACTTTTAAAATGTCGAATGTTTTTGTTTTTGTTCCGGAAAACATGACCGCAGAAGATCTTGCGCCAGCCGGCGATGAGGTTCATTACTTACAGATGAAGACATTTTATTAGGGTAAGTGATGCCATAAAATGACGAGGAAATTCAGGGGGTACTGACAACGGGGTTGATGAGGATGTTAGAACTCTTAGTACAAAGGAAGTGGGGCATTTAATAAAAACTATTGCTTGTTAGAACTGAATAATAACTGATGCGCTGTTCCAATGTTGGAGTCAAATGCAATTTGTTGCCCATAAGTTCGAAAGTTTCGTTAATTTTGAGAGATCTGAAAGCTGTAAACTATTTCTTTGAAAGATGATGAATAAAGACCTCTTTTATGCTCGAGTCATCATCATCATCATCATCCGTTTTTACGTGACTTTTTCCACTCAGAGTGGGTTGCACGTTATCAAAAGTTGATATTTCCCACAATTGTGTAGGTTTAATCATCTGATGATTCATTGGTGCAGATGTTTTTACGGCTGGATGCCCTTCCTAACGCCAACCCCAGAGAGAAGAAAATAGTGGTGAGTTAACCCACACAAGGTACCAACTTTGTATTTAGAAACTCCGTGGCAGCTATGCATCAGGGGCATGGATGCTTATGTCCATGAGGTGAAAAATGTATTACGACCCGCATACCCGTAATACCCGCATACCCGAGTGGACTTGTCATTTATCTCCAAGCACTCCTTTAAATTTGCGCTGCAAGTTTCAATTTCTTCTGTTTAGTATAACCATGTAGGTATTGAAATTAGGAAAGTTTACCCTAAAATTTGAAATATAACTTTTGTACCTTTGAGAGTTGGAGATAGCCAACTGTAACGTTGTAGACAATACAATTGAAAATAGCTGAAGGAATTAATTTGCGGTTTGTAAGTGGGTTTGAATTATACGTTACCGATATCGGGATTTACAGAGACTATTTTCAGCATTATCATCAAGAAACATTTTGTGGAGTTGATTTTTGCGGATCACCAAAGAGAGAGGTTTCTGGTAGTTTAAACTTTTATAATTTTTAAAATCGAAGAAGGCGAAAGTTTTTTGTGTACTGGTAGCAGCGTAGTTTGAAATAATTGTTTGTGACGAAGAATCTTTTGTTCTTCAATAACTCTTCAATTATTTATTATATTAAATTATAAAAGATTGGACTTGCTACTACTGCCCCAAGCAGTAAGCGTAACCTAGTGGGTATTAGTCTTGCTGGCGTATATAAAGATGCGCCCTTAAACTTTAATAATTTCTCTTTAGGCGGCCGGCATATTTGACATATCATGGATCCGCCACTGGTCAAGGTAGGGTCCATATCATGGATCCGCCACTGGTCAAAGTAGGGTCTTTTTAAATTTGAAATATAATTAATAAATTTACTATGATAAGCTGTGATCAAGGCCGGTAATTAATTAATTAACTAATAGAACACCCCCTCACCAGTATATTTGAAATACCTTAAGGGATGAATTTCTGGCGGGATTTTAATTTGGGCACGGTCGATTTTTTGTTTGTTAATGTTAGTGGCAATTGAGTTTGACGGTTTTTTTCTTCCCGCTAAAGTAGATATTCCCTAAAGGTATCTAAAGATTTTAAAGGTTTTGAGAGAAATGATTCACAAGTTAAAAACAAAGGAATATCTTTAAGACATTGTTTCAAGCATCATTTTTCTGCTTGTTTCAAGAATTCTTCATCTCCGTAGTAGATAAATCTCACAAATTTAAATTTGCCAAAAAACATATATACGATTGTAATAAATGCTGATACATCAGTAAAGATCGACCGAATCTCAAGGCTCATCAGCATGCCTAGGATCACCATCTTGACCCGGACATGGACAGATGAAAACGAAAGTTGAATGTAGATTAGGTGAAAAGAAAAAAAGTCACATTAACAGCTAACCTAAAAGTAAGAATTACTGTTTGAAGAAAATATTATTACACCAACAATTTTTTTTAAGAGATGCACAATTTTTTATAGTCAACTTCCAGTTAGTTTAAATGCAATTAAGTACGAGCGGCAGAACATTCGCCTTATACAGCCACCCTAAAGATTTATAATGTTTAGCATTGAATATATATATATATATTAATTTAACTTATTAAATCCTAAAATCATTATATAATATATAAATTTCGAGAATTGCCGCAACAAAATACTGATTATTTTTATAAAGATTTTTGTTGTTGCTCGACAAAGAATATTCCGTTATGTTATGTTCTGTAATATACATAGGACATATATGTTTTAAATGTTTGATGTACGTCTCTCCCCTTTCGAAGATTCCACATTTTGTACACCTCTTACTAAGTCGTTCAAACTCAACAAGCTAGCATTTTAGCATTGTAATAACTTTTAACTACGAATGTGTTTTCGACTCACCAATGGCATCATTTTGTATCAATTATACTTCCTGCATCAAGGTAGATTTGGTTTTGAAAATCACTGTTACGTTAATCTTAATCCGGTTTCTTATACATCAAACTCTCCAACTAACTCACTCTTCTCTTCATTGGCAGCCTTTAATTTGACTCGCGTCAAGCCGACATACGCCCGTCGCCATCACCACCAAATAATGCATCACTTGCAGAGATTTTTTGTGATCAGTGGAAGTGTTTGTGAGGAAAGTATGGTGAGAATTTGACAAAATCATAAGTTCATAAAACGAGTCGAAATGTTTTTAATTTAATTTTAATTTAAAAAAAAACCCGTGGTTCCAAAAGTGTCGTATTCGTTTTCGAGTCAGCCAACATAAGTATAGATTGTGACAACGAACACGTGTCTAGAAGAGGGTATTATGCCTTCTTTGTATGATGAGATCATTTTAAAGGTTTCGCGTGGCGCCGTAAGATTGATTCAAATGTTGAGCGTAAGTGTATTTTTTTTACATTAAAAGATAAAAAGTTTTGGTGAAAAATCCGTGAAGATACAAAGTGATACAATATCTATATATAGTCTCTGGCCGATTTCTTCAGATTTTTAAGCAAGAATTCCATGACCGTGTCTCCGGGAATAAACTTATAATTTTATAAATGCTTCATAAGCTGTGCTCACCAGACTTTGTTCCAGCCAACAAACCTTGAGACTCAATGGAAAATTCAAATCAATCAATAATATCAGCACATTTCAAAAAAATATTTTCTTACAAGCAATTTTGATCGCGTTTTCCATGACCGTAACTTACTCAGTATGACAGGCACGGTTTGTTCTACAAATGTGGACCACGAAATCTTATTGTGAAATGCTACCTAACATACCCTAAGAAGGTATTAGGATCAGATGATATAAAAAGGTTGTTTGTGACAAATGTATCGAACAGTAACGATGTTTCATGCCATACTGTATTGACGACAACAAATTTATTTTATTTTATTTATTTATAAATAATGTTTGTTATCTTCTTTAGATTCAAAGTATGAAATCAACCGTGGAAACAGTTTTTCTTTTGTCCCTCATTACCATAACTTCCGGAATGGCCATCAATTACCAGTGCGCGAAAGAAGGGAGCTTCTCAGTTATTCAAACACCAATAAAACTGTTGCCTTGGTATGCTTAAAAGAAAAGCAAGTCAATTTTCCCTTCTATGGTACGTTTTAACAGGGGGATCTTTGCACATTTTCGAGGGCAAATAAAACAAATTTGAAATGACTTGATAATCAAAATGAAAATAAACATTGACTTTGTAAAGACAGTCTATTTGTAATTTAATTAATCTATGATGCACTATCAAGATTTTAATAAGCTGAATTGTTTGGTATAGCTTCAAGGGGATTGGTGGACGACTGCCCTCGTTCCTTTGAACTTTCCGACAATCTTCAATACATAGTCATATGCAAAAATCGCGTCGGTCATGTTTATTCTAAAGGCGCAATACGGCGTTATAAAAGAACGACGGTGTGGATGAATTTTTCCGACATGCACTGGGTAACTTGGGATTAATTCTCAGAGCTTTTCATAACAAATGATTCAGAATTATTCATTCATTTATAACGCGATGAATGGTAATTTTGATTTTATTGTAACGGAATTCATTTCCCTCATTTTTCTTGTATAAAAGAAAGAAATTTATCATGTTGCAAATTGCATATTGCTAATATATAATGGACAATTTCAATAGAAGACATTTTATATTGCTGTTTTATATAATTGGTATTCGTCTTAATTCGTGAAAACAAAATTCTTTCTGAAGTTCGCACTGCAGCTTCTTTTAAGTCGTATGAACTGACAGTCTTTACCTCTCATCGACACTGCGATGTCTCTGCTCTATTATACGGATTTTGATCAATCCTCATAAAATCCCAATTTAAAATACAGTTCACCGTCTTAAAACTGCCCTATTTCTCGTTTATTCCTAACCATCAGTTTTAAACGTAGCTGAAAAGCAAACGAAGTATCTTACGGTTTAGGTACTTAAGAGAAAGTTAACATAACCTTAATGTAAAGAAACAGGTCGAACCAAAATCTTTTTGCATCGTTGAAACATTTTCAAATTTTCAAAAATTTTTTAATATCATGCACTATTTTTGAAGTTGTTTTTTTCGACCATGTTTATTAGGCCCGTAGCCAGACATTTTTAAGGGGGTGTTCCCAAATCCAAATATATGGACCTTTTGAAAACGCTTTCTTCTTGGCGTGTCCACAAACAAGCAATCAAAACATAAGAAGTGGCAGTAAATAATATATAGACCAACAAACAAAACAAACTTCAAATTGTCAACATTACAAAAACGAAATAAATAAATACAAACAATTTTCATATTAACAATAGCACATCTACAGTGGAACCGATGTGGTCATCAACAAAGATTCCACGTAATCAAAAGAGCACTTAATAAAACATCACAAGCAGGCAGCAGCTATGATAAAAGAATGTTGCCCAATTCCATTTATTGGCTGTTTTCCGATTATTTTTTAAATAAACCGAATAATGAAATACGCTCTACTGTTTTAATACGTAAAGTAAACATGTGAAACGGCCGGTGAGTGTTTAACTTTTGCATTTGTTTAATGCGAGCTAATTAAATACAACATCTACAGTTGACTCTCTCTAATTCGAATCCCAAGGGGAAAATATTTTGTTCGAATTATAGAGAGATTCGAATAGTAGAAAGTCTCTCTTATCCGAATTTTCAAGTTTAAAGGGTGAAAATTCGAATTAGAGAGAAGAATCGGAATTTTTGAAAAATTGAGAAAAATCATAAAGGTAAAAAATAAAAAAGAATGATCGAGTGTTCTGTGATAACTACTTTATTCCAGGTCGAAAGCCTATAGGCGGGATACCAAACGATTGTGTCACTTCTTTATTGGACGTCCCTTTCTCTAACTCCAATAAAGCTTTATACTTTGTCTCAAGCTTTCGAACTATATGGAGTCGTTTAGCCATTTTGAACGAGAAATAAGACGCAGTTCATCAAACCATATAAAGTTACAAGAAAATATGATCAAACTTCTTACAAAAGACGTGTATTTACAAAAAATCAAAACATTCGAACAGAAATGAATTTTGAAAAAAAACACATTCGAAAGTGTTAACGGTTAGTTTCACATTCCGAAAATTCGAATTACAGAGAGGATTTTGCCAAGGGGACCAGAAAATTTGTTCGAAATATGGAGGTTTTCAAATTACAGAGATTTGAATAATAGAAAGTAAGTTATAAGAGTTTCTTAAGGAAAATTGATGGTGACTTAGAATTCGTTCGAATTATAGAAAGTTTGAATAATAGAGATTCGAATGAGAGAGAGAGTCGACTGTAGTTGTCCGTTTCCTTTTTTTCGATTTGAAAAATTTGAAAATCGACTGGCGTATTAGTTTTACCATGGAGATAATTGCGTTGCTATAGTAATTTATAAAATTTTCTTGATTGAAATTCAAGAAATTCAAGAATTGTGCATACGTCAGCTTTATATACAAATCGGCAAAATAGACACGCTTGTGATTAAATTTGACGCACAATATTTTGATGTGTAGAACAGTATAATGTATATGCTGACAATACTTTATTCCTTTACATTCTGTTATTCTTTATTTCTAATGAATGCTGTCTAAGTAGATAATATCAGGAAAATTTCATCTAATTACACTCTTGTTAAATCTGTGCAAAGGTGATTTTAACCAAAGTAACAACACGTTTGGAGATACGGCAGGGAATCAATGTTTAATGAATTGTTTACCAGATGTTCACCATTTGTTTCTCGACAATTGAAAAAATAACATTCATTTGAAAATTGTTCTAGATAACAGTGATTCTATTTACAAATAGGCTTTGTAGGACATGTCAATTTGGAAGAAATACCACAAAAAATTGTTCTTCTGGAGGCACAATTTTGTATAAGACAGTTATTTAAAGATGATAGTCAAACCATCATGAAACTTAATGAAGATTCCAATAA
Organism: Candelabrum cocksii; assembly: GCA_963930725.1. Taxonomy (NCBI): domain Eukaryota; kingdom Metazoa; phylum Cnidaria; class Hydrozoa; order Anthoathecata; family Candelabridae; genus Candelabrum; species Candelabrum cocksii. Next base: position 3,826,876 of record OZ005668.1, on the reverse strand, counting down.
TAGTTAAGATGTTGCGTTTGTAAACAATTTAAGCATACATATACGCAAAGGTTACTATTTTCCAAAACTAACGAAACGCGGTAACTAGTTCCTATTTTAGTACTTTTTCAACAGTTTCTGTTACAAGTTACTTTTGTACTGAAATTTCAGTTTGCCGTCCATTTCTTTGCACGTGTTTGTGGCATGCTTTATGCGTGTTTTCTGCGCGTTGCGCAATAATGCATTATTCCAGCTGTATCGGCGCAGCACTGCCCATGCGCGATGCTCACCACGTGGGTTGCGGGCTCGTGGCTGAAGAAGGAGGCGGAATGTTCAGTTACAGTTATATATACTATATATCAAACATTGCGGTTAAACTGGACTTGCATGCAAAGCTGGCCACGTGCAGAATTTTATGTTCAGATTTTTGAGTAACTGAAAGTAACTAGTAACTGAAACTGTAACTCAGTTACTTTTTAAAGTAACTTTGCCCACCTCTGCATATACGATGGAGCTATATAACCGTTATGAATGGTTAACTCTCATGACAAGATTAGAATCAGTTTTTTTTTACATCACGGAGGGAGCAGGTGAGGTGGAAATATTTGGGCGTTCCGTTGACAAACACAATCTTGCCTACCACGAGAATCTTGGTGACGGTGATCAATATTCAAAGAAATATTTAAATTCTAAGCCGTAGGATTATCCCTCAGAAACTTGAGTGTGTGCTAGGCTTTACAATCGCTAAAATTGCAATAGGCAGATATTTGCACTATAAACATAAATTTAGATACATGATAAGAAGTTGTTGACTGCATTAAGATTGATGATTCGAATCGATAATAGAAAGTTGGTAGGAAGTGCATAAATATAAAAACTATGTGAATAAATATATTTCATTTTTTATTAATATATCTAGTTTGTTCTTAAATTCGTTCAAACTTGCTGCGCATACGATCTCGTTAAGAAGACTGTTCCACTTGTCAACGACACGAATTGTGAAAAAGTGCCTACGGATTTCTAGTCTTGCGAACTGTTTTTGAAGTTTCCACTGATGTCCACCTGTAATAGGAGTTAAGCCATTCAAAAATTTCAATGAGGACGCCTCTTTGAAAACGATATTGCATACTCAGACCGGTATATTTAAATAGGTTTCAAATGACTCTCCTTCGATTTTGCTGACCAAAGTTTCGTCACCGAAAGTGTCCTGCAGATGAATGCAGGAATTTAGCTACTGTAAATTTAAAAAGTTGAAGGAACAGTTAGCAATTTATAACATAGACCAAAAGTACAAACATTATTGAAAAATAAATATGCTAATTATGCATAGATCGTTGTTATTCATTTTTATGTGGACAGTATCAAATCAATATAGAAATAGATGTGGCCTGTCTTATACATACAATAGTAATAGTTTTTCTAAACTACCTTTTCCTTATTTCGCGAAACAAATTTTACCCAACAGAATTCGAATGATTTGAAATATTTTCCTATAAAACACAATTTTAAAGCTTAAAAATCTAAAAGGACAAATATATTACATATTAAAAGTCTAATTTCATTTTTATAACCCGATGAGAGATATCAATCCGCACTATAATTGCGGAAAATTTTGACCATTACCGCACTAAATTAGAGAAGCATCGAAAATTCCCTAACTCTTACCCGCACTAATAAATAGAGGAAAAAATATTGTTCATTTTTCGAAAAATAGGCCATCCGCATTAATTATAGAGGCCGCACTAAATTAGAGGTACTACGGTACTTTTTAATAAAATTTCTTTTTTGTGAATTTTTTTGCAATTATTCTGTTTTTTTCATAAAATGAGTTCAAAATTTTCAGTAAAGAGAATAGGTGTAAGAATAAATAATATCAGTATTATTTGCACTCATTTTTTACAAATTTGGAACAAATCTTAACAAAAAGGTAACAGTTTCTTAACTAATCTTAACAAAAAACATAACATAAGCATTTTTCTTTAAGTCAAAATAACAAAACAAAATACAAAAGTGTCTCATTTCATGTATTTTTCTTATTTTATAAATGGATTTTCGATCCTTTGGATTACTGCATTGGCTGATATTTGGGCATTTATTGTTTACAAATTATAAGCCTTCTCCTATTCCTGCAGGTGGACTTGAGGTACCATTACTTCTGACGTTTTCTGTGAATGATGAACACGTATATGAACAAATGAAAGAATTCGCGACTACCCTGTATGATTACGAGTATACAGGAAAGAAAAATAGAAGTGAAGACGAAGACAGTGATGATGAAAATGTAGTTGAGGTAAAGTTGAACGACGTGAACGACGGAGAAGAAGGACAACCGGAACCAGAACAAATGATGATAGAGGAAGGAAGGTCAAGAAGAGCCAATAGAACCAGGTCAAGAAAATGCGCAAATGAAAAATGTAGTTATCGAAATTGACTAATTTTGTACATTTTTACTTTCCTTCTTTGTAGTTGTTGTTTTATTTGTTAAATAAACTATAAAAATCCAAACTTTCTTTGTCATTTTTGGTCTTAAAATTGGTCGGCAAAAAGTAACTAAATCTGAAAATTTATTTGGTAAAAAGTGACTAATTTTTTGCCGACTTTTTATGTTTGCCGACTAAAATTTTTGCCGACTTTTTTTTACCGATATATAAGGTATATTTACTGATGGACCGTTTTCGTATAATTAGCATATTTATCTTTCAATAATGTTTGTACTTATGGTCTATGTTATAAATTGCTAACCTGAAGGAACACACAAGGTAAAATAAATTTGCCCCAAATGGTCCATGACATCCTCAAACCTGTCTTCTTTAATTTGTCGAGCGATGAATCGCAATCAAAGTGTTTACATGGAAGTACGCCGAATTCGAATGAATTGCCTTGAATATATATAGTGTGATTTGGCCAGTGTAAAAAAAATGTGTTTGTTACAGCGCCCAGTATTAGAAGTTGGAATCAATGCTGCAGTTTTGGCCTTTAATGATGGTTCAGCAGTTGTTTTTGAAGTATTCAAAATATTGTTATTTCAGAATGGTACTGTCGGTCGAAAGTTGGCAATTAGAGTTTCTGTTATAAAATCCATGAAAAGGTAATCTGTTTACAGTAAAAATAGAAGAAAACAACTATGAAGCATTGAGAAAGGATTTAAAAGGACAATGAGAAAACATATGTGTCATATATTGCTGGAGGATCTTAATATTTTATTTTATTACATTTCCTATTTTCAATTCAGTTTTTCTTCTTTTTTTATACATTTTGATCTGTGAGAAAAGTAATATCTCAAGAAATCATTATGCTATTGATCTGAAATATTTACTTTAATGTGGTGTGACTTCAAACTAATGGTTTTGTCAAGAAAGATCTTTTTGAACAATTTTAATGATTAACCAGGTAGGATATTTATTGATAGTTTATCTGCCTATAAATTTTATAACTTTCATACTATTGGGTCATACATACTAGCGGGTATGCGGGTCATGTAACATCTTTGACCTCATGGATATAAGCACCCATGCCCTTTATGCACTGCTGCCACAGAGTTTAAAATGCAAAGTTGGTATCTTGCGTGGGTTAACTCACCACTGTTTTTCCTTTACCTGAGGTTGGCGTTAGGAAGGGCATCCAGCTGTAAAAAACATCTGTTTCATTGAATCATCAAATGATTAAACCTACAAAATTGTGGGGAATATCATCTGTTGAAACCTCGTCTAACCCATGCTAGCATGGAAAATAGATGTGAAAAATGTAAATGATGATGATGATGACTATCGTTATCGATTGTTACTATGACCAACACTTTCTTGAACTCAACTAACTAGTTCTTCGGTTATTAGATTTTTCCACAATATTTTTTTTACTATTACTACTTTTGCGGCATTATTGGTACCTATTTACAGGCCATTTCAGTGACACAATTTGTCAAAATGTTTTTTTTTATCCTACATGTACCTTTTATGGAAGAAAAGTGTGAAAACACACATATTTTGGGAATTATAAAATTACGCACGATATCGCGCAATATGCGTAAATCAGGGTATGCTGACATGGTGTACGGCCAAATGCCAACTCGGCTTACCAACTCGCCCTAACTATGGATTTGATGTTTCCTTTACTATATTCTTCATTTATTTTGCGTCCAATATGTTTAGATATTATTGTTCAATCTATCATGTGAATATCAATACATTTGGTCCGCTAATGATATCTTTAGAAGACTTTCTGTTGGTATATTAGCGAGATTTTACAGTCATATTGATTTAGCTGTGTCGGTTACATACAAAATGAGGACTTGTCTGTTTGCTTGGAGAAACGAAAGCATACTTCGAACTGTGTGTGCCAACTTTGTTACCAGGTTCAAGATCACCCATAACAGTGTTTGTCATATGATAGGCTAAAAACTCTATCTAGTAGACCTAGATCTTAAAATTTAACGAATAAAATAATTCTTTATTTCATACTTTGTCTAATCAATGTAGACAAGGCCAAATGTTTTTCCTTAAATAAAATTCTGATATATCTTACCAATCGGGACTTTTTCTTATTCTTTATTAATTCTGCCGATCTTGGCCTTGATCTTGGTCTAGAAACCTCAAAAAACTTGATTAAAACTTAGTTTGTACAAGAAACACAACATCATGACCAATTCCCGCCCAAACAGTCAAGTCTTCATTTTGTACATAAATCAGAAATCTAGGCCGAGTCAGTAGGCCGAGTTGGCCTGTAACCGCTGACATATATATCTGTAATAGTTTTTAGCCTTATGACATACTATTCTTTATTACTGTAATGCTGTTTTGGTTTTATTTTTAGAAATAATGACTACAAATAAAGAGTTTGTTGTGCCAACACGATGTATAAAAACATTAAGCAACCTTTCTGAATGGAATCATTCTCAAGCCTACAAAGATTACATGTCTTTTGTATTGTCAGTGAATGAAATTGCAAAAACAAAGGCAAATAATGTTGAATGTGACATTTCAGAAAATGTTGCAAAACTGCTTGGAATTCTTAATCAAATGAATGTTTGGATTGATGAAATCCCACCATGTGATCAACCTCAGAGGTTTGGTAATAAATCGTACCGCCGGTGGTGGGAAAGAATGAACGAGCAAACTGAATCTTTATTAGCGCCTTTGCTTGGTCCCCAATTCAAAGGTGCAGTTATCGAAATTCAAGTATATTTTCATGAGTCGTTCGGTAACCAAACTCGTATAGACTATGGCACTGGACACGAGTGTCACTTTGTATTTTTTCTATGCTGTTTATTCAAATTGAATCTACTCCAAGAGCTTGACAAGTTGGCTGTGGTCAACAAAGTATTTGTAACATATTTAGAACTGTGCAGGAAGTTACAAATGGTTTACCATATGGAACCAGCTGGCAGTCAGGGCGTGTGGGGTCTGGATGACTTTCAATTCATTCCTTTCATATGGGGAAGTGCCCAACTTATCGATCACCCTGAATTAATTCCCGAGCATTTAGCATGCAAGGATCATGTTAGAAAATTTGAAAATGAGTATTTATTCTTCGGTTGTATAAGCTACATTTTATCAGTTAAAACAGGTCCCTTTGCTGAACATTCGCATACGTTATGGGGCATCAGTAGTGTGCCACATTGGGGCAAAGTAAACTCAGGACTTTTAAAAATGTATCAGGCAGAGGTACTTTCAAAATTCCCTGTAGTGCAACATTTTGTGTTTGGAAGTTTAATGTCTATGGTACCAGCTCAAAAGTGAATGGACAAGAAACTAATATATATTTATATATATATATATATTATGTTTTTAGAAAAAGGTTCTTATCTTGACCTTGAAATGTAGGTGGTAACTGTGTTTCCAGAAGGCGATTATATAAATATATATACTGTTTTTATGAGTGATTCAATTACATACTTATTTGTTTTTCTGGCGTAGACCGAACAAATACTGGTGTTTTATTAGAATGGCGAACTTTTCCCTGTTTTATTTATTGGATGTGTCATTTTGAATATCCTATTTATTAAAAATTACAATTTAACTAAAATGAAGTTATGCGATGCTTTATTTCTTTAGGAAGAATTTATATCATATATATAACTCTTTAAGGGTCATTCAAATAGTACGTCGGGGGGGGGGGGGGGTGGGAACCCAAAACAAACGTTCGTTTTACTAATTTCTTATAGAAACAACAGCCGAGTGTAAAAACATCCTTTTAAAGTGCAGCGCGCCATGTCAATCGAATTCGACCGAAGGAGCGCTGCAATGCAAGTCATTTCTTATCGCAGCTAAACTGGCCAGTACGAACTGCAAATAGGACATATACCGGTGTAGCGGTACTAACATACCCCCCAAAATTTATACCCCCCGGTATTATTATACCGGAACCGTTATACCGGGAGGTAAGAATATACCGGTATAATATTACCCCTGGGGGTATAATTATACCGGTATATTCTTACCCCCACCGGAATAAAAGTACCCCCCACTGCTAATATAAACTTCGGTTAATAGGAACATTAAATTTCGTTATTACTGATTACTTATACTTTTCTTCTTTGGTCATATTTTACATCTCCATGATAAATTTCACAGACGGCTTGCGCAATATACAAATTTTTACTAATTATACAAATTTTAAAATGGAAGATTCGACTAAATCTAGATCTGCTGATTTGCAGAAAGATAATGCGTCAACTATTGACAACATCTACGAATACGTGGTTAATAAGCAATATCAACCTGGCTTATCTAAAAATACCAAAGCGAATCTTCGTCATATGGCTTCTAAGTATGTGGCGCGATCTGGACAGTTATATTATAAACACCAGTCCGATAGATCAGATAGTTCTAGCTGTGCGGAGCTTCTTGTGATCCGGGATCCCAATGAACAGCAGCACATTGTCAAGAGTGTCCATATGGGATCTGGAGACAGCGACACTGCTCGTGCATTAAGTTCTCACGTTGGCATACATCGCACCAGATCTAAAATCCTTGAACGCTTCTTTTGGAAGAACGTTACTAAGGACGTGAGGGAATTCATTTTACAGTGCGATCGCTGTCAGAAGGTGAACCCTGCAAGGAAAATGGAGATAGCTGAACTGCATCCAGTGCCAGTGCCAAGTGAAACAATGATACAGATCGGTGTAGACATAACCAATTTTTCCAAAACTGAATCAGGATACTGCTGTGCTGTTGTCGCTATGGATTATTTTTCCAAATGGCCAGAAGCACGGGCTCTTAAGGATCACACTTCAGAGAGTGTTGCTAAGTTCCTCTTTGAAGACATCATTTGTCGACATGGCTGTGTTAAGATCCAGATCAACGACCAAGGACGCGAATTTGTCAACAAAGTATCTGACGAGTTACATCGACTTACAGGAGTTCAGCAGCATATGACAAGTGCATATCATCCACAAGCAAAAGGACTGGTGGAACGTCAAAATCGAACCATCAAGGATGCTTTCATCAAGTCCCTCAGTGATCGTGAAAACTGGGTAGAGTGCCTCCCTGCAGTTCTGTTTGCTTACAGGACGTCGCGTCATGCCTCTACAAAGATAACGCCGTTCCAGATTATATACAACCGACAGGCTGTCCTACCAGTTGAAGTGTCACATATTGACCCCAACGTCAGCTTCGAGGGAGATGTAGCAGCCAAGATCAAGGGGATGACATCCATCAGGGAGCGTATGCTGTCAAAAGTTACCACCAACATCAAGGCTGCGCAAACTGTCCAGAAAGAACAATACGATAAACGTCAAACTGTCAGTGAGTTTTCTGTAGGTGACAAAGTCCTACACAAAAACCTGGTACGGCAAGACCGTAAAGGCGGACGTTTTTCAGAACGTTGGACTGGACCCTACACTATTTCTACCTCGTGTGGAAAGAATGTTTTTAAACTTGCAGGAGATAGTGGTACTGCCATGAAAAAAGAGGTAAACTCTTGCAACTTGAAAAAATATTTGACCCTTTCTGAGGATGACAAGGAGACCGCTCCGGCACCAACAAAACGTATGACGTCTACTAACATTGATAAGATTGCTGTGAAATATGTATGCAAAGATTGGCAACGTGAACAATGTGACCTACTTAAATTGGACTTTGTTTGTGGTAATGGTAGGCAACACCAAAATGAACCACGTTTTATCTCCGTCCACGAGCAACTGAAAACATCAATGATCAAAGGGGACGGTAACTGTCTGTTCCGTGCATTTTCTTTTGTTATCACTGGATCACAAGAAGACCACGCTCTTTTTCGAACCCTCACAGTGTCCTTCATGCTGAACAACCTGGATACCATGCGCATCATCTGCCCTGACATAGCTAAGTACATTAACACTAGCGGCATGATTACTTTGGGAACCTAGGGGACAGAGGTCGAAATATTTGCTCTGGCCACTATTTTAAATAAAACTATTTACATCTTCAGTCAGTGCGGTGACAGTGAGAAGTGGCTACCATATAAGTCTCTTGTGGCAAGGGAAGACAACCACCTAGATGAAGTAGTCATGATTCAAAACTTGCATCATCACTACGAACCAGCTCTACTATAAGCACATATATATAGACGTGTACACAACTTTATAATCGCCATAAAAAGCATGATTAGGCCATGTATTATAATGTATATAATTGTACACCTTTCATCAGTCAGAATAAATAAGCTGAAAATAACACATAGTCTTAATTGATTTTCGTTAACTTCTGGTATATAATAGCATTTATTACAAAATCAGTGTTTTAATAGGCACATTTGTTATATACATGTAATAAAAATAAGTATTACTAGTTAACAAATGATATCATATATATATATATTATACACGTATGATGAAAGTAGTGCAAATCCTTACATTGACCCATTATTGTATATAGCTATTCATTGAACAAAATATCAATTATTAACAAAAATGGTGTACTTCACTTATAATAGATTACAAAATTTGTGCAATAAATACTTTTTAAACTATAAATACATTTAAAACAGAAATATTGTAAGGGGGTAATACTATTCCGGGGAGGTATTATTATACCGGTACGATTATACTAGATTATATTAGATTATCGAATTCGATTGACATGGCGCGCTGTCGAGTCCGAAGGTCTCGAAACCAACGTGCCATCGAAGGCCCCTCGTCCAGTGAAGACGAAGACGATCCAGCGGAAGAAGTGTCAGCAGAAGATCCACCCGGCGACAATGATATCAGAATGGACGTTTATGATGACGACGAAGTGCCCGTCATCATAAGATTCCTTTAGGGGGGAAAAATTTGGGCGAACGTACTATTTGAATGACCCCTTATATAATCCAGTAGAAATGCAAGTGAACCTAGAATAAATTGCAACAGACACTCACCTTAAACAAATTGCTCTAAGTCTGATTGAGAGGATTTTATATGTTGTTCTCCATTAAATTCCGCTTCTTTTGATACCAAATATGTTAAGTTAGGAGTTTATTCCCGGTTCATTTAGTTTTGTTGCTGATATGACTAGCTACACTATATGATTGTAACAATAAAAGACGGTTCTCGGCGATAAAACCAATCAAACGGTCTTCTACAAGTACCGCAGTTGTATGTATAAATTTATATATATAAGTATATGCAATCGGAAAATACTAATAATAAAAAATGGACTTCTTATTTGCTTTTTTCTAGCCTTGTGTATCAAGATCAGCCTGGAAAGAATCTGAAGCTTATTTAACTGTTTAAAACAAATATATCCTTGATTTCAATAACTCATGCTTAGAGATTTTTACCCACTATCATTTGTATTCAGGGGTGGCGCCAGTGGGGGGCTACAGCCCCCCGTCGGAAGTAAAGCAATATTAACAAAATACTGACATTTTTTAACGTTAGGTCTTTTTTGTGATTAATACAATTATCATGATAAAAGTTTCATGGCAGGTTATGTTTAAATTTAGAGGTGCCAAATCTGTAATAGATTTGATCATCAATGAGTTCTGTGTTAAACTTAGAGTCAAGCAATTAGCCCCCCGTCGGCGCTGTAAGCCCCCTTGTCAGAAAAACCCTGGCGCCACCCCTGTGTATTTTGGATTATAAAAGATAGTTATGGAAAGACATGTGCCATTTCTGAGCACTTATGACAGGCTTTTAAAAAAAAGTCCGGCGATTTTAACTCACTACGTTCACCGCACCACATCATGATTGCTCCGGCGACGCGCATTTTTTTTCCGTAGTCCGGCTAAGTATCCTAAGCGGTAAAAGTATCCCAAGTGGAAAAGTATCCTTAGCGGGAAAAGTATCCTGAAATTTTGAAGGAGAAATTTCCAGCGGTCTCAGTATCCCAAGCGGAGTTAGTATCCTCAGAGTTATTTTGTGTCAAATTGTACACTGCTTTATATATGTTGCTTTCGGTCCGCGCTTTTGTAAACAAAAAAATATGTAATATATATAATTGTTCCACACCAAGTCCGTTTAATTAATAGTAATATATTATAGTTTATTCCAAGTTTTTATTTATTTTTATAATGTCTTCCGATCATCCTCAAAACTTAGATTTTGCAGCCATAGAGCTTTTGTGAGTATTATTTGCTTTTATTATTATTACAGAGAAGTTTTAGTGTTTTTTAATTGGCGTTAATATTTGTACTCCATGTTCAAAGTACAATGTAAAATACAGACAATCAGAGGTTTTGTGACAGGTCTTGGGTGGACTATAATGGGTTAGTGTTTTTTTAGAACTTTAGTTAAAAACAGGCTGTGATTAACACATATTTTAATTTTATTTTTAATTGTTTAGAGAAATAAGAAATTACTGGGAAAGACACCGAAGAATAGAATATGGTATAATTTGTTTTATAAATTAAAATCCAAAAAATATTTAGTTAATATTTTTGTACTTCAATCACCAACTTACAAAGCAATAGATCTTATTATATTAATTAGCATTTTATTATGAAACACGTGCTTCAATCGATAATTCCACAATTATTTTGTCATTTCTGTTTATTTATGACACATTTTCATTATGTGGCTTTATGGATAGAAAACGCGCCTTTCTATTAGCTATTGTTTTTATGATGTTGTTTTATCTAAAGGATTTTTTTACACTAATACTACATGTATTGCACCGTATTTTTATTTATATCAATGAGGACACATATTGATAACAGTATAATGTATTAATTTATGATTTTTACTGAAATGTTTTTATCCTCTGTAAATATTCGTAAATAATAATAATAATATGTCTACTACCACTATATTGGGGATAGGTTTTTATGCCGTTATAAAAACGTATCGGATAGGTCTTCTTTTTACACTATAAGCCACATTGGCATGATTTTTATGCTGAAAGTACATTTGATAAGAGAAAAATAGTTTGAAATAGAGTCATTTAAGGTTGGTTTTCACTAGGCGCTAACAATAAATAACAATTTTTAATTTTAATTATTCAAATAATGTTATGACAAAGTTTAATTTGTTTAACTGATTATATAAAGTTTTTCTGTGATAATTTTCCAGTTTATGTTAGCAAATCGAAAAAGAAAATCGTTTTCGTTCAAAATTAAATTTATTGTTTTTTTTTCATTATAGGACAAAATACCAGCACACCAGCACAGTGCCTAAACTTAGGTAGGTTGTGTAGACTTGTGGAGAAAATTGTAGATTAGGAGGGCTTACAGTCCAGGGGCATTGCAAAACATATTTGAACAAGACAACCCCGCTAGCCCCCTTCTCATAGTAGCATAGTTGTTTTTGAGTTGACCAGGCGTTTTTGTCCTTAAAACTGGGAAAAGGTGGGGGGGGGGGGGGGGGAGTAGAAGAAAGTTTAAATTAGTATTTAAATATTTTGATGCTTTTAGCTGATCCGGTTACACTAAGAAATATTGTTTCAACTCATCGAAGGGATGCACCAATGGTCGAGAGCTCTACGGAAGAAGAAAGAACCGAATCTGAGGGGTAAGTTTTTTCGATATTTTAATATTTAGTTTCTCTATGATAACATGCTATGAAACCAAGTAAGGCCAATAAATCGGTACACAAAATGAAGATTATGTTGCTTTTCATTTAGCGACAATGAAACACAGCCAGTAACTAAAAAGCCAAAAAGGTCATCAACTGGTTATAACTTGTTCTTCTCTGAACAAGCGGTAAGTTTTTGTTTAATTTCAATCCAAGTAGATCTTCTTTTTTTGTATTTTTTCATCTAATGATTTAACTTTTGGTGTGAACTATTATTTTACTTGTCTATAAAACTTATGTTATTCTAAAACTTATTATACCTATTATTCTAAAACTCATTCTACCAGTTATTCTAAAACTTATTATACCGGTTATTCTAAAACTTATTATACCGGTTATTCTAAAACTTATTATACCGGTTATTCTAAAACTCATTCTACCAGCTATTCTAAAACTTATTATACCGGTTATTCTAAAACTCATACCGGTTATTCTAAAACTCATTCTACCAGTTATTCTAAAACTCATTCTACCAGTTATTCTAAAACTTATTATACCGGTTATTCTAAAACTTATTATACCGGTTATTCTAAAACTTATTATACCAGTTATTCTAAAACTCATCCTACCAGTTATTCTAAAACTTATTATACCGGTTATTCTAAAACTTATACCGGTTATTCTAACATTTTCTTTAGCCAGACATATTCAAGCATGCAGATCTTGGGGAGACAAGTAAAGCCGTGGGACTAGAATGGAAAAATCTTAGCAGTGAACAAAGGAAGGTGAAAAGTTTTAACTTTCTTGAAAAGAACGTATTATATTTCTGCCATATTTACAAATGTGTAATACTACTGATTAATATTTTTTTATGGAAAAGCACACTTAAAACCTATGAAATCTTGCGATATGAACACGATGTTCAAATTTAATATTTGTTTTAAACTTATAGGAATGGCGAGATCGGTCTGTTCAGGCAAGAACAGCTGGAACCTGTAATATGTGCTGCAGCGAGTGCAACAAGCATTATGAATGCAAAAAATCGCTTAAAATGCACCAGAAGAAATGTGGAAAGGAGCCGGAAGAGAGAACATTCGATTGTCCGATTTGTTTAAAGAAATTTAGAAGCAAACAAACTGTACAAAGGCACAGGGCTGTACACGGAGCAGAAAAGCCGTTCTCGTGTCACAAATGCTTAGCAAAATTTAGTTTGAAAAATAATCTAAGCAAGCATGTTAAAAAATTTCATCAAAAATAATGTCTGTCAGTAATATTACTTGTTTTTGAAAGTGTTATTGCAATGTTTTTATTTTTTTATCGGGTGGGGGAGCAGCGTTAGGATGTCGTGTTTTGCTTCCCATAGTGCGCCCTGCTTTTTTTTGAGTTGGATTGTTCTCTAAAACGTTCTGTGAGAGAAAATGCTTTCGCTTCACATTTTGTTGCCTGACTTCAAAGGTATTTTTTTACTTGCCCTTTTGACTGTTTTGACCGACTGCCTAATTTGTTTTTCCTTCTTTTCACAGCTTCAGGCTGAACAAAAATCTTTTCTCTTTTTACACGTCTCAGCACAGAAGTTGCTTTGATGCGTGTGCTTGATGTCCCAGATTTACCAAATGTGTGAAACAAGCTGGTTAACCTTGAAACTGGTGCCTCGACTACTTGGTGGGAAAACTTAACAACACTAGTCAGAAATGATTGGTCTTTAGAGTTGGCCTTCAACTGTGACAATACGTGGTTGTAGGCTTCAGTGAGAGCGGTTTCGCACTCTTCTACAATTAATTCATTTTTCTTTGTTTCGGTGGTGGTTTGGGTCTCAATAAAATCGTCACCGTGTAGGGCTTCTTTAACAGGCATACTGCGGTATTGTATTTCTTTAAATTCACTCGGGCCAGAAACTTGTTCATGTAAACCTTCATATAGTTCAACTGGACCTAAAACTCCAATCGCGATTTCTGCGAAAAATTGGCGCTCTTCTTTTGCGAAAACGAGTAAAAAATTAAACGAAGATGCTAACCTTGCAGCCCATAGCACATACTGGTGCTTGCACGGTGATCCGTTTTCTCCTACTTTACACTGGCATAACCCAGAGTTCATATCAACTAAGTAAGTTGTGTTTTCTTTATTTAAACTTCTTACGGTAAATGTGCCATTTCCAAACTCTTCTACTGTCTTAATCATAGCCGCTTGTTCCACAGTCGTAGGAACGTTATATCCTATACCTTCCTTCTTTACTTTTGCCAATCCTCTGAATCTTCTGCTAAATATGCAATCAAACTTACCTGTGGCTACAGATAAAAGTCTATTTTTGTAGTGATCTTCAAGATTTTTTGTTAACTTATCGAGCAACCCAACAATGTTGATCTCTTTTTTCCTGTCTAGGATGTCATCCTTCAACACCAGAAATTGAGCCTCGCAATAATTATTTGTGTTGTTACCACTTGTAGGCAGTGCTTTTCTAAAGCAGTGGGCCCAATCACTTTTATCTTTGTAGACATCTGTAATGTACTTAATAAAGTTGTTGTATTGAGCAATATCTTTATCTGCAACTAAATCATCAAAGTGTTCTTCCATGAGTTGAATCGATTCAGCATAAATAACCTTTTTTAGCAGAATGAATATTTTTGGTCTATGTGCTTTTGCTATGGCATTTTTCAAATCGTGAAGCCATCTCCAAACTTGTTGTAATAGATGAAATGTACAAAGCACAAGATTAGTTTTTGGCCAAGCAATCCTTAGAGCATCTCTTAGCTCGTCACTATTGTCGGTCATGACAACCTATAAAAAGACATAGACCATTTAATAAGATTTCTTTGTCAATTTTCCTGATACGTGAAAGGATTTAATGGTTTAAACTAATTTTCAATTTTAGCGGAATTTGTTTTGTATGTACTTTAAGAAAATTAATTTTGCCAGTAATTTAATTCTGCGGATTTTGGTCGACTTTGCAAAAGTTACTTCCCACAAAAAACTAATGAAAAACTGTCAGTTCGCGAAATATTCCCGCATAAATTAAAATTAAAAAAAGATTAACTTCATTAGTTTTTTTTTGCACTGTAAATACTTCTCATACAAAATAATGAAAACAAGTAAAATCTCTATAAAAATTTGATAAATTTAATTCTCGAGAAATAGCTTTCTTTGCAAAAATTAATGTATTCGAAAAACTTAAAAACATAATTTGAAAATTCTCTCACGGTAATTATTCAGCACAAAAATTAATTCCCATAAAGATAAAAAATTACCTTAGGTCCTTCTTGAGGGTTTGCTCCAAAGAACGCGTAACTTGGTAGCATCGACTTGAATAGTAAAAGCGCTTGGGTAACTTTTGCGTTTGTTCATTGCTCGTAACAATTATGCCAAGTGGTAATGCTCCTACCACACTGTGAGTAACCATAAGAAAAACCCGAAGGTTAAACTCATCTATTTTTCCGGATGCGTCCATAAACATTAAATCTTTTGCTTGAGGGACCTGTAAACAAGACATAAAAATATATGATCACATTCATGATGCCCATGCTTGTTAGTAAGAGTTTTACTTTTTACGTTTAGATGCAACCTAAATACGATAAATTCATCAGAATTGATTAAAAAGATAACCCAAACATCACTTATTTCCAAGCCAACTTTTTATGCTCATTTTTTCATGTATTCTTTTCATCAATGGTGTTATAACTACTAAAATAAAGGGTTCATCGTGTTCTTGGTTGTACTTCTGATAAACAATTGACAAGTTTGGGTCATTGTCTTTCAAATCTTTTACTTTATCTTCCAGTCGTTCAAACATTTCGGAAAGACTTCCTGTACCAAATATCTCTCTTGTAAACCTGACATAAGTTGCATTTACGTCCATTCTGCGTGGAATTATAGATCTGTCAGCCATTTTTAGGTGGTAGTCCATTTCGTCTGTACATTCTGTTCGAAGTTGGCGGAGAAACTCCTTATGCACAGCACTTGGAAGAAGACCTTTCTCAAATAATCCACGCATTTTATCTGTAATCTATAACAAACAAGTGAAGGTTTTTGAGCTTTTACAAGACTAACTACCTTATGTGATGTTTTTTATGTTAGTCATCTATGATTTTTAAAGCCACTCATTGCAGTTATATTTGACCTATTGCTTTATTTTAGATTCTGTAACAAAATAGTGTTTATTGATTTGCGTTTCCATTATGCAACAAACTTGAAATTAAAGGGCAAAAATCAAACCGATGAGTATTTACCGCACTGTGGAAACAAGGCTAACTGAGATTTCAATAAAACAACAAAAAAGAGACAAAACCTTGTGGGGAAAAATCATGTAACAAAAAGCTGATACCTCATTTGGAATATCTTTGAAACTCAACGCTTGCAGTGCAGTAAGAGAATGATTGTGATTCCATTCAATAGAAATCTCTGTGTTATACTTAGTATTTTCATAACTTCTTTTAAACTTGATTGCCATGGAAAAGTTGCACCCGGTATTTTTGAGGCGTTTAAAAGGGTTGTTTGCTAAAGAACTCTTCACATCCATAGTATGTGCGTACCTTAAAAATTAAATTATTACATACACTCATATATGTGCATATATATGCCGTACTACATCTTATACCTCATTTTTTTTCTTACGATTTTATTGTTTTAATTTTGAAAATACAAATCTCAGATCTCTGATTATTATATAAGCTTTGTAAAAAATACATTAATTGTCAGAAAATTTCGCGGGAAGAAAATTTCGCGAATCAAGCGTTTCGCGAAATTTTCTTAATTTCGCGAATCAAGGAATATTATGTATTTTGTAGGAATTTAATTTTGCGCGAAATTTTCGGACAATAAAGTAATTGAATATCAAAAAAATTACCGTGTTTTATGTTGGCATCTGTAGTAATGCACAAGCTTGTAAGTACCTTTAGATTTTGGTTTAGCCGTAGATAATCTTATGGTTTCATTGTTTCTTTTCATGTAATTCTGGACAAACATTTTTATTCCTTCAGATTCACCCAAAATGTTGCATTCGAAACAAGTTTTAAAAGTTAAAGGGCGTCTTTTTACATATTTTAAGTTATAACCCGGCAGTGGAACAATATCAGCAACACGTTGTTTGAGCTCAAAGGTGTCTTCTAAAAAGTTGAACTCGTTTCTCAATTCATAAACCATGCGATTTTCCGCCATTTTAACTCTTTTCTTCTTCCTTTTTGTTGTTGTCTTGTGTAACAGCTAGCACGGATTTTTGAGCTTTCGTTTTTTGGATACTTTTACCGCATAGGATACTGAGGCCGCTTGGGATACTTTTTCCGCTATACTCCTCGGCTTGAAACTACCGTTTTTTTATTTTTAGGATACTTTTCCCGCTTAGGATACTTTTCCACTTGGGATACTTTTACCGCTTAGGATACTTAGCCGGACTACGGAAAAAAAATGCGCTCCGGCGACTCTGCAGTCATGCATATTGTTTTTCAATTTTCTTTATTCATTTGGTGTTTTGCTGTACTGCTAAAAATTCATTACATTTCGAGGGTCGACAACAAAAATAAACAAGTTCGCATATCTAGCTATATTTACAATTGCTTGACAAACATCAAGTATGTTTGTAAGTTAAGTATTTATAAAAATAATTACAGCGGTAGAAAGCATAGTTATTTACAAATGTAATTTGTACATGTCATATTTATATATATAGTCTTTTGTAAGATAATAAAACTAAATAATCTGTAATAATCTGGATAGTTTATGTAACAATCGTCCGACGTGAAAATGTCCTTTGGAAAGCTATGCCAGAGAATTGTGCACTGGCATTTACTAATATCACGTATCCAACAACTCTAACGTTTTAGTAATTTGCTGAAGTAATTTCTCACGACTTTTGTGTTTTTTCTTTGTTTTGCTATATTGGGAACGTTTTAATATTAATGAAGGTACTTTCACCCTGTTATTAATCTTTTGGTCACGGTTTGTGTTAATTTTGTCTCTTGAACATTGAGTACCTTGACAAGTTATTGGTGGTAAAGAAATTGTGTAGCAATTTGTATCAGTGGCACAGGGTGGGGTAGCAGGTGGCGGTGGTGGAGAAGGAGGTGGTGGTGGAGGAGGTGGTGGTGGAGGGGCAGGCGGAGAAAAGCCACATATGCTACATAAATTTTGAGAAGATGTGTCACATGACTGTGGTGAAACTGCATTGCAATTTGTCTGCTCGGTGGCTTGATCTTTTGAATTTACATTTTCTCCCTTTTCTGAATCTTTCAAAACTCCAACTTCATTTGTTGCTTCAGTAATCTTAGAGCTTCCACCCTTACCTCCGCCTGAATCTGAACCACCACCACCAGATTTATCTCCACCAGAACCGTCTAATGAATCGGATCCTCCAGCACCAGATTTGCCTCCACTAGTACTGCCTTCTGAATTGGATTTTTCTCCACCAGATTTGTCCCCATCAGAACCGCCTCCTGAATCGGATCCACCTCCACCAGATTTGTCTCCACCAGAACCACCCCCTGAATCAGATCCACCGCCTTCAGATTTGTCTCCACCAGAACCACCACCTGAATCGGATCCGCCTCCACTAGATTTGTCTCCACTTGAACCGCCTCCCCCAGATTTGTGTCCACCAGAACTGCCTCCTGAATCGGATCCACCACCTCCAGATTTGTCTCCACCAGAACCGCCACCTGATTTGGATCCACCACCTCCAGATTTGTCTCCACCAGAACCGGCTCCTGAATCTGAACCGCCTTCCCCAGATTTGCCTCCACCAGAACCGCCTTCTGAATTGGATTTCCCTCCACCAGATTTGCCCCCATCAGAACCGCCTCCTGAATCGGATCCCCCTGTACCGGATTTGTCTCCGCCAGAACCGCCTCCTGAATCGGACACCCCAGAACCAGATTTTCCTCCATCAGAACCGCCTCCAGAATCAGATCCACCGCCTCCAGAATCAGATCCACCGCCTCCAGATTTGTCTCCACCAGAACTGCCTCCTGAATCGGATCCACCACCTCCAGATTTGTCTCCACCGGAACCGCCTCCTGAATCAGATCCACCACTTCCAGATTTGTCTCCACCAGAACCACCTCCAGATTTGTCTCCACCAGAACTGCCTCCTGAATCGGATCCACCACCTCCAGATTTGTCTCCGCCAGAACCACCTCCAGATTTGTCACTACCAGAACTGCTTCCTGAATCGGATCCACCACCTCCAGATTTGTCTCCGCCAGAACCACCTCCAGATTTGTCTCCACCAGAACTGACTCCTGAATCGGATCCACCTCCACTAGATTTGTCTCCACTTGAACCGCCTCCAGATTTGTCTCCACCAGACCCGCCTCCTGAATCAGATCCACCACCTCCAGATTTGTCTCCACCAGAACTGCCTCCTGAATCGGATCCACCACCTCCAGATTTGTCTCCACCAGACCCGCCTCCTGAATCAGATCCACCACTTCCAGATTTGTCTCCACCAGAACTGCCTCCTGAATCGGATCCACCACCTCCAGATTTGTCTCCGCCAGAACCACCTCCAGATTTGTCTCCACCAGAACTGCCTCCTGAATCGGATCCACCACCTCCAGATTTGTCTCCGCCAGAACCACCTCCAGATTTGTCTCCACCAGAACTGCCTCCTGAATCGGATCCACCTCCACTAGATTTGTCTCCACTTGAACCGCCTCCTCCAGATTTTTCTCCACCAGAACCACTTCCGCCAGATTTCTCTCCACCAGAACCTTCACCTGACTTGGATTTGCCTCCACCAGGTTTGTCTGCACCAGAACCGCCTCCTGAATCAGATCCACCTTCACCAGATTTCTCTCCACCAGAACCTTCGCCTGACTTGGATCCGCCTCCCCCAGATTTGTCTCCGCCAGAACCACCCCCTGAATCAGATCCTCCAGCTCCAGATTTCTCTCCACCAGAACTGCCACCTGAATCGGATCCACCTCCACCAGATTTCTCTCCACCAGAACCTTCACCTGACTTGGATTTGCTTCCACCAGGTTTGTCTGCACCAGAACCGCCTCCTGAATCGGATCCACCTCCACCAGATTTCTCTCCACCAGAACCTTCGCCTGACTTGGATCCGCCTCCCCCAGATTTGTCTCCACCAGAACCACCCCCTGAATCAGATCCTCCAGCTCCAGATTTCTCTCCACCAGAACTACCACCTGAATCGGATCCACCTCCACCAGATTTCTCTCCACCAGAACCGCCTCCTGAATCAGATCCACCAGCTCCAGCTTTCTCTCCACCAGAAACAACTCCTGAATCGGATCCGCCTCCACCAGAATTGCCTCCACTTGAACCGCCTCCCGCAGATTTGTCTGCACCCGAACTGCCTCCTGAATCAGATCCGCCAGCTCCAGATTTCTCTCCACCAGAACTGCCTCCTGAATCGGATCCACCTCCACCAGATTTCTCTCCACCAGAACCTTCGCCTGACTTGGATTTGCCTCCACCAGGTTTGTCTGCACCAGAACCGCCTCCTGAATCAGATCCACCTCCGCCAGATTTGCCTCCACCAGAATCACCACCTGAATCGGATCCGTCTCCCCCAGATTTCTCTCCGCCAGAACTGCCTCCTGAATCGGATCCACCTCCACCAGATTTGTCTCCACCAGAACCGCCTCCTGCATCAGATCCACCACCTCCAGATTTGTCTCCACCAGAACCGCCTCCTGAATCGGATCCGCCTCCACCAGAACTGCCTCCACCAGATTTGCCTCCACTTGAACAGCCTCCCGCAGATTTGTCTGCACCCGAACTGCCTCGTGAATCAGATCCGCCACCATCTGAGTTGGATCCGCCTCCGCCTGATTTGTCTCCACCAGAACCACCTCCTGAACTAGATCCACTTCCACCGGATTTGTCTCCACCAGAACCGCCTCCGCCAGATTTGTCTCCACCAGAACCGCCTCCTGAATCGGATCCACCACCTCCAGATTTACATCCACCAGAACCACCTCCTGAATCTGAACCACCTCCACCAGATTTGTCTCCACCAGAACCGCCTCCGCCAGATTTGTCTCCACCAGAACCGCCTTTGCCAGATTTGCCTTCACCAGAACCACCTCCTGAATTGGATCCGCCTCCACCAGATTTACATCCACCAGAACCGCTTCCTGTATTGGAACTACCTCCGCCAGATTTACCTCCACCAGAACCGCTTCCTGAATTGGAACCACCTCCACCAGATTTACCTCCACCAGAACCACCTTCTGAATTGGATCCGCCTCCATGAGATTTACATCCACCAGAACCGCCTCCTGAATCAGAACCACCAGCTCCAGATTTGTCTCCACCAGAACCACCTCCATTAGATTTGTTTCCACCAGAGCAACTTCCTGAATCGGATCCACCTCCAGCAGATTTACCTCCAGCAGAAGAACCGCCTCCTGAATCAGATCCAGCACCTCCAGATTTGTCTCCACCAGAACCACTTCCATTAGATTTGTTTCCACCAGAGCAACTTCCTGAATCGGATCCACCTCCACCAGATTTGTCTCCACCAGAACCGCCTCCTGAATCAGATCCACCGCCTCCAGATTTGTCTCTACCAGAACTGCCTCCTGAATCGGATCCACCACCTCCTAATTTACATCCACCAGAACCACCTCTTGAATCGGAACCACCTCCACCAGATTCGCCTCCTGAATCAGATCCACCAGAACCGCCCCCACTAGATTTGCCACCACCAGAACCACCTCCTCCTAAATCAGATACGCCTCCACCGGATTTGCTTCCACTTAAACCGACTCCGGAATCGGATCCACCTCCACCTGATTTTCCTACACATGGACCTTTACCAGAATCAGGTCCATTTTCTCCTGAATGAGCGCCACCTTCATCTGATTTACTTCCACATAAACCATTATACGATTTAGAGTTTTTACCTGATTTGCCCCCAGCTGAGTTGCTTGCCTCACCAGTTTTTCCCCCACTCGACTCTCCGTTTCTTCCCCCATTTTCGTTTCCTCCATTGTTTGATGCATTACTCCCTCCACTAGTCCTCCCATTTTCTCCTTCACTAGACCCTGAATTCCCACCCCCGCTATTTGCTGCATTTCCCCCTCCGCTTGTACCCGTACTTTCCCCTCCACCAGTTCCTGCATTTGATTTTCCACCAGTTCCTGCATTCCCCCCTCCACTCGTCTCTGCATTCTCTTCTCCACTCGTCTCCGCATTGCCTCCTCCACTAGACACCGTATTTCCCCCTCCGCTAGTTGCTGCATTACCCCCTTCATTTGTACCCGCACTTTCTCCTCCACCAGTCCCTGTATTTGCTTCTCCACTAGTCCCTGCATCACCCCCTCCACTCGTAGCCGGATTTTCTCCTCCACTAGTCCCTGCATCACCCCCTCCACTCGTAGCCGGATTTTCTCCTCCACTCGATCCTGCATTTCCCCCTCCACTTGTCCCTGTATTTTCTCCTCCACTAGTCCCTGCATCACCCCCTCCACTCGTAGCCGGATTTTCTCCTCCACTCGACCCTGCATTTCCCCCTCCACTTGTTCCTGTATTTTCTCCTCCACTAGTTGCTGCATTTCCCACTCCATTTGTACCTGTATTCTCCCCTCCACCAGTCCCTGCATTTCCTTTTCCACTAATCCCTGCATCACCCCCTCCATTCGTAGCCGGATTTTCTCCTTCACTCGTCCCTGCATTTCCCCCTCCACTCGTCCCTGCATTTCCTTTTCCACTAGTCCCTGCACCCCCTCCATTCGTAGCCGGATTTTCTCCTCCACTCGTTCCTGTATTTCCCCCACCACTCGTCCCTGCATTTACCCCTTCACTTGTCCCTGGATTTTCTCCTCCACTAGTTGCTGCATTTCCCACTCCATTTGTACCAGTATTCTCCCCTCCACCAGTCCCTGCATTTTCTTTTCCACCAGCCCCTTTATTCTCCCCTCCACTCGTCCCTGTATTTCCACCTCCATTTGTTCCTGTATTGCCTCCTATGTTATTCCCCGCATACTTTCCTCCGCCTTCTGAACCTGAGTCGCCTCCATTCCGCTCTGAGTTTCCACCACCTCCATTTCCTAGTGAACCACCTTCAGAACTTCCCTTTTCATTACTGACTGCATTTATATCATTGCTTCCCTCAGTATCTCCCGTATTGGCAGCACCACTAGTTCCACCACTACCTTGGTTTTTATTTCCGCCACTGTCTAATCCATTTTCTGCACTAGTACTTCCAGTGCCTCCATCTCCTTTTTCAATGTTTCCCTGAATGTTTTCTTCGCCGTTTGTACCAGTGTTTCCACCACCAGAATTTCCTCTGTTTCCTCCCCCACTGATACTTCCATCACTTTCTGTGTTTCCGCTTTTGCCTCCATCACCGTCTCCTGTGCTTCCACTTACATCTCCTGTGTTTTCACCAGCATTTCCTGCGCTACCACCACCCCCTGTGACCCCACCTCCACTCATACTTCCACCACCACCACCACCACTTTCACTATCACCAACATTGCTCCCACCACTACCTCCTATACTTCCACCACCCCCACTCATACTTCCACCACCCCCGTTCATACTTCCCCCACCCTCATTGATACTTCCACCACCGTCTGTATTTCCACCGCTCCCACTCATACTTCCACCCCCGTCTGTATTTCTACCACCCCCACCGCCACTTACACCACCGTCTGTATTTCCACCACCCCCGCTCATACTTCCCCCACCCCCACTCATACTTCCACCACCGTCTGTATTTCCACCACCCCCGCTCATACTTCCACCACCCCCGCTCATACTTCCGCCACTCATACTTCCGCCACCCCCACTCATACTTCCACCACGGTCTGTATTTCCCCCACCCCCACTGTCATTTCCACCACCCCCGCTCATACTTCCACCAGCCCCGCTCATACTTCCGCCACTCCCACTAATACTTCCACCACCCCCACTCATATTTCCACCACCTCCTGTACCTCCACCACCATTCGTGTTTTCATCTCCTGTTCTTCCATCAATTCCTGCACCTCCACTTCCTCCTGTGCTTCCAGTACCACCGATGCCTTCACCATTGCTAATCGTTCCAATACCTTCTCCACCACCGGTTTTTCCTCCTCCACTGCTAATAGTCCCACTACTGCCGATTCCTCCAGCATTTATTGCTCCACTACCGCCGATGCTTCCACCACCACCTGTTCCTCCATCGCCGCCAAGGCTTCCTCCGCTTCCACCAATGTTTCCACCTCCTCTCATACTACCACTGCCACCGATGCTTCCACCTCCGCTTATACTTCCACCACTGCCACCAACGTTTCCACCACTATTTATTCCTTCACTTCCACCGATGTTTTCACCTACACTCATACTTCCACTGCTACCCATGTTTCCACCACCATTTATTCCTCCACTTCCACCTGTTCCTCCACTGCCGACAACGTATCCACCACCATTTATTTTTGCACTTCCACCGACGTTTCCACCTCCACTCATACTTTCACCTCCACCTGTTTTTCCACCGCTACCCATGTTTCCACCACCATTTATTCCCCCATTTCCACCGATGTTTCCACCTCCGCTTATACTTCCGCCACCGCCTATGATACCACTCCCAGCTGTTCCTCCCCTGCCGCCAACGTATCCACCACCATTTATTCCCCCACTTCCACCGATGTTTCCACCTCCACTCATACTTCCACCGCCACCCATGTTTCTACCATTATTTATTCCTCCACTTCCACTAATTCTTCCACTCCCGCTCATGCTCGCACTGCCGCTTATACCTCCACTACCGCCTATGCTACCACCTCCGCTAATGCCTCCGCCGCCTCTGATTCCTCCACCCCCACTCATACTACTCCCTCTACTCATTCTTCCACCTCCACTCATACTACTCCCGCCGCTGATTCCTCCACCTCCGCTGATGCCTCCGCCACCGCTGATTCCTCCACCTCCACTCATACTACCCCCGCCGCTGATGCCTCCACCGCCGCTCATTCTTCCACCTCCACTTATACTACCCCCGCCGCCGATTCTTCCACCTCCACTCATACTACTCCCGCCGCTGATTCCTCCACCTCTGCTGATGCCTCCGCCGCCGCTGATTCCTCCACCTCCCCTCATACTACCCCCGCCGCTCATTCTTCCACCTCCACTCATACTACCCCCGCCGTTCATTCTTCCACCTCCACTCAAACTACCCCCGCCGCTGATTCTTCCACCACCGCTGATTCTACTACCGCTGCTCATACTTCCGCCGCCGCTTAAACTTCCACTACCACCTATTCTTCTGCCACCACCACCTTTTGATGAGCTCATTCTAAAGCCACCACCGTTTCTAAACCTGTTATCATTTGTACCATGTTGGTTTATGCGAACATTGTTTCCGCTTATGCTGCTACTTAGTGCTTTCGGAAGGTCAAGATTACCGGTAGCTTCTGAAGGTTCTTTGCCATAGTGCTGACTGCTTTCAACTGTATTGCTATAACCGCTTGTTGCGACACCCTCGCTATTTTTAGTTTTCGATACTATGAATTTTTCGTTCAGAATATTCTTCAAATTTGAACAGACGGAAATATCAAAGTTTCCTCGTTTTACATTTTCTTTAAATCTGTCAACAATATTTCCACCAGGTCGGTAGCGGGCTACTACATATGTGCATAATAAACCACCTTTATTTCTGGAGCTGGCTTTGCCAAAACCGACATGAGTTGAAGATGCCCAGACAACTTGTGTGAAGTGACCCGCATCACCAGGGATTCCAGAAAAGAAGTCATAGTCATCTTTGCAAACTTCTCCATACCTTTAAATAAATAATATGTAAAATAAAATATTATTTAATCTTCTTGCAATCATGCATCAATTTATTGGCTTACTGTTTAAATAAAAATAATATCATTTTTACGAACCATCGTTAATTTATAATAACTAGCTATCTAAATCCTGTACTGACCAAGATTTATATCATAAATTATAAGCTAGGAAAAGGTGAAAAAATAAAAACTTCATAGTTAGATAAAAAAAAAATAGCTAGCTTACTTTATCAATGCAAATTGCACTCATCAATGCTTAAATATAGTTAATAAACTTGTGGGGAGGATAAAGAATTCCTATTGTAGATAGTAGCTATAAATCCATCTCTAGAATCATATTTTTAAGTGTTTTTGTCTCGCTTCAATCTGCCATCTTTAAAGGTTTTTTTCTTGGATAAAGTGGCATGTCATGTAATGATGCACGAAATGCAAATGGCTCTTTTTCAATTGTCTTCATCAAACCTTTCTCTACCATGACCGCACGTTTACAAAAAGAATTAATCGCTTGATATTGTTATAATGATATATTCACTATATCATTTCCATTATATCACTGTTATGCAAATTTTATCTTAAAATATTAATTCGTTTTTGAACTACAATGAGCCTATTTCTCTAACATCGCTCTTATCTTATCACTAATGTTTTCTAGGATGTTTAATATAACGTAGCAACTATTGGTGGCCAATCATAAGACCATGTGGCCTTCTGTGGCCTTCCATGCCTAATAAAATAATTCTCAACCAATATACTTCAATTGTTTTTTCATGAATACTGTAAAACGAGATCTTCAATATGGTAACTTGTAACTTTATCAACGGTAAAAAAAATAATAAAAAATATAGAATCTGACCAGTGAAGCACAGCTTCATCGGCCGCCATCTCCTTAGTAGAACACTTCATTGCCAAGTTTTCCCCCTCGTCACCGTCCGATGGTTCCAACATTCCAGACTTTGAAGCCAAGTTCGCATGCTTTTGGGCCTCATCATTTAGCTGATTGTCTTCTTTCAACTCAACAGTTTGGTGGATTTTACGGAATTTATTATGCGCTCTTAGCGCCACCTTACGAAAATCTCCTAAAAATAAAAATCCAAAAATCTTTTTTTGCCCTGCAGCTGCCAACTATTCCTTTCAAAATATCTTATATTAAAATAAGTTAAATATTTCCTTTAATAAGCCACCCCTAAAATAAAATTAATAAACGCCTCCTTGCGCACAAGGGGGTTAATTAGATGCATGCTATCTAAAATAATGGGTAAATGACGTGATTAATGGACAAAATGGAATGGAAGATGATGTCATCTCCTTTTGAACCATTGAACCACTGAATTTCAATTTACACAGATTTATGTGAATAATCGGTATCCGTACATTTAACACCCAGGACATTTACTACCCGGACATTTACCATTCTCATATATTTCATATCTCGTTCTCATATATCACTTACTACGGTAAATGACCGGGAACCGAATAATCCGATGCAAAATCCTGACTATGAACACAATGAAGGTACTGTAACAACATTATAACAGGACTATGATCAAATATTCGTTCTCATAGTCATATGTCATAGAAGCGGTTTGTCTTTTCGGTATTTTCAAAATATCAGGCCTCCCGTCTAATGAGCGCACCACGAAAACAGAAATAAATTAGAGAAAATATGTACAGGAAATCAACATACTTAGCTCTTCTGAATTTGAGTTCGACTTTGATATACTGCCACCAAGCGATCCGATCACAGAAACTCCCGCTTGAGCTTTTTTGTTATTTGAAACATCGTTACCACGACCATAAGTTTGTTGATTTCGTTGGCTCAAAAAGGAACTTGCGACAATTTTCCTTGATGCTGGATTGCTGACTAAAGACGTTCCAATGTTTTTTCGTGGCGAAATGCCTGAGTTTAGTGCATTTACTGTTGTGATTAAGCCTTTTTGTTTAATTGCGCCTAGACAAGAAATTAGCATATGATCAGAAGCATCTCTACTATAAATAAATGTTTAGGTTACAAATTAGTATTTGAGCTATGTTTAACTCGTTGCAATTCCTAACCAGTAAGTTCGTTATATATGTTGTATTGACCGCATGCATGCTCTTGATTTGCGTGACAGTGTTTGTCTTCGTACGGCTTCTTGTTTCTCAAGCGATTGTGTGTGTGCGTGTTTGTATGTGCTTGTGTGTGTGACTCTTTGTCGTTCGAAGCGGCGTTTTAAAAGACACATACCGTTCTGTTGCAGATCGTAATCTACAGCCGCGCTTAAATTATCCATTGTCGCTTGTCTTGTGTTCTGCAGTACGAATTGCCTTCTCGTACCTGTTTGAGGTTCGCGCGAAGACGCATTCAGCTTGATTGGCTCTTTGTTTTCCGTCGTCGTGTTTCTTTGCGTGCTACTAAAATTGCGAACAACACTCGTATGATCGCTAACATTAAAGTGAATAGAACTGTTTTGTCCTCTGTTCGTTTCACTTCCAATGTTGGCTGTTGTGTTAATATTAGGAGATTGCATCGTAACGTTTACGTCACCTTTGTAGCTCAAGTCTTTTATAATTGTCGAGTTTTTAGTGGTAGTCATTAAAGATTTTTCAGTAGCTGTCAATTGTACTGTTCCATTTCTTCTCCCACCTGTTGCATTTTGACCGAACACCATCTCTATATTCGAAGTGTTCACATACTTGAAAAGATTGGCAATGATATTTTTAGTAGTATTGACGAGCGAGACATTGTTATTCATGTCATCAAACACCTCCAGCAACATGTGTTTCTCTTCGGGTGATAGAAATTTGGAGGAAGTCGGATTTAAATCTGTATCATTGACACCCGGGGAGGAATTATTGTTGCTTTTGTTTGCTGGCGGTATTATTTCTTCTTTGGGATCAAGTTTGTTAAGACTCTCAGCCAGATCGGCGAATACTGATTTTTGGACAGTTTCGTTTACGGTAAAAGTCTTGTTCGTGGACAAAGATTGGCTTCTTGGCAAATTGTTACTTTGATTAGAAAATTGCAATACGTATGTGTGCATCTTTGTGCTGTTAACAGTTGAATTCGCTGATTCGTGCTTTCTCTCGTAGAAACTTGCACTGTTTTTCTTAGTTTTGAATTTACCATGTTTCTTCTTTTTTCTTTTGAACCTTTTAGAAACGCCCCTCTTTTTAGGCGTCGGTTTAGGGCTTGGCAACACAACGTCTTTCTCACTAAATATGAATCCGTCTCCCTCAAACAAGCCACCATTCGCGGAGGTCTGCTTTAAAGATGGCCGTTCTGTTGTTGTGACCAACAAGATGCTACTCATGTTTGGTTCTTTCCGAGTTACATGCTCATCAATAGAGATGTTCAAATCATTTCCATGCATGTTTAAATCGTTTATGTTATTATCTGCGTCGATAAACGGATCAAAGAAACTGACATTTTCAGAGCCCGCTATAGAAATATTACCAGCGCGATTATTATCATGCGTTGTGCCAACATTTTGTAATCTCGCCTCGCCTAGGTCGTCGAACAAGGAGGCCTGTGAACTTCCTAAAACTGGATGACTAACTAAGAACTTGTCTAACTCTTCTTTACTTTCTGGTATGTCAATTGCGTTACCATCCTCGTTCTGAAAATAAGTCATGCGAAGATTTTTCAAAGGATCGTCAGAATTTGTAGCGTTAAGGTCATTTCTGTGAAGTCCATGCTTTGAAACAACTATTCGTGCAAATAAAGGGAAATCACCTTGATTTGGGACTGCCATGGTTACCCGACGTTGAGGAAACACGTTGTCTGCAGCCGGAGATTTGCCACTGTTCTTTTCCTGTAAGTTGCCAGGGTTTTTGTTCGCGTTACTGTTGCCATTTTGGAAGCGGAAGTTGTCTTTGTTCGTCATTTGTGGTAAGCCTTTTGACACAAATTTCGAATTCTTTATGTTTGTGTTAAGTTGTTTGTTGTTGTTGTTTATAACATGTTTGTTGACTCCATATTCGTTGTTGCCGTTCCTCATATTACTGTAAAGCTTGTTATTGTTGCCAATATTAATTTTAGTTAGTACGTGGTTATTAAGGTTCCCCCTAATATTATCGACGTGTTTAGCGTTTAGATTACTTGCAATTACGTTAGTAGTACTTTTCGGAACACTTTGATTTCTATTTACGAAAGTTTTAACACCGAAATTTCCATTATTCTTGGAATTCGTTAAAATTTTGTTATTTTCGATCAGATTTGGTCTGGTATTAATCCTGCGAAATTCATTGTTTACGTTTTGCATTCTCATCGGTGGATTGGCATTATTGCCTTTACCTTGGTTAGCACTGTTTACAAACTTTTGTGTCGTTCTTCCATTATTCTTTTGTAAAACGCGAACATTATTCTTTGGTATGTAGGGTAACTTGACTTTAACGCTGATTTGTAAAGGATTTCGAATATTCGATTGTAAATTGTTGCCGTTTCTTGAGGTGAATCTGTTGTTGTTTATGTTAGTCCTTCCGTTTGAAAAACTTTGCATGTTCCTTTCATTAAAAGGTTTGTGGTAGAAAATACCCTTTGATTGCTGATTTCTTTGGACGTTGTTCACTTGTTTGTTGGCATGTTTTTCGTTATGGTTCATGTTGTTTTTGTTCATTTTTGCCAATGCTAAAAAGAAATAGATAAGTTTGTTCATTGATTATATTCCTAGCATAAGAGGTTTAAATATTGAATTGGAGCAAGCTGGACACATTTTGTTATTTGAATAAAGTGCCCGTAAAGCATAATTAGGGCCAGAAAGTAACTTTTTAAAAGCATAACTTAAGCATTATCATGCATGTCTTTATGCCAAAAGGATTTTTTATTAAGGAAATAGAAACTCATTTCCACAAAAAAAATGCCCACAAATGTGATGACGAGTCGGATGCAACAGAAAGAACTGTCTAGTAAGTAATCTCAGGATCTCAGTTCGATCAACTGCACTAAAGCTTTATCAAAAATACCAGAGCTTACATCCCTTTAAGTATAAGAAAAGCATTGAGGGTAATCTATAAAATTTGATAAGCAAGGCTTGGCCGAGAGAAGAGAGAGAGCTCTGCTATTAAAAAATTGTAGCTTGAAAACTTGGTTTAACACTGGCATCTGAATATTTTAACCGAAGGAGATCTACATGCATGTTTGACCAAAATCCGAAAACTTATCACAAACGACTTAGGTTAACCAAGACCTTATTTAACAAAATGGGGTTTAGGGGTGGGGACTAATACAGAATCTATCTATCGGCTTAACTCTTGTGCTAGCATAAGTTGGACAGGTTAGGGTTAGGAAAGGGGGACTAACTCGGTCAATTACGGTTATTCGTTTTTTTGATAAAAAGAGAAAAACGCCATGTTATCAAAATTTTGAATGGGTTAGTTACGACATTATAAAAAAAAGAAGAAAGAGCCAAATTATGGAAATCTCATTTCTTTACATAAACGAAAACAACTTTATATATGCTTGTGTGAACGCTTTTGAGTGAGTGTGTATTTCGTTTGGTAACAGTTGACGATATTTTCCTTGCATACTCTTGTTGGTTCTTAAGAGAATAAGTTTTCAATGCAGTAAACATGTATGAAGTTGTTTTACGACAAGAAAGAAGTGAAATAATAAGTCAAAGATTACATTTCATGCGTGACAGGTGAAGAACAGTACTTAGTACATGCATATATTATGAACAAGTGATGCGTTTTTCTCTGCTGTTTTCAAAACTATGAAGTTAAATGCGAGAAGGGATCTTTACCATGTAGTAAAATGTGCACACCTACCCAATCGTTGCGCTTCTTGAATAGCACTCCTTTTAAGTTGGTCACAATAACTACTTTTTATCAGTTTGCCCAGTCCAACATTTTCTGTATAAAACTCTTCAATGTTGCCTGGTGGTCGATACAACGCCGCAACGTAAGTGCATGTTTCATTCCCCTTTACGCCAGTGCCCACTGCCACACCAAAGCGGCGCGTGTCCTTCCATACAAGTTGCGTGAAACTTTCCGCGTCATCGAAAGAAAATGCAGTAAAGTTCACCGAAGGGAGACAGACTTCATCGTACCTGGAAGCAGAAGCCCAAAGCTAATTACCAAATAAGAATAAGATGGTTTCCACAAATTTTCTTATTTACTTAATAATTTCAAAATAAAAAACATTCGATTTTCACGAGTTTACACCTGATGAACGTTCCAAACTCTAACCCTAACAAATTTCTTACCATGCTTTCGTCACTTGTTTCGCAGTTAAAGCTACTTTGAATGTAGCGCAAACTTGATAGACATTCTCTCCTGCCGAAACTTCTCCAAATCCCTTCTCTCTGGCTGCCTTTTGCACCAATTCCTGTGCTTTGTTTATCAGCTCTTTGTCCAACCTCAGCGTTGGAACCTCGTGTAAGATACGGTACTTGTTATGCAGGCTCAAAGCTTCACTGGTGAAATTTTCACTGGTCGCCAAACTGCTGGCAATGTATGCTAGAATCAGCGTTACAATGAGCTTCATTTTCGAGTGGAACCTCGCTTGCTCCTCATGCTTTCCACTGGCGTTGCCTTGAAATTATTTTGCGAGTATAATAGAAACACAAGACAGCGAGTGATAAAATTAAAATCACGAATATTCTTGACAATCTCTGTTACAGATTACTCTCACTTCGCACATTTGCCGCTTACTGTTGGAACTAATCAAGCATGTCGAAACCCAACCAGATTCCCATGCCCCCTGTATGAAACATAAGTGGTTCGCGTGCGCTGAAATCGATACGAGGTTACCCAAACACTCGAAACATTTACTGCATTTGAAAAACGTCTTGAGAACCTACTGGCCTTGAGACAGATTTGTCTACTTAAACTAATTTCTATGACACATCGAAAGTGAAAACGTTTAAGGGTCGTGTGTACAACAATACAATCAAAATATTTTTCTTTAAAAAAAAGGTAATAGGTCGAGATAAAAATTAAAACTCATATTTTATGGTGTTATTATTTCTGGTTATGCGGGTCATGTAAAATATTTGACCTCATGGATATAAGCATCCATGCCCTTTATACACTGCTGCCACGGAGTTTAAAATACAAAGTTGGTATCTTGCGTGGGTTAACTCACCACTGTTTTCCTCTTACTAGGGTCGGCGTTAGGATGGGCATCTTGTAAAAAACACCTACTCCAATAAAATATCAGAAGATTAAACCTACCGTAATGCTTCAATTAAGCGCCCCTCCTAAAAGCCATTTTTTTCTTTTCGTTTCTAGGAAAATTTTTCAAAACGTTTTCAATAACATTAATGTTTATAAATTTCTTGGAACAATCCATTCAAACAGCACTATGCTGAGTTTTACGATGAGTGGTTGTCTACTGTTGGATTGCACGAAGAAACCGCCTGCAGAAATTTAAAGGCACCACCAAGACGAGAAATAGTTCAGTGGATTTTGAAATCCTGGGAAAAGCTAAGCAAAGAAACCATACAAAAATCATTTCTTTCTTGTGCTTTAACATGTACCACAGATGGGAGTCAAGATGACAAAATTACTTGCTTCAAAAACGATCAACCTTGTTTGTAGTTGGCGGTCGATGCTAAAAAAGCAGTTCGATTTCATAAACGAGACGAGGACATTGACACTTAAATTTTTTGAACAACAAAAATAAAACATGAAATATAAGCGCCCCCCTCGATTAAGCGCTTTTCTTAAAAGTCAAAATATTAAATAAGCGCCCGGGTGCTTAATCGAAGCATTACGGTACACAAATGTGCGGGGTATCGTTTTTTGAAAACCCACTCTCAGTGGAAAAGGTCACGTAAAAACGGATGACGACGATGTTAATACAATAGTGAGGCAGCACAGGGCCCCCGAGAGGGGGGGGGGGGGGGGGCAAGGGGAACAAAGTACCCGGGGCCCATGCTAAACAGGGGCCCATAAATATTTGAAACAATTTTTATCTTGTTTAGCAATGAGCTTAAATGCTTTAAAATTAAACAAACACTCGCTCTCTCGTTCTAGGGCCCAACTACGCTTCTGCCCCCATGCTTTTTTTTTCCCTTGGCGGCTCTGAGGCAGCATACCAAACCTATTGTGCATTTTTTGATAAAAGCACCAATATTGGTACACATGTAGAATAATACCTAAAGAACTTTTTTGGATATGGAGGCGGTCGTAAATGTACCCACGGTAGCCATGTCAACAGTTTTAAAATGACCGCTATGTTAACCTGTTTAACCATGGAAGCATTAACAATGCAGCTTCAAATAATTACCATGCATTATCATGTAAACCTCTTCGTGATTGCACAGGGCAAGTAAGTGAGTTTCCTGTTGAGGTGGCAAGCAAAGAACCTGATCCCCATCTGTAAACACCAGTTCTTTTTTCCCTGCTTGAATGATCGAACAAGTTCCTTCGAAACTGAAAACAAACAAACAAACCAAACAAGTGCCTTCGAGACTGAAAAGTTCTTGCTTATTGATATTATTAGTCATCATCATTTTTACCTATAAGAGAACTCAGTTCTCATCAGGTGCTTCTACTTTCTTAGATGACACGAGAAAGCAGTTGCTGGAATTTTTTCCTGAATTTTTTTTTCAAGCATGGTGCGTCTAAGCTAAGTTTCATCGACGCTTATGATTTTTGATAATTTACTCCAACGATTGGATGGGTTGTCGGAGTTGCAGAATAATAGCTGTTAACTCTCATTATCAAGTCGAGTGACACGTCACAATAGCCAGCAATATATTTTAGGTGCTGTATTTTACAAAAGTGTTTAATTTCAATTGTTTTTGCAATTTCCCGGATTTTTACATTACTTAATTTGAACGACCGATCAATTTCTTCCGCAGGGATTGAGATGTCTTTTTTGTTATTTGGTGCGTTCTTCCTTTTAAATCCACCTTTGACTACGCGCCGTAAAAGCCATGTCATACAGACTCAATTTTCTGCAACTCTCTAGCACTCAATTGCCATGCCTGAACTGAGAAGAACAGGCGACTACGGACAGAGGCTTCAAGAAACTTTTTTTTTTATTGTTGTTGCTTAGAACAATGCCTTAAAGGCCACTTGAGTGCAAAGAGCTAGAAAGGTTACAGGGAAAGTTCCGCAGTTTTCAGATATTGATGAACGTTTGATTTGAACAATTGAAGGTTATAGACCGATGGAAAGCATGTAGAAGGAAGGGAGTTCCAAAGTCTGAATGTTCGCGGGAAAAAACTGTTCTTATAGAAATCCCTGTGACAGTTTGGAATGGAAACAGTCCATTGATGAGAAGATAACGAAAACCTAGTTGTACGGTGAAAAATCCCGGGAGAAGGTGTAAGAGATGATAGTTCGCTTGAACAACGTCCATAAAAAAACTTGTAGAAAAGACAAAGAGAAGCTACGTTTCGCCGGTGTGATAGAGAGTCCAGTTTCGAAGATAAGTTTGCGCCGATTGCGTTGCAAACACGCCGTTGAACACGGTCTAACAAGTTCAAGCAATTCGCAGAAGCACCTGCCCAAATGTGGCAGCTGTATTCCATGCAAAGACGTATTGAAGATTTGTACAGGTAAAGGATACACTCAGGGGTGAGGTAACTCATTTCTCGTAAAAGAGAACCAACCTTCGTGGCAGCTGATTTCGCAATGGTTTCAATGTATGAACGCCATGAGAGGTCGCTTGTAAATATGAGACCAAGAAGGTCATTGAATTGCTTTCAGGCAAATGAGAACCATTCATCAAAATTTGAGGTAAATATGCTTGCTTGAAATGATTAATGGAAAGAAGACTAGTTTTAGATGGATTGAAATTAACCAGCCAATTCTTACCCCATTCAACTACCGTATTGAGATCTTTATTGAAAACAGAGACAAAATTAACCTTATCACAATCATCTGATTTATCAAGACAGGAATACAATGTGGAATCGTCAGCGTAAATAATGGTTTTGGATGATAAATTGTCTGGGAGATCGTTTATGTAGAGTAGGAACAGGGTTGGTCCGAGAACTGATCTTTACTCGTGTAGGTAAATATATTTGTTTGTCGAGCAGTAATAACTTTAATTCTTTCTATTTGGAATAGGCCCTTGTTATTTGATGGTGAATGAAAGCTGATGCAGTGGATGATTCATTTGACAACATATGCCCGAGGTATTTGAATTGTCTGACATTTTCAATCGGTTCACCTTTGAGGTTTATT
Organism: Candelabrum cocksii; assembly: GCA_963930725.1. NCBI lineage: Eukaryota > Metazoa > Cnidaria > Hydrozoa > Anthoathecata > Candelabridae > Candelabrum > Candelabrum cocksii. Next base: position 3,791,149 of record OZ005668.1, on the reverse strand, counting down.
AATGACTTGGATGCCATAACAATCTCAGGGACATTGAAAGAAATTGTTTTCGTTTTATCAGTGGCAATGGTAAGCCCAAAACGAGGGAGTATCATCGTAGATCTTAAAGATAGATTGTAGCTCACTTATATCTTCACAAAATAAAACGATATCATCTGCATATAACAACATTCGCAATCGATCTTCATCCGCGAGCTTGTGTATACACCTTTGTTCTCTGGTGGTTGATGACTCGGATTTTATGCGATATGAATATTTAAGCCCAATATTAGGGAAATTGAGTAGAACATCATGTTCGGCGCAACAAAACCATATAATTGTTAAAGAGAACAGGGGACTCAATGCCACCTTGTCTACAACCAGTTTGCACTTAGGAAATAGTCGGTTGTATGTTTAATTGCGGCAATTGTACCAGTGTACAAAGCCTTTAAAATTGATGTTAAAATAGGAGATTTGGTTCGAACTTTTATGACAGAAATAAGCATATCTCTATCAACATGATCGTATGCTGCTCTTAAATCATACGTAGTAGTTATCGCAAGATACAAGAAAAATATGGCGAATATTTTTTCTCGTTTTTTATGTTTTTCTTAAATATTTAACTCGCCTATTTTTCGAGTATTTCGCGATAACTACTTTATCAATAGGTCTATATGATATCTTATATAGCACGCTTTGAAAGCGTGAACATGAACGTCACAACTCAATGATTTTACGATTACATTATTCTAACATTCGCACGGGTCATATTTTGCACTCTGTTTTAAACCAATAGGAATCCCGGGAATAGTTGCTTTAACCAATCAGAAAAAATATTGAATTTTGCACTCCTTTTTAGCCAATCAAGAAAAAATATTGAGTTTGCACTCCGAAATATGATATATATTATCTCGTGATTAGCCAATCACGTTACAGATATTCACGCAACCTATTGATAAAAAGATGTAATGGATTTTTTGTTGATCTTATTGCGTCCCGAACAATAAAAATGGCATCGGTGGTCGATCTATTTTTTCGAAAGCCAAATTGATTTTTCATGATGACTTTCTCGTAAACGTTCTATTATTATTCTTGGAAGAAGCAGAGATAGTGTACTCATAATAAAAATAGACCGATAGTTCCTTGCAACACTTTTAAGTCCTTTTTTGTGCAAGCAAGTTATAGATGCAGAAAGCCTTGAGTTCGGAACAACTACGACAGTCCATATTATGGTCATAAGCAACAAAATGGCGGAAGTAAGGTTGGTAGATGAAGCATATTTAAAATGTTCAGCATAAGTGTTATCTATCCCCTGACATTTATTATCCTTTTGAGATTTAATAGTTGATTTTATTTCGTCTTCGGTGGGAATGGCCTCATTTACGCTGATATTATCAGATGGTAAAATATAGGGATTTTCCATCTCAGGCTGACATTCTACATTCTGAACATCAAAATGTTTAGCAAAATAGTCTTTTAACATAAACTATAAAGTTTAAACAGGTTAACATGGCGGCCATTTTAAAACTGTTGCCATAGCTACCGTGGGTACATTTACGACTGCCTCCATATCCAAAAAAGTTCTTTAGGTATTATTCTACATGTGTACCAATTTTGGTGCTTATATCAAAAAATGCACAATAGGTTTAGTATTGTTAAATATGCTGCCTCACTAAAAGTAATCTTTTATTCAAACAGTCCCCGATGTAACGATTTTGAGAGTAGGTTTCAGCAATGTTTCACAGGAATTCGAAATCTGTCCGCAGAATGAAATTCCCCACCAATTGTTAGTAAATGCGAGAAAGTGACAAAATTCTTGCAACCAAAGTATAAGATGAGATCGACTGATCAAGTGGCATCTGCAATGTTAGTTAAAGGAACATCATCGCAGGAGGTGTCAGTTTGTGTAAGAGAGAGAGAGAGAGAATTACGAAAGTAAAAACGACTAAGGGATTAAGTGTTTTTCTATCAATAAATCCTACATCTGGTCCTCTTTTTATAATGCCTTTTTTATGTCTGTGTTCCATACCCTCAAAAAGGTGTTTTAACTCGCTTGCAGCTTTTAATCCAAGCCTTCTGAGTTCATCGTAGCAGTGCTTCTTAAACGCAATCGCCTTAGAAATGTGCTACCGCTCTTTCTATATCCATGATGTCATCAAGAATCTAAAAAAACACATTACACTAAATTACACTTAAAAGCTCATATTCCACAATATGCGAATTCCATAATAATTTCAAGGCAAGTAAACACATTTTTCTTCTTCTGTTAACTAGTTTCGCTTATATACCAGAAAAAACTGAAGAAAAAAATAAATGCAAATTTTCGTATGTAACTACATAAGCATCGCTATTCATAGTTTTACTAAAAAAACAAAATTTTTCGTTACAAACACAATAACCCATTAAAACAACAGCACGGGTCACTCTATGAAGAGCGTAGAAAGGCATCCAACCTTCTGGTGTTAACTACACATACCTGAGCCGATGTGGTGCCCATCTTTTTAGCGATGTCGAAGCGCTCCTGAAAGCTTAACTGCGCGTACCGCGAGAGCAGGGGACCATCTAAAATGTTCTTACGAGGATTGGTCAATACGCGCATAGGGATGTCCAACGCTCTGTACAGAAAGTTCAGTCGTGATGAAAGCCGATGAAAACATGCATCGGATGTAAAAATAAAATAAATTAATTGTTATTGATACCTCTATCAAAGTCAATGATAAAAACCAATGTAAAGAAGAAATAGCTCCTCTTATATAAAAACGAATAGAATTTGTGAATATCTACAAATACACCACGACAGCTTTCAAACCCAACGAGAAAGATTCCATGCTATTTTGCATAGTACTCAACTACCATCTCTTTAAATGACACATAGTAAAAACATACAGAAAATAGCGGAACTAAAATATTTAGAAACCTGAATGCGCGCGGGTTGAGGCCAGCTTTGTGTGATAAACAGTCCACCAGTTTGTTCTGCAGCATGGTTAAACGACGGAACGGTTTCTCTGGCAACGGAAATAACAAACCAATGCTACCATCAAGCGTTGCTAAAATGACGAAAAGTAAATTTTAATATTTGGAAAAAGTCTGGTTGAACTCCACTAATTAAAAATCGCAACGTGTAAAACTCACGCATGAATATGATTTGCCGTTGATCCGGTACTTTACTCAATGTCTGCTCGTCTTGAATATGCTTGATTCGAAACATCGTGTTGCAATGCGACCCTACGTTGAAGTCTGCCTTTTGCAACAAACGATGTCCTCCGAAACTTTCCAGCGCTGAATAGCGAAAATGTTTGTGAGAATACTGCCACCATACTCCAGGTAGAACCTTAAGGCGGATTTAAGCATGCCGGATTTTTCGCGCGAATGTAATCTTTCGACGCAAATTTGAAAGCTGATTGGATATATTTTATCAAATTCACTGAAGTGGAACTAATCAGCTGTCAAGTTCATATATCAAAATTCGTGCGCAAAATTCCATACGTGTAAGCCTAGCACGAGAGTAAATTCAAAACCTCTCTCGTGCAACACAATGATGATCAGATCAACAGTTAACAAGCATTTACAGGTGGGTATCGAGATTGAAAACAGCGAATGGTTATAATTATAAAATAAGAGTAGTAACGATAATAAACAAATCGATCGGAAAGGATCTCGAAAGTACTGAGAAAGTGAGAGTGATTAAAGAAATAGACGATGAAGGGGATTTAAACTCCTCAAGGATTCTAGTAAACACTTTATTACAAAAGAAGATGAGGCTCGTATGATTCAGAGACACAAAACATAGCTACCTTCTGGTTGGTAAGAGAAAATGAGAATATTTTGCTCGGCATCTGAAACTGAAGAAAACAAACGTAGCTTAGTTTTTTCCATTCAAAAACGATATTCAAGCGCATTTCAAGATTCCCTATATAGTGGCTCACCTTGTTTTTAAACATTGTCGCATATTGCAATATTATACAGGGTGTCGCAATAAAAATTAAAGACCATTGTAAAGTCAGTACTAACAATTTAATTAATGAATTTACTTATCCTTATCAATATTTAACTCAATTTATGGACATTATTTTATTGTTTTGTCATGGTCTGTTCGCGAACTGGTCAATGCACTACTGACAGCACAAAGCAATGGTATCGCAATTACTTGTGTGCATTGTCGTTCAATGGCTGCTCTCGAATCAGCGACAAGCTGCATGTCTTTCATAGCGTAGGCATTGTCCTTCAGGTATCCCCACAAAAACGTCTGATGGTGAAAGGTCTGATGAACGAGGGGGATGCATTCTGCAAAATCACTTTGTCGAATACCCCTGTTCGACAAGATCAAGATCATCGTGTCCAGTTGCAGTGCCCACGGTCTGCTCCATCGTCATTAAGAGTACGAACTAATCTTGCAATGCGACTCTTCATTTGACTGCACTTCAAAATGTGATGATGAAAACGTGATACGATTTTGAAAAAAACTCACAACCCGATTTCCGCACGTATCTTCTAGGACTTCGGGGATACGTTTCCCGTACTCTTTCGTGCTTTGTGATACTTTGTGTTGATGCTCGTGGTATTCCACTAAACGCTCTTCGTGAACATTCTGAAAGCTCCCACCGGCTTCAAACTAACTCAAGTGATGGTAAGACGCGGTGGTGGCATCTCCCTAAACTTTCCTTACATTTTAGCTAAGTTTTTACACGTAACATTTTTTCTTTGTTCGAATCTGCCTGCCATTAAAATAATCACTTGAATTGTCGCCCGTTGAAGTGTGATTTTATTGGGACACCCTGTATACACTTGTTAAATATCACAGGCTCACTCACCCACAAACCCAACTTGTGAACCGTCAATGAAAAACTCAGAGGTGTACGTTTCCAGTGTCCTGGTGTCCTAAACACGATGGGAGATTTGAGATTTTGGTCTCAAAAATAACTCAGCGAGTGTATAAAAAATGAAGCGTAAGTTCAATTCTTAAGGGGACAGGAGGAGAATGTTTTGAAAGAGCATTAAAGCATACTTACACGGCTCACCAGCGCCAATGACTTGTGATTAACCTAGAAGTATACATAACAAAGGCAATTGTTTGGGATATCAAGGCAGTGGTATTTCTTAATGATGAAAAAACAAACAAACAGCACGGTTACCTGGAAACGCACCAAGGAGATGCTCCTCGATATATCAGCTGCTAAGATAATGTTACGCAGAGAGATGAGGCTGACTGTGAACACTTGCGAATCAACGAAAGCTATGCCCACCAAATCGTTGCCTTTAAATTTATAGGCGTAGATCTACGAAAGCAACCAGATTTTAAGGAAAGTCAAATCTTTTACAACGTCACGTATTTGCGAGCAAATATTTTATCTGATAAACGAGTGTTGATAAATCACATTTAGTGGGTTGACTAACTACCTAGAAAAATACGAATTTAGACATTTTGAACTATGCTGTCCCCACCCACCTTCTGGCCGACCGCCACAATGAGGTAACCGCTGGATGCGCAAATGGCTGTCACTGGTCCCTTTTGCTCCTTATCGTATAAACACTGAAAATGACATCCCAATAACATGTTAACTAATTCAATAATTAATATACCTCTTGTACAAATACAACCAAACCATATGTTTTCATTAGAACAGACTTTGCTGTGAAAAACAAACAGGTTTTTAAATATATATAGGGTCTCACTCTTGAAAATTTCTTGCCACTTTTTTAGCCATGTAAAGCCTGTATTTTTGCTATATTTTTGCCCTTAGTATTTTTTTGGAAAAGGACACTAGTAAGTATTGCGTAAATCCACACTCTACGATTTAGTTCTTGGTGCAAGATAGTCTATATACGTCTTTCAAATTTGATTGAATGCTATAAAATGATGTTATGTGTTGGGTTTCATAAAAAATAATCAATCTGCTAGATAATCAAAATCTTAAATTAAACCTGAAACTTTTTCAATTTATCTTTTATGATTTCCTTTGCTTTAAGCATGAATTTTTTGCTATTTTTTGCTTTTTTCAATAAATTTCCAAATTTTTGCACTTTTTTGATTTTTTGCTGAGTGAGACCCTTGTATATATATTCTCTCTGTCTATCTCTCATTGATTTCAAATTGTTTTTTTAAATGTTTTGGGCATTTTCTGTAATAATAATATACTGTTATTTTTTTTGTATTTTTGTAGTGTGTAGTCCATTGATATTTCAAATATATATGAATTTTTTGTTGCATCACGTGACTCTTGTTTGTGATATACTCAAGTGCTATACTAGGATTGGAGGACTATGTTCCATGTAACACATAATCACTTTAAGAATAATGCTTAAATTATAAATATAAGATATATTAATAGTAATAATATATATATATATATATATATATATATATATATATTATTACTATTAATATATCTTATATTTATAATTTAAGCATTATTCTTAAAGTGATTATGTGTTACATGGAACATAGTCCTCCAATCCTAGTATAGCACTTGAGTATATCACAAACAAGAGTCACGTGATGCAACAAAAAATTCATATATATTTGAAATATCAATGGACTACACACTACAAAAATACAAAAAAAATAACAGTATATATATATATATATATATATATATATATATATATATATATATATATATATATATATATATATATATATATATATATATATATATATATATATATATATATATAAATGATAATAGTAAATAACAATGTTAACAACAAGTTATAATTGCAAAAATTTCATCAATAGGTCAGGTGTCTGGAGTTTTATGAGGACAGTTTTTGTTATGAATGTCTTACAATCCTGTTCTACAGCAATATTGGAAAAACACGGCCTCCAATTGGCAAAGCAAGGCTGAAACTTCAAGACAAATTTTTATAACCAATGTTTTCTTACGGACATTGGAACCTTGTTATGTTACTGGGTACCAACACTATGGTCACACTCACAAAAACATATATCATGGCTACAAACCTTCGCTTTTGTCTTGGTGAGAGGCAGTCCAGGTTCTGGCACAACTTCGAGAATGTCAAATACCAAGATCTAGTAATTAACGATAAATACGTATAAAAAGCTATAATATAAATTAGTTATTTAAAAAAATTATTTACCCTGTAATCTTTTTTTTTTTTTAAATAAACCCCTAATTTTCAAACAATTGAGAAATTTGTTAAATATTGCAAATGGTTGAATATACAAAGCTCTCAAGTTAAAATAGTCTTGATTGCAAGAACTGCAAAAGGAGTTTTAAAAAGAAAGAAAATAAGTTAGCACAGTGACAAATATACAGACTTTCAAATGCATTGCGAAAGCTTTGTCACCTGGCCTGGCATTTGCATTATCACCAGAAAATTGGACGGAGCTTCTTAGATACATACCCTTCCTTTGCAAGAGAGATCTTCCCCGTAATTAAACGTTGTGCCAACTACCAGGTACTGTTTCAATCCACTCTCCATTAACTCTGATTGTAAGCTCAACACCTTCATGCAGGTGACATGTTCAAACTCTTGAAGAACCATTCTGAAAAGATACATAGAAAGATGTGGAATGGATGTGGAGTTGTTTACTTGACTTGAGAAAATTAATAATTTCTTCAGTTTAGTGGTTGTTGTTGTTGGGGGAAAAAATATCAGAAAAATTTGAATTGCTTGTTGATCTTTATCCTTCTTCATCGAAAGGACAAAAAATTGCTCGAAAATATTGTGAATCAATTTTGAAATTTTCGAAAATCATGAAGGTACATGGTGCAACAAATTCATGGTTCTGTCGTTCAGGGGGTCGGCTATTTTCACATTTACACTCGACACATAAATGATGTGTACAAGAGTTTCTTGATTAAAAAAATACGCGTTAAACATACTTTGAGTTTGGTATAACTTCCCAGCTCACTGGAGATATGAGACTGATAACAAAACGCTCGATTTGCGCGTAAATGTAACGATGCTCTATAGAAAATGTAAAAGTATTAATATCACCAACCCATAATACCTAGAAGCATCATGTGTGAATAGAAAGACACTCAGATGAAAAATGAAAACGTGATACTAGTTTGACACTTACCATCTCGATATGTAAAAACAAAACAGATTAAAAAGGGAGGAAGACATCACAAAGGGGCAATTGTTTCAAGTTCTACCTCTTTCGACGGTGTCGAATTCTCGTTCTTCCGTGTGAAACCGAGGTATTTTCTTTTGGTTCTCGGTGTACGAAGAAGCAACTGCGTATACCTGTTGCGTTAATATTCAAGTTTATGCTTTCGTTAATGTCTATCACTACCTTAAACATAGTCTATAGAAAAACCTTTGTTCTGGAAACTCACGCAATTCAATTGTTTTGACTCGAGGAGATTGCATCATCCAATTACGTGACCAAAGTCACAAACACAAATGAAAAATTATTTTTTGTTAAAATAAGAGGAGTTCAATAGCTTGTTTGTGTATTTAATATTTTATAACTAGCTAAGCTATCTTCTATTTCCCAGGTTTTTTTAAAACTATTTTTTTCCTCTTCAAACAACATGCCTGGGGAAAACTGAACTGAGTTTCATGAACTCCTCTTCACAAAAGGTTAGTTTGTTTCAAATTCCAATGAGGAATGAAACATTTCACTCCAACACACTCAGAGTAAGTTGTATACGTTGAACGGCTACGTTTGAAAAATCAAGACGTTCTTGAGATTCTAGTACTCTATCAAGAGCCTCCCCTTAAAAGTATATATCTGCTTCCGCCATGACGCATGTTGTTTTGCATTTACTTTGACCACGTGACCGATTTTTTAAAAACCTCACACGACTTTCAACTAGATATTGAATGGAGTTTCCAGACCAGAGTTTCTTCAAAAGACCTTTAACAGGCAGGCAATATTCAAACAGATTCAAAAGCAACTTATTTACATGTGACCATAATAATAATTGTGATAAGCACATTTTAAAGCGACTTTCATTGTTAAACAATTCTCTTTGGTATTCTACTCCGCGAGCATTACCTTTGCTTCCGGCTGGTATGTTATTTCATATGGGGTCATTCTTAGAGGTACTTTGCGCACAGGCCATGGGGAATCGTAATTCAAATGTGCGGGTAACACAGCAATACGTAGCTCGCCCTGCAAGTATAACACAACTAATTAAATATTTGGAATAATTAACATGCCTAATTAAATACTCGTAATAATTAGCATGACTAATTAAATATTCAGAATAATTAATATGACTAATTAAATATTTGGAATAATTAAAAAGAAGAATTAAATATTTAATATAAAGTGTTTCAATGTCAAAGAAGTATAAAATGATAACTGTACCATAACAGTGTTTCATAAAAAATAACATTAAATTTCAGATTCATATACCATTTTATTAAAGTAGAGAAATCCTTTCGGACAGTTGATGTTATTGAAAGAAGCAAAAGAAGTGATTGGTCCATCGATGGTCATGGGATGCGCATTAATTTCCCCACGAGACGTTGTAAACAACCAATGAGGATATGGCCCACACACGAAAACCTTTTAAAAAAAGTTGTGTTGCTATTTTGAATATTTTTCAGAATTTGGATTCAAACATTCCACTGATAGGAAAGTCTAATAAATTATGATTCATCTATCAATCAATAATTTTACAGTTGATTGAAAATTAAGAATCTAACTAAGAAAAATAAAATATTAGTATTTATGATAAATAATAATAAATTTCAATTTGCTACAAAAGCTATATTAATAAATGATCATTATTGTTTAGTACATAAAATAGAGAGATAATACTGGGCACATTTACCCCCGATTCATAGGAAGAGACATTTTCCACTTCTCTCAACAATGGCACTTTCATTTTCTTGTTGTTTGGATTGGCCATCTCTGCTAGTTTTGTCTCTTCTTTAACTCTCATCAATACGTTTAACTCGAGCTGTGAAGAAAAACAATAGAAAGTTGCTATCTTCAGATGGTATGTTCAAATAGATACTAAAATAGATACAAGCATTACTACTAATAATTTTTACCTTAAGGGAATTCGCGGAATTTATTTTCGCGGTGGGCAGAGTTTAGGGGAATATTTAGTACGATATAATTCACGTAAAAGGTCTATCTAAATTTATTTTTCAAACAAATCAAAGGCATTTCTAAGAACTTCGCCTCAAACCATTTTCTTGGTCCCTTGGAGGTTCGAGTGATCGGGAGTGCACTGTATTTTTTAATATTTTTAATTGCATGTTAAGTGACACTAAAAAAACGAGAGAGAAATTGAATTTCGCGGAATAAATTTTCGCAGATAAAGCATTTTCATTAAGTTTCGCAGAATTTAATTTCGCAATTTGGGGCCAAAATTGCAAAAATAAATTCCGCGAAAATTTCTTCCCTTTAGGTAGTTATATTTCTTTATTTAGAACAATAAGAACAATAAATATCTATTATGTAGATACATGCAGAATGGACAAAAATGCAGAAAATTTTAGTTATTTTGTAATGGCTAGAGAGAAATCCAGTGTAAGGTAAGGCTTTCACCCTTTTAAATCTGATGGGCAGATGTCCACTGATGTGTTGTTTGTTGACGCGGAAACATTCATAGATAACAAAGTCTTGATCAATGAGAGCATAGAGATAAGGTTTCCGCCGTTTGTGGCCTGCCCCAACCATAAGTATCTCATGAACTTGATTCGCTTCTTCAACAGTACTAAGGAATATACAGTTACCACATAAGACAGAATATTGCATCAATATATTATGGACTTTATTTCTCATTGTAATACTACTCATCGGTTTTTCCGGTAGGATTACTGACCCGGTTTAAATACTACCAGGATTAGAAAAGATTCAGTCAATAACATAGTCAGTGGTATAACCTAACATTTTGGCCACTCGTCCTGTCGGACAAGTGGAACAGCCTTCTAATAAAAAATTGGTTGTCCGCAAAAACTTCTGGTCGTCCGACTGAATTTTTATTTTGGCCTTCTATTTCATGTTTGCCTCCACACACGCCTTAATCTCCTGAGGCGTCCGTTTAAAAGCTCTGCTCAAATTATTTTCTTCCCGTAGGCGACTATTCGCACGCCTCAAACATATCACGTTTGTTTTGTTTAATTTTCAACTTATTTCGTACTGAACACTAAACGCTCCGAAAATATAAAAAGTTATTAAATTAAGCAAAAACTTAAACGAATTTACATTCTCATTCACTTAAAAATGACCACTTAAAACAAGTGAAGATTGTTGTTTAGTGACGTAGTTTGTACAACATTAGTTATGCTCCTTCTGTATGTCTAAGTTGTTACGTCGAAAGATGCGCAAAATGTTCAAGTTTCATTTGTTGACTTATTGTCAACATGTTTTATCTTTTGATATTCTATCGTGTTACAGAGAAGTTCTTCTGCATTAGTTTGTCTTTGAGTTGAAAGACCTGTAATACATTCAGCTCAATAAGTAAAACTTATTGACAAAAAGCCTTGTTTTAAAAAAAATTGTTACAGATTTAAAAACATTGATGACAACAGACAGAAGTGTGTGTGTGTGTGTATGTTACTATGGCTACTAATCGTATGATTAGAGAACTAAAGAAAATATACGATAAATATGCTGAAAAAGATTTTTAAAAACACAAACACAATATGTGCTTTAACTGATTGATTGTTCAGAAGAATTCAAATCACAAAACCATGCTTTGTTTTTTATATACCAAAGCTGCATGTTTTTAAGAGGGTTCAGGTTTTAAATATATTTTTGTATTTCAGTTTAACTTAAAATGATTCACTAACATGAACTAAAAAGGTTAACACTTCCGTCCTCAAGTTTTAATATAGAAGAAGGCAATGTAAACAAGGAAGTTAAGGCTTTGAGAGTCAGACTTGTACTTGACCCTTAGCCCTCATGTTTGGGGTTCACGAGCATGAACGTCCCCCACTTGTTTACAACTTTTAAAAGATAAACATTTTTGTTAAAAGCGTTTCATTCTACTTAGAGGTCATCAGTAATATATACGGAAAACAATAGTAAAATAGATAGTTGTAGCCGAATGTCAGACGCTTTGTTGTTTTTTTAAATTTAAATCATAAATATACAACAACTTTTCAATATAGTCGCGGAAAGAGGAATATTTTATTAAGTGATAAAAATGTTCTGCGTTAAACATCACGTACATAAATCATAAAATAGATATTCACAGCACAATATGTAATTATGACATAAACGACCAAGTCAATGTATTTTCAGATTTAAAACCAAACAAGAAACATGCTATGTTTTAGAAGTAAAGACCACGCATGTTTTAAACGACATGTTTCAGAATTAAAAAATGAGATTAATAATTTATCACGCATCATCACACGTCTAGACAAATTCAGGCGAGTGGATATCCCACGCCTGAAATGTTTTTAACTTCGGTTAGGTGTGCGAAGCACCACACACCTGAATTTTTCTTATGAGAAAGCCTGGCATAGAGGTTTTCATAGAAACAATTTTAATATTTAAAACAAAAATAAATTTATTTGGGAATAATAACTAATCGTCCCATCGGACAGTTGGAAGGCAATGATTTAAAAGTTTCACTTGTCCGCGACAAAATTTGGTCGTCCCGTACCGTCGGACGACCGTTAGGTTATACCACTGCTAGTGGTATACTTTTCCATGTATTTTTGTTTAATTATGATGTTTCAGCTCGCTTGCCCTTCAACCACGTACAGTAGTTTAACTAAAGAAACAATGCTTGATATGTGTTCACCTCTGATGCACAGTTGAACTGTCAATGAGAACTTTTGGCGCATTGTAGAAGTTGTTTGAAGTGAAGAGCAAGTCAAAGTCTGGAAGACTATATATCTCCAGCACGCCATGTTCTCTGCATATGAGACACCAGTATGACGAGTTTGTGCCAACATCGCTTTCGCAAAACATGCTGCTAAAATGTTTTAATGTAGTCACACATATATTTCCAGCTGATTCTATTCACACAATAGAATTAATATTAATATGGTCAAGCTTTCTATTAGTTCTTAAAGCAATAAATAAATTCTAGGCTTTCTCTGAAACAGAAATAATTAAAAATATTGTTCATTTTCCGAGTTTAAAAAATATCACTGTATATCATCGTAAGTAATAAGTATACTGAAAATGTCAATTAGAATATCAGCTTACTATATTTCGAGAGAGATTCAATGTTCCTATGCTTCTATGATTCTTTTACAAACAAACAATAATTTCACGAAATAAGAAAAAGAGACCTTTGTGTTCTTGAGCGTTCATTTGACATCTCCTTCGCCGCAACACACGATTCTCCATATAACATTTCCTCTTCATCTTCAATTGAAACAGATCTGAAATCATACCAATGAAATTTACAGCATGGTATTACTTTACCGACCTACGAAGGCCAACAACAAACTTTGTCAAAAAGCTTGAACAAAATGGTTTTATACACCCAGTATAAAATATTAAACACCACTTACGAAATGATGAATTATGGCTTACTTACTTTCTCCTTTCTTTGCTTATAGACGGTTTGTGCGATCCAAGACTTTCCGTTCTTACAGCATTTGTTGTTTGCGATGTGAACATGCCACTATCATCTTTGTATATACATACCGAAGATACCTTACCGTTCTATGAAAACAACATTAAAGAAATAAATTACAAATTTGCATTTTACCTTGATCTCAACATTGCAAGGGAATCACAAAGTTTTCAATCGCTAAAACCAATCTAGCCGAAAATGAATGTGTTGTATCATACCATTGAGAAACTTATTTTTCTTTCCCCCTTTTTTTGCCGAGGCCTACTCTGCTATTGGAGCTGTATGTGTAAATGTTTTTTTATTATAAAAAAGTGTTTCTTTGGTTTCGAGCAAAAACTTATCACCGTGACCATTTATTAACTTTGGTTGTTCACTGACCAGTGTATGAGTTTAACCGTCTGATGGTTTAGGTCGAAGATGTTTTTATCCTTGAATGTCAATGCAACAAAATTTGGAATTAAAACTCTGTGACATACCATGTATAGATGTCATGAATGTGTTACATAGATGTTACAAAAAATAATTGATTTTGCTTATGAAGCGATCTGCTTCAACAACCAGACTTTTGAGAGAAGTGAAGAATTAAGAACTGTACATCTTAAAAGATAGGGATAAATATGAGCAAACCTGTACAATATCTGGGAGACTAATCTGCAATTCGGGTTGTTCTAATCCATCCTGGAGCCGCATGTAGATTAGCTCACCTCTCGAGTTCACCAACACCGCATGGGGATCAACAACCGAGCATGACACAATTGTGCTCGTGTCCAGCCCAATATCTTGCATCTCGGTGGAGTCTTTCAACAGGCGAACGCGATTCGGACAAATCTGGATGATGTATTTGTTAGATGCGAGATTACCCGCGTAAATTGTTGGCTGCTGGATGTTGAAACCAGAACTGTCAATCTCCGTGATTTCCGAACCCGTCTTAAGAACCTGAAATGTTTACATTTTTAAGGAGTTACAAAGAATATTTTAAAGGATATTGTTTATGATATTGTTGGTTGTTTAAAGTAAAATTTGCTGTATAAAAACTGTTTTTTATATTCTTTCATCACAAATTAGTTAATCATTAGTTAACAAAATGTACAAACACACCACCATTATTTGAAATATTTACAACAGATTGCTCCAAACCTTATTGACCGCATGGTTTTGTGACAAACGAGTTGTAGTTTTTGTTATAAAAGATACTAATAGGGATTTCCATTATCTTAAGCTTTCTTATTATTTATCCTATTCTTGTTTTATTGCGTTGTATAAAATTTGATATTTAAACTTTACTTTATTTATGTTTCTAATCTAAAATTGATTGTTTTTATTTCATAATTCCTCACTGAGTTTCTTTTTTTGTAATTTTAATGACCCAATTGAATGTGTCGATTATACACCACATTACCAGAAAAACGCTCATTTTTTGCAGATAAAAATACAGATAATGGGGGGGGGGGGGGGGGGGATACATTTACAGGGAAAAACCATTTACAGCTTCTCTCCAAGCTTTAGCTGTAGCTTCGTTCTTTGGGAGCTTTCCACAGACATTTTTCCAGAATTATTTGAACAATAAAGTGCTGCAGAGTGACACATTTTAATTTTGAAAAATAAATGTTATAATATGTTACACAACACAATTAGTCAAGCAGTCTCAGTCTCAAAGAAAAAAAAGAAAATGCAGGACTTTAATACAAATACTATAGGAGAAAAGTGATTTCTCAAAGAAACAGAAACTTCTAAGTCACAAGTGTAAATTCGTATACATGTCAAAAATCAATAGAAAGGTTTGTGATTATTCAGGGGAGGAAGCAGCATAAAAACGCAAACTTTTTTTAACAAATTTTTTATTAAATTCAGATTCTGAATTTATATTTTTTATTTCAACAATATAATAACAGCATGTTGTGAGGTTTAGAAATTCCTTTAACTGTAAGGTAAGAGATCACCTCCTACCTGTGGAGCTTTATGTAGTCCCTTTCAAATCGTAAATCTGTGTCAAATTATTTTTAGAAACACACAACATTGGAATGTTGCAGCTACGCAATTTGTCGAAGATTTGCTTACAGGTAGGTTTTCGTTTTCAGCAAGTACAGTTTCAGTTTGAATCAATGGTTTTAAAAAATTCAGAGATATATAATAATTTCAATCAAATAACAACAGGAAGGTTTAGCGAGTTGAGATTTTTTCAAAATATTTATGAGCAAGAGAAACAAAAAACGGAGGGGAGGGAAGCAGCATAAAAAGACAAAGATTTTTTAAAAAATAACAGAAAAATATTTTTTTCTGAATTTAATTAATCTGAATTTATATTTTCTATTTTAATAATATAACGTTGTATAATATATAATGTTGTGAGGCTTAGGAATCCCTTTAAACATATTTTCAAAAAAGTAGAAAAATGTCCTAAAAGAAGATTTTAACAGTGTGAGTAATTCGTATACAGCATATATGAAAATCTCTAACTAGTTTTCCAGGGATTCAAAACATGATTTCTAGCATTATCATGAGCATGAATAGTTGAGTTACCATGGTAGCATCATCACGGGATAGTATAAGGAAAGAATGAAAGTTTTCTTTGTTGTCCTCCTGAAGGAAAGAATAAACAGTTCAGAAACAAGTTTCTTATCTTTTCCTAAAGTGTTTGGAGAGATTTCCTTAAAAACTGTTTGCATAGTAGTTATGATCAACCACGTCTATGCACAAATCCACCTTCAACTCGTTTTTCTTTGCACGTGGAGTTTTTTTAGCAAAATTCATTGGTCAATGCAAACCAAGCTCAAATTATTACTTGGCCCGAAGTACACCAATTCTTAACCCCAAAGACAATTAAATAATTAATTAATTAAACAAAAGAAAAGTTAACATGGCCCGAGGATTTGAAACTTTAAAACTAACCGACTAAAAGAAATCTCTTTAATTCCTACAAGAATGGATATCAATGAGAAGTTTTAAGGTTTACTAAGACACGATAACATAGAACGAAAACTAGCGGAAATTTCTACAGCCGATTTACCAACGGTTCCGCGCACACTGTCCACATGTTTACGCATCCTGGCAATTCGAATGTCGTTACAACTTGAGGTCGTATGCTCCTCTGTAGATAAATCATAAATTATATTATATCTGTTAGTCAATGTTATTAAAAACGTTACTTAACCGTGGATAAATAAAATTGTGAAGTAAAAAAATGAACTAACATGCAAAGCTGTTTCAACTAAAAATACGGAAATTGCAAAGTTCCATTCTTAAGGAATATGAGAATAAAAATGATGTTTTTGATAATGAATCCAAACCTTAATTTAAGAAGGACTATTTGAGTGAGAAAAGTCAAAAGCTTTCATTATGATGAAAGGAAAACATAACAAAAAGGAAAACCTTATTTATTTATTGATAACAAATATTTATACAGGATAGTCATTTCAAAATTTTTAAATTCTGTTTTCAATATGAGTCCTGTTAAAATAAAAATTAAGATACCTAAAATATTAAAATGATCGAGATAATAAATACTATACTTGTAAACAAACAAACAAAACAATCTTGAATCATGAACTCGTTCGTTCGTTCCTAAATTTTACTTGAAGTACTTTTAGTACCATTTCTATTCAATGATATTTTATAAGTAAAGATACACTAGGGTGAAATCTGTTAGAAGCAATGTTTGTATTTAAGACGATTCTGACCTGTAGAATGGAAAGAGCGCCATTTTTGCCGTAACCAGAGCAACACACCATTTCCAAATCTGTTTTCTTTGAACTGAAGAACTGAAGCATATAGAAGTCAAGGGTCAACAAAGTTAACTAAAGTAAAATATGTTTTAAACGTCTAACATACCTCTTCCTGCCATCATTGCGTGTGACATGAAAATAAAAATAAGCAAAATAAGCGATAATACATATATTTTAGACTCAACAATAACTTACATTGTGACAGTTGCATAAAATACATTTGAAGAGAAATTTATATTTTCCAATGCAACACAAAACTTTGTTCAGACATTAGTTCTTTGAAAACAATTGTTAAGAAGACATTTTTAGATTTTTGAAACTCATTAGTATAAATAAAGAATAGTAAAGATGTCTGAGGTCACGGTGAATTATATCTGAGGTCACGGGTCTAACATTTAGTTTCATATGACAAACAGTTACTATAAATTAAAAAAAAAAGAAATTAAAAAAAAAAGAAATTAAAAAAAACATAATTTCCCTATTTCATAAAAGTTGGGAGAGAAACATTGATGACTGTGAAACTTGAAGAATTTACACACCGACAGAAACGAAGGTTCGCCAATGGCAGCTTTCGTGATAGGTCCAATGTTTAGTAAACTGTCACAAACCTAAGCGAAACCACACAATCAATTTTATTGTGGAATTATTGTTAGAGGGCGGCACGCTATGATGAAGTTGTATACCAAAATAAGGTTGATCAATGAATAAATAAACGTTTGAAAATGTATTAGAAAACTATAAGAATTTGATTAAATTGATTTTGTACTAAGATTCAAAAGAAGGGAGGAAAAAATAATGGTCCAAATACACTACATAGTAACTGTCGGTAAGCAGAAAATAATTACAAACACTAAATGGTAATTTAAATTCTCACATCAAAACTGTAAGACGTAACAGAGGTGATGGCGGGCTCTTGTACAGGCTCACCAAATATCTCTAAATCGTCGGAGTCATCTGAAGAAAAAAGAGGTAATTGTTTTTTGCTTATTCATTTGTCGAAAATATCAAAAAAATGGTATACCAATAACATCTTTTTTACGCTTTTTCGCGAGTGGACTATCGCGTTGCTTTACCTTTTCTTCATAGAAATCTAAAAGAAGAAATAGTTTTTAGACAACCTGGCGTGTTTGTAACAGTAAAACCCTAAAACACCTTATAGAATTATAGTTTCTGATTACTCAAGCGCTGAAAAATACATTCAGACTAATTCTGAAGAAAATGACATGAAAAAAATATGTTGAAAGCTCCTGCTAGCTGTCTTAGAAATTGCCCTTTATAGTGTTTTTTTTTGTAAAACATCTTAGCAGGGAGATCTTTTAGACTGAAATTTGAAATTGAAAATCTAGAATACAGTTATTATTATGGATAATCTCTAATTATATTAATTGCAAGAATTTGTGTAATAAATTGTTCAATAACGGTGAAAGTCTTCTAGCAATACCTGGAAGTACACCAGCATCTCTCTCTGTGTAACGAAGGAGAAGGGAGTTACCCAATCTCGAACCGAGAAAAACAAAACCATCTTCAATACAACAAACCTACAAAAAATATAAACTATTTCATGAAAAGAGCAAACTTCCAAGAGCTTTTATCATTAACTAACAAATATCCTTGAAAATGGTTTCCTTGATTTCTGGGGTCGTGTGTTCAAATCCTCTTGACCTCACAGACTCCAGACATTGAGTATTTCTATGCAATAACATATGATGGTTAGATGGTATGAGTGACACCCACCTCAATGGTTACACTCAATGTCTAATGAAAGGGGATAGGGTTCATTTGATAAATTTTTTTATTTTACATTTTCTTTCTTTTTAACATAAAATTTCTCACAGTTATATAATACTTCAGTTATCACATTTCAGGATGAAATGTCATGCTTTACAAATCGTTAAATAAAAAAGTGTATTAGTAAAATTAAATCTTTAATTGTCATATGTCACAGTCAGTCGAGTATGGAATGAAGTGGAGATGCAATTAATAACGAGTAAGACAATTATGGTTAGAGGATAATGGAGGCTAGGAGGAAAATTACAGATGTAGAAAGATAGTATAGTTAAAGATTTGTTTATTAACCTCAATTATATATATAGCTTACATATTTCAAATTTATAACAAGTAGAATCTTTTTGAGATGGCCTCGTAGCATCCTCGACTGGTCTCCATGCACCCAGCACTATGTCATGCAAATGTTGCACCATTTGCATCTGCAGTATGTAGCTAGCCCTTCATAGTGAATGACCGTCTGTATGTGGCGAAGAGTCACACCCTTCACGAGGCAATCAGCGTGAACAGCGCAGCTTCCCGGAAGATTTCCATCATGACAATGGGAAGATGCAATGCTCCAGTTAGCGGAGAACCGTAAAACGTATACAGGATTGGCGAACCATATACAAATCCAGCCAATAGAAAAGACATGACAAAGTTCAAATACAGCACCAAGGTTAAAGCACTTGCTAATCGGCCATTCATGCATTCAGATATTGTAGTTTCTGCATTCAATGATGAGCCTGTCCTCAACCCTGCAAAGATTCTTGCGGGGCGGAAAACCTTTGATTGTCTCGAATGG
The DNA here is from genome assembly GCA_963930725.1 of Candelabrum cocksii. Classification (NCBI taxonomy): domain Eukaryota; kingdom Metazoa; phylum Cnidaria; class Hydrozoa; order Anthoathecata; family Candelabridae; genus Candelabrum; species Candelabrum cocksii. The sequence continues at coordinate 3,771,404 of OZ005668.1, read as the reverse complement.
GAGAACGGTCTCTCTAGACCAAGCCGAACATACAAGGTAGCAACATTCAAATGTAGAACTCTTAACCCACTTCCATCTCAAGCAGAGCTTTCCAAACTGTTGAATGACTATACCATTCAGATTACATGTATTCAAGTTTTGTACACAAAGGTACCAAACCTGAAATAGTTGCCTGCGATCTTGGTTCAACAACATTGTTTACTTCATCTGCAATACAAAATGATTGTGGAGCTTCCATTGATGGCGCGGGCATTGCCATGAACTCAAAACTTCTACCTCTTCTTGCCTCTGTCAAAAAACTCAATAAGCGTCAAGGCAGGTACTGAACTTCTACCTCCGAGACCCGCCAACCTACAAAAACTGTAGATATTGATCCAGTTGTAGGATATACAGAAGATTCACTCATCTCAATCTATAAGTCAAACCTTTGATCGTTATGAGGATATACAAATCAATAATATTCTGCAATCCTTCGAAACTCCAACTCAACTCCAGCAGCTGCATCAGTCATAAAAAATGCCCTTGCTGTTCATCAACTAAAAAATGGAAACCAGGTCTTGGTGGCCTGCCTCCGGAGTTTTGGAAGATGCCAGAAGCAAGGAAGAAAAAGCCTTTTGAAATTTTGTAGAGAAACCATTCACGCAAACCGTCCAAAGGAATCTCTGGTCCAACACCCACACCAAAGAAAGGCGATCTAACAAAAGCTGATAACTACTGGGCATTTCACTCTCTCAAGTAGCAGCCAAGATCTATAACAGGTGCCTTTTGAACAGAATCCGTCCAGTTCGATCAAGGTTCAATCACTGAATCAGAATGGATTCCGTCAGGGTCGAACGACTACTGCACATATTCTAGCAATTTGGCGTAGTGTGGATGAACTGAAAAAACATAAGATGGAACCTGGGGGTAATACAGGTCAAATATCATAGCGCAAAGCGCTATTGGGCGCCGATTTATCGGCGCCCAAATTCAAAATGTTGCAGTGAATTTTGTTTTTAACTTTATCACTGAAACCAGAGAGTGTTAATTAAAAAGAAAATGTGTCAATCTGTTTAAAACATGTGTTGTTTATCCACCTCTATTGATAGCCTTCTGACCTGTGATCATGAAAATACTGCAAAGTTTGTTATTGTTGCCTTTACTGATCACAGCATTTTAGTTTTGAAAAACGAGTGATCGAGACAATATGCTTGCATCTATAACGCGGGGAAATCTTGTATCTCCATCATGGTATTCAACATATATCTATATAATACCCTCCAGTAAATCTGAACAAGTAAGTACTCATCATGTTTCGAATGATTGTTGATTGGGCGGGTTTAAAAAAGTTTAAAAGCAATCATAACTTACAGGACTGGAATTTAGAGGCGCGCGATAATTATAATAATTTAAGGTGCGCTCTCCACCGCGCCCCTAACTGTGTTATTTTACTAATAATCACGCGTCTTAAATATATCTCTTGTAAATGAAATCTTAAAGAACTTACTTTAACATAATTTATTTAGTCACGTAAATATATTTTTTCGTTTCAAATTATAATCGATTCACCATTCTTTAAATGTATTAATGTATAGCTTTATTAAGAAATTTAGTTTGTTTAAAGAAATTTAACGTTACCAATTATGAACCGTTTCAAAAAGTTTGACGTCAATCATAGAAGAAAGGAAGAAAACCGACAGACATGTTTACGCGCGATGTTACAGGTTGTTTAAAAGTTCCATTCAACATAGACACAGATAAATGCCGAAGAACTATGCTGCATTCTATGGAAGAAAAAAAAGATCAATACACAAAGAAACAATCAGTTTTGTTTACAACAAAAAATACACTTTCACAAAACCAATAAACATGCAGTAGACTCTGAAGAAAATAAACATGACAGCTAGGTTTTAACAAAATTACCGATCGCGCGTCTGAGAAAAAATAATCGATTGACGACGCACCTAAAAACTTAAAAAAACTTTTATGTTAATGTATTCCCGCGTAAACGACATTTGCTGTGCAACGAATAAAAAAATTAGTTTGTTGTGATCTGTTTAAAAGTGCTTTGCGAGTAAAGTTAAGTTATATACATTTTGTTGATATTTCTACTGAACAAGAGTCATGGTGCGTGGAAGAAAAAGAACAACAGGCACAAGTCATAATAAAAATGCTAAAACGGAATACGAATGCGGAATGCGAATACGGAAATATGCTGGAGCGTTTTAGGCAGCCTATATTTTTTGCAAGTATATTATTAACCGTATTTACTACAAGGTTTTTCTGATTCTTTCTACCTTCCTCTCGTTGCTTTCTTTGAAATTAAAGAGTCCTGGTCAACCTTGTTTCCAGCGCTTCTTCTTTCTCGAACAAAAGCCATAAAGAAAAGAGACTTTTTTTCGAGAGAAAAGAAGCGTTGGGAATTCATAAAGTTTAACGTGGTATTCCAGACACCACCGTCATATAATTATCCCGTCGCCGCATTCTTTAGTCTGCAAAAATCCAAACTTTTCTTATTAAGGTTAGAGGTTTATTTTGCAGAATAAAATTATATCTTTAATTAAATCTTTATATAGTGTTCTGTAATTTAACCACAATCAAAAATTAAAACACGTCGGAGCAAGACGGACATGTAAACACAAAATCTGATGAAATAACATCGCTTCACGTGTTGAATATCGAAAAAAATATTTCGAATTTGATAACCAATCTTCCTTGTTACATAAATGTGAAAGTTTCAAAGAAGAAAAAGAACGTCAAAGTGTTTAATTATGTTCAGATTTAAGGCATTTTAGACCTATATAGACCTAAAAATGGAAAGATTTTTGGGGCTCAGCCCCACACCCCGCTGGGTGGGCTTACAGCGCCCCCCCAGACCCCCTGGCTGAGTTTTTTCGCATCACAAGGCTCACTGTGGACGGCTTGCGCCGCCCAAATTCAAATCCTGTATTACCCCCTGGAAACTGTCATATTTTTCATGAACCGCGACAGAATGTTTGAGATCCTAAGTGTCATTCCACTGAACATCGTCAATGCTGTTGTCATTACACCCAAAGGAGAAACAGATGTCTTCAATATAGACACCAGTGTTCTTCAGGGGGATCCTCTCACCCCTTTCTTTTCATAATTGTTTGACTGTGCACTATGTACATCAACATCACGAAATGAAGGCCTCACACTGAAACGTCGTCGTAGCAGTCGTTATCCTGATGAGATCCTAGCCGACTTGGATTACGTTGATGACATCACTCTATTTGAAGACTGCAGCAAATCTGTACAAAATCTTCTCAACTGACAAGATGTTGGTTTGTTTTGGTTTGTTTTTGAATCACCAAAAAAAAAATACATGCATCTGAACCTGTCTACAGACATAAAGTTGGTTGCGTCTAACGGTTCTGAAATTGAATGTGTACACGATTTTAAAGTCGTTTCCTGGAGTGTGCTACACTCACTGCAGAAGGTGTTGAAGTTTCTGATTAAGAAGGAAACCAAAACTAAAGTCTCCAAGGCCTGAATAGACACAATTCCCATGTATGGTTCTGAGTCTTGGACCTTAAATGTCAACTAGTACGGTACCTACACCAGAATGCTACGCACACCTTACAATATATCTTGGAGAAGTCACCCAACAAACAAGTACGTTTACAGGTCTTTAACGAGTGTGTCCGATGTTGTGAGAAGACGACGTCTGGCCTTTGTGGGTCATGTCATTCGTCATTATGAACCAGCAGGAAACCTGCTACTCTGGTCTCCGGATGTGAAGAGAAGAGCTATAAGACAGTCATGAAGTCGACCATTGAGAAAGACTACTGGCTTAACAGGAGCAAATCTTCTAGCTGAAATGGCAGACAGAGTACTCTGGAGTTTGTTGATGTTTCACCGCCGCCGCAAGTCATTGACTCAATAAGAAGAAGAATAGATATTTATTTAAACATATTAACATTTTTGTAATCATCGAAAACGTGGAACATTTTATCGGAAATCGTTTCCAACATGATTGCTATGTATCTTCAATATAAACTGAGACTTTGTGATTGTAAAGGACAAGCATCATTAAATTAAATGGATGTTCCAAAGGAGAAAGAAGTTATCGTCGGCTCGTTTGTGGAAACTGTGAAAGCTAACACTGCCAATAGTAAATCATCATCGAGTGAACAACAAAAAGGTCCAAAAACGAAGTTTAAAACATACGGTGAAGAGAAACAAGCTGACATACGGAAGCGGTTTATGAAGTCCTCTGATAAAGGAAATAAAAACAAAACAGAGACAAAATATAAAGAAACAATATTTATTGATTAGAATCTACGTTGAAATCTGATCGGTTTTGTAAAAAAATATTTATAGACGAATATTTAAGTTTGTTGTTGGTCCAAGGAGATAACTTTTTATTCAGAAAAACAATATCAGACACCATTTTCATCCTTGGAATTTGATCACTTTTGTCCAACATTGCTTTTTCTGAAAATTTTTTGCAAAAACGACAATTGGACTAGCCAAACTCGGGGTTATTTTTGTTTGGATGCTTCGATAACATAACAAGAAAAAGTTGTGGGAAGAAATTGTTGCAAATACTGGAAATAATTAAAAGTTGTGAGAAGAAAATGTTGTGAATTATAAAAAAATTAATTGTTGCAGGAAGAAAAAGTTGCAAAAATTTGCTCGCAACATTTTCTTCCCACAACAATTTTTTCCTTTAAAGTATGTATACTTACGCAAGAAGTCAAAACACTCCCAGCTGCTTTATCAAAATGAAAACTCCGTACACTCCTCAATCCATCGGTTAATAATGATAGGACATATCTAAACATGATTCATAGATGAAGGGACAAATTTTGACTATAAATAACTTTTAGGAAAAATAAAAATAAAAGTTTTTACAAATGTTTTGACGTGCATGAGCAGAAAAGACCGGATTTTTGACAAAATTTCTCGTCGCTAATGGTTAATGGTGGCAGTGCAGTTAAATGAAATTCAGTAAAAATAAGGAACAAAAATGAAACATTGTTTATAAATGATCGCACATTTCACCGCCTTTAAGAGAAAGAATAAACTTCTCCGGGGATATGGAATCGCAATTGGCTTCGGCTAACGCAATCACCACATCGGGTTGAATTTCTGCAAACACAAAAAAATTGCTGCCTAAAACAATATATTTAACTTGACCAGAGGTCTTTAACTTGTACTGTATTAGTGAAATAATTTTAAATGAGATTTATTGTGAAGATTGTGGAGTCAATAAATGATAAATACGAATAAAAATCCTCATTAAATTTAAAGAATACTGACAAAAAAATATTATAATTTCAGACGTCATAATTTTATTACCCTGCACCGACAAATTCGAGGAAACCATAATAGGAAATCCAAGTTCAGATGTCGGATTTTGAACAGTGATGTGAATAAGTAAAGATTGTTAAAAGCTGTATTAAAACATATGATATCAAGATATGACAGCATCTTACTCAGTGGAAACATTGTATTTCCATCTGTTATGCTGTTCAATGACACTCCATATGGTGGTGTGCTCTGGTTTAGATAAATCAATGAATTCGTTGCAAACACTAAAACACCTCCTAAAAAAAGAAAGAAAACAAAATGTTTCGAATGAAAAATATATATTTTTTAATATAAATCCATATATTTAGTGATATAATTTTGATTAAAAAGAGGTTTTCATTTTAGAAAAAATATTTATGTGTACAATTGCTTACAATTAAATTTGATAAATTTGAAATGTTTAACAACACTTTTTAATTTTGAATATACAGGATCTCCAGGATGAAATGGCATGTTTTACAAATCGTTAAATATAAAAGTAGGTGAGTAAGATTAAATCTTTAATTGTCACACGTCACAGTCAGTCGAGTATGTAATGAGATGGAGATGTAATCATGAGTAAGAAAGTTATTGTTAGAGGATAATGAAGCCTAGGGGGAAAATTAGACAGGGTCTGAATTGACAGTTCGCAATTCCCGATTCACAAACAACTTTTATCGTAATGCAAATTGGTTTTATCTATTTTCAAAATTTCCTGCTTCACTAAAGACTTGTTCTCTTCAAACGCTAATAAAGTGGCAGCAAGAGCTTAAATGCAAGTTTGAGTATTATAGAATGCCTCTATTGTTCAATATATGCTCTTTTTGATTAAAACTCGATTTGCCTCCTGTAAGAAAATAATATACAGACAGTAACTAACTTTCCCTACAAAAATCAAAAGAAAAAAGACCTTTTATATTACAAAGGTAATTGAACTAGCTGATGAGATTGAGGACCTTTGGAGGAATGGAAAACTTTAAAAACATTTATGCTGTCTATTATATAAACAAATGCGAATGAGAGGCATATCAAAAACTGGCAACATGTTTCAAATTCAGAAAAATCCAGGAGGAATGCTCAAACATTCTTCATATCATTGAGATTCTATGCATAATACCCTTCACCGACATTAAGCTAGAAAGAATAAATGAACAGAGTGAAAACAGATTACTTCAATTGCTTGTCACGTGCTCGCATGGACTAGAATCTTAGAATTGCCGATTTTGCAACAACAAAGTGGACGAAGACTGAACTCTAAACCACACAAGTATCCTACAAAGCATCAAAATCTGGGGAAAGCAGCGTTTTAAGGGGTAATTAGTAGCCTTTTAATCACTTGAGAAGAGTTAAGAAGGTAATAAATGTTTCCTTATGAACTTTATAAAATAGTAAAAACGATTCGTTTTATTGAGCGAAAAGTCTTTTCTCGCAAATAACTTTGTAAAAGTTAATTTGGACCCTGCAGTTACAAATTTAATAAAATAGAAAATGCAGGCATGCGGAGTGGAGGTTGTTGGAATTGAGGATATTCCAATGAAACAAACAAACAAACAAACATCATTAAATTATTATAGTTGTAGACCAATCCCTTACCCAGTGACTTTTGTATTGGCTGAATCATTTGGCAATCAAATGGAAGGTTAGTCACAGACCATATCACTGGATGTACTTTCTCCACCATATTGAGGGAAATGGCGGATACACAAAATGTATCCTGGCGAACTGCCACTCTCCTTTGAACATAAGTAAATTAATTATTTAAATCTCTCAAATTAAATAAATATTTCCAATTACATAAATGTCTACATGATGCAATATGTAATGTGATTTTGAAGGCATTCTTTACATTTTAGTGTTTTTTAGCTTTTTTTCTTGAAATTAAATAGTTTAAGTTGCAGTGCATCATCATCATCATCATCATCATCATCATCATCATCATCATCATCATCATCATCATCATCATCATCATCATCATTTACATTTTTCACGTCTATGGGTTAGACGAGGTTTCAACAGATGATATTTCCCACAATTTTGTAGGTTTAATCATTTGATGATTCATTGGAGCAGATGTTTTTTACAGCTGGATGCCCTTCCTAACGCCAACCTCAGGAAGAGGAAAAACAGTGGTGAGTTAACCCACGCAAGATACCAACTTTGCATTTTAAACTCCGTGGCAGCAGTGCATAAAGGGCATGGGTGCTTATATCCATGAGGTCAAAGATGTTACATGACCCGCATACCCGAAAAAAAGAAAAGAACATACCCTGTAGAGGTTTGTACTGGTTCGTACAATAACATGAGTGTAGGTTCATGATAGCCGTGAAGAAATTGAAGATCAGAGATGTTTAGCAATGGCTGCTCCAAAGAGTGCAAGTCAATCATATAGCTTGGCAACACAGATTTGATGTGGTCACTAAAATGAAGATCTCCTTATAAATATATATATATCATTTATTTGTTTATTTCCACTTTTCTTAAACCAAAACCTATTTAATAATGTGGGTGTATTTGAAAAGGTCTTATAGAATTGTTTGCCTGTGCATGCAAAACAAGCGGTTTTTGGTTTTAAATACTGCAGGAACCCTCATCAAATTATTGACATTTTTTTCTTCCATACTTTTTGATTTTTAGAAAGCTTGGGTCGAAATCCAGGGCAATGTTTTATACCCTCAAAAAATAAGGTTTGAGTGTGGACCAGCTTTTTCTTACCAAATTCTATTAGTATTCTGCTTATATTTACATTAAACAATATTTTCTTATTAATATTAACAACATACCAACATTAATAAGAGTTTAAAAATAAAACATTTTCACATGATAAAGAAAATGTGTTTCACCAATGATCAATCTGTTCGTTTTCTTCCAGTTTGATGTCATGCTTGAATGGCAAAACAACCAGGTGGCGATTGTAGATAAGCATCCCTGCGCATCGTTGATCGGGGTCCACACGGACCAAGGGCGAGTGAATACTATGCGACAGACCACCCTTTGTAAAAAAGAAAGTTCTTTGCAAGCTGGAATTTAAACTTGGAATTTAAGTCGAAATTTAAAGTCTAAACTGACCAAAATGTTCTGTATTTGACATTTTCATTTTAAAAATGGAAAAACAAAAGGTTGTATGCAAAAAAAACGGAAAAAGCAATTTATTCCAACTACAAAACTGCGAAAAACGTAAATATCTCACCATTTACATTTGGTAAATGCTGTGAATTGCAAAAAATATATTTTTGTCGAAGATCACAAAATTAATCATGCCAGAAATCTACCCTTTTAGATAACATCAAATTTTTAGAATGTAAAAACGCAAATCAGTGATTTTTGCACACCACAATATGATTTGACAATAATTTTTAACTTGATCAAATATTAAAATGAATACGAAATGCTTTGCAGTAGACTACTTTCCAACGTCATTTGTATATATTTCATAAGTGACTGTACAAACTACCCTTAAACGAACAAACTTACAACTTTTAACAATCGCAAAAAGTTTTACTTCATTCTTTTTCCCTTTAGCAATTAGAAAGTTTCAAATAGATTTATCTTTAAAAATAAGTCTGTGAGTCAAACAGTAATATAATATTGTTTAAAACCTTTTAAAAACCCATGAAGATGATGATGAAATTAGAGATGTAAAATACACTTACCTTGAATTCTTCATTTTCAAAATAGTGCATAGAGTCGGTCTTAAGGTCATGGTTTAGAGGGTCATATTCAACAATCGAAAGCTAAAACAATAATCAAATATATATATAAATTCACTTGTAATAAAATTAACAACTCTTAAAATTAAACCTGACAACCAGATATAAAAAATGAGGTCCAGCTTAACAAAGATTCCTTCGTCAGATAAGGTTGAGTTGTTAATTGACATTATGCAGGGTTGTCAGTTTGAGATAAACCATTTATATTGCTTGCTTTGGGACCTCAAGGCAACCCTCATACTATCACCATCGCTTGCATAGGGATCGCCTATTAGTTCAAAATCAATCCTTCAGCCTGCAATATTTCATAACGACAACCCCGATTATGACATTCTGTTGGTGTGAACTGTCGTTTTAAATTTGAACTACTAATATCTTGAAAGTGGTTTTCGTAACTGCAAATAGATGCAGAACTGAAACCATGCAATGACCAATAGCCGGTAGGTATATGTATTGTGAATAATTCTAAACATTAGACAGGTAAAAACATTTGACAATATGTCTGGTTATAGAGCAGGTAACAAAATGGACCTTTGCATCTTTGAACGCTAATAGAAGCGAATCGCGGACATTGTTACCCAACCGCACAACTTGAACATTGATAATGTTCCCGAACAATGTAAATGATAACGCAAGTTCAAGGCGCTTCTTTGCTTTCTTCTCTGTTAAAAAAATCTGATTATAATAGCATACACCAAAATCGAAAGATTGAATTAAATACTAAAAAGTCCATTGTGATTTTAGCAAAATCTAGACATTGCAACCTTATTAACAGGGATTGATAAAACCCCCAATCCTCACAGACAGAAGCCCCCCACAAAAGCATGGCTTCTTTTCAATTGTTAAGTTTAAGAGTTAGGGATAGGGAATTGGTAGTGACTTTTGTTCACCATTGTCTTATTATAACAAAAGAATTACTTGCAATTATGACAAAGAAAAGAAAATTAACTTACCACTGTTTTCTGTCACCTAAAAACACAATTTCCTTTAAAAAAATAAAAAGGCTTAGTTTGGAGTTATTGCTCTTTAAATGCAAAATTTACAATCACAAAAATAAGAATCTTTGAATAAGAAGCTTAAAAATATATAGGATTTAAAATAACGTTGGGTTCTCAGTCTGTTTCTTGAATATTTTGTTCGCGTGTGGCAAATCGCACGCCATAAATATATTTTAATAGCAATGGTGTGCGATTTTTCAAAATAAAAATTGGGGGTTGTCATTTGATTTTAAAGTGTTGTATACATCTATCTACGAGATTTGCACCTCACCAATAACTAAATCTTTATTTGATAACTTTTTTTACAGGAAGAGATTTTTTGAGGTTCGCTTACCAGAAAACAATTGAATTCACAGATATATATGAATGAAGGTTTCTTTGTGTTTTGATCTTTTTTCTCGAAGCGAATGCAACATAGTTATTCTGCATTTTAAAGCCTTTTTCATTGAATATTGTAAACAAAACTGAATGTTTTGTGTCTTGATTTTTTTCTTCCATCAATAGCAGCATACCTTAAGCGGATCAATTTTCGCGGACGTAGGTTTTTCGTAGTTTTCGCACGGATTTAATATTGCGGATGACCAAAGTTTGTGTTATTTCGCGCGGATTTAATTTAATTTCGTTAAATTATGGTCGTAAAAGAGGGAGCTCAACCATAGCTACTAACACTGCCGTCAAAAAAACGCGAAGTATAATTGGGAGACATTCGAGAACTCTTTAAACAAGGCAATGAAGGTGCTCAAAAGAAAAGAGATTGAAGTTATGAATCTGGATTAGTTGTATCGTAGCTTTTTATACTGATCAAAAAGGATCAAATTTTTTAAGGATTAAATTTTTTTGGGTGGAGGGAGATTTAATTTCACGCATTGCCAAATTTAGATTTTTCGTGCGGATTTAATTTCGCGGATGGCGAATTATCGTGGTTTTCACGCGGATTTAATTTCGCGGAAAATGCCTAAATCCGCGAAAATTAATCCGCTTAAGGTACTTCTGCATTTTAAAGTGTCTTTTCATTCTTTTTTGTATATAAACAAAACTGATTGTTTCTTTGTGTACTGATATTTTTTTTCTTCCATCGAATGCAGCATAGTTCTTCTGCATTTATCTGTCTCTAGTTGAATGGAACTTTTAAACAACTTGTAGCATCGCGTGTAAACATGTCTGTCGGTTCTCTTTGAAATTCTTCATTTTTTTAATTCATTCATTCTTTTGTATTTTACATTGTATAACAAACTTTTTGAAACGTTAAATAAATGATTGGTAACGTTAACTTTGTTTCAAAATTTATATTTGAAAAGTAATTTCTAATTACATATTGGTTATTATCCACCCAAATTATGCCATTTAAAAGGATTTAAAACTTTAATATACATTGCCAATTAAAACCCCAGGTCGACTGAGTGACTTTTTGAGGTAATTCATGGCAAACATTTGATGACAACGGCAATCTCTACCGCCATTTTAATGCCTGGTTTGACGAGTAGAGACTAAAGTTTAAAATTTTGGAAAAATTACCAGTTCAATGTATTTTTATGGCGTGCGATAATGTGCGATTAACAGCACATGCAAATCAATTTATAGCGTGTGTGGGCGCGTGCTCAAGAAACAGACTGAGTTCCGATGCTCTCCTGATTACCAAGACATAATAGCATAAAAGCAATTGCGCATGGCAATTTAGAAATTTCAGGTGATTTCCCACAGAATGCCCCGTATCGTGTTTTTACTATGAATATATTTATTTATGCTTAATTTGTGGTCGATAATACTAAACTAATTTATTCAAGAATATTAAGATTCAGTGGTGTACAGACATGGTCGCCCGACGGTACGGGACGACCTGCTTTTATGACGGGCGACTGGAAACATTTTTTTCCGTAGTCGAGTCGCCCTATTGGGCGACTATGTTTTCCCAACCTATCCTATCATGTTATGGTTTGTTTGCTAGCTTTTCCTATGATTTTATTTGTAATATATTGCAACATGTATAAAAAAAGAATAGATTTATTGTGTCAGTTAATGTTACGTGCGATTCGATGGTGCGCCAATGTCAAGACGGCAGACTTCAAAACATTTAATCGCTAGCCTGTCTGATTTATCTCACTCTTTCTTTTTTTATATATATATGGAAAATCTTTTGGTCGATAGGTTTAGGCTAGTTTTCTATATGACACCAGACAGCCGTTTATGTTGTTCATCGTCATTTTGATACAAAAACGAAACAAATAAGAACCAGGGGTTTTCAGTAAAACTTATTTTTATTGTATGCAAAACAACGCAACCCAACGTAAAAATTACTCTGAAGTATAACACTTTCTAGGTGAAACTTTTTTTTTCTAGATGTATTTTGCACAATAAATAATTAAAAACACAGGATATAACAAAAACAAATTATTATTTTTTCCTTCCCGAGTGTTGTTGTTGAGATAGAGAAATATCCAGAAGAAGATATTTGAATGGACAATGAAATGTGGCTTTTTTTCTTCAACTAGATTCTTTGTGGTTTAATATTTTTTCTTCCATTGAATGCAGCATAATTCTCAGTTTCTAAGTTGAATGGAACATTTAAAACACCTGTAGCATCGCGTGTAAATGTGTCTGGCAGTTCTTTTTGAAAATCGTCATCTAATTATAAATGTTATGCATACACTCATTATCCAGTGGCGTAACATAAGGCTTTTTTGCGCGGACGAATGAAAAATTAATATTTTACCTTCTCATTCATCCGACGGGACGGAATGGAAAAAGAGGTGCAACAATTTTTTAATTTGCATTACGCAAGATTTAAACTTATTTTAATTTTCTAATCTAAACAAAGACTATTTTGAATATGATATAAAAAAAGTATTTTATATTATCCAAAAGCTTTTAAAACAACGCCATTTTGAATAACTGCGCGAATCATAACTACATGACCGACAGACATGTTTACACGCGATGCCACAGATTGTTTAAAAGTTCCATTCAACTTAGAGACAAACAAATGCAGAAGAACTATGCTGCATTCGATGGAAGAAAAAAAGATCAAACCGCAAAGAAACGTTCAGTTTTGTTTACAAAAATCACTTCAACAAAACTAATAAACATGCAAAAGACACCCTTCAAAGAAGAAAATAAATATGACTGTTCAGTTTCCTTCAACCCTTTTAAAGGGAAACTAACTCCTAATTTCAAAGAAATAGCTATCACTGAAAAAGTCGTCCTATTATATTTATCAAATGTTTCCAGCAAAAACATTATATTGCATATGTAACACAACTATAGCAATTTGTGTTAATTAATAAGTATTTACTAATTAACACATTTTTAAATTTCGCTATACAAGGTTCCTATTTTAGTATTTTTTCCTCGCGAATTTTTAGGAGAGCTCAATTATCAACACTTATGATAAATTTATGCAGAATGTATTAATTATGTACAAAAGGCGTGCAACAAAGATCACTGTTTGACGTAAATTAACTGTTAAGTTTAACCAATGCGATAAAACAATTTGCACGTGAAATGTCCTGTAAGTGAAGGAAAAATATCCAAAACAGAACACGAAACAAATAAAGATCAACATTTATAAAGCGTTTGGAACATTTTTTTTTTTTTGGGGGGGGGGGCGCCAGAGTTTGGGTGCCAATACCGCACTTGCGGTATCAAAATCCCACTGGATACGTCGCTTTAACATAGTTTATATCGGGCTGTAAAAAAAGTCACCCAAAAGAAAACAGCGACGAAAGAAAGCTACGCGATAATACTATAATGTCTAGAATACGAAAACGAGTATTTTCGAGTATTTTTAAAAATGGCGCAGGGCAACTAAAAGTTTCGTTGGGCAACCAAGATTGGTAAAGTGGCACTTTTCAGTCGCCCGTCAGGGCGACCTACCAAAACAAGGTCTGTACACCACTGAGATTGACTCACTCCATAAATGCTTTACAGTGATTTCTTCTAAAATATTTTCCTCGTGGAATGTTAGTGTAATTTAATTGTGTATAATAGTATATATATAATATAATTCACAATGTGTTATATCTCACCTCAAATTCTACAGTATACAACCGATAGACATTTAATTTTTGTGCACCGGCCGTCACCAAGTTCACTTCACTGTCATCAAAGAAATTACATCGCACAGCATGATCAACAGTTGTTGATGGATAGATTTCTTTGAATATAGAATGCATAACGCTAATTATTTAGATGCCATGGTTATTGATTGCTGCTGCAAAAAATCAAGTATATATATATATTTTCTTATAAATAAGTTGTGTATTTTTTAGTCTTATAACTGTAGAAAATTAGTATATTTTCTAATAAACACTGCATTTGACGATGCAGCATTTATTAGGGGGCAGTGTTTATTATAAAAAATCCCCCAGAAGTGTGGCATTTATTTGAGGACAACGTTTACTAGAGCTAGAGGAAATATATAGTATATATAAATAACAAACAAGTCTCATATTGATTTCTACCACAATTAGTGTTGAAATGACAGTAATAGGTGTGTGGGTTTATACAGGTATGTTGTATATAGTTTATTTGGCTTAACTCACTTTAACATGGTTTGTCAACAAAACTTTTAGAAATTACATTTTTAAATTCTTATCATCACTCGCTTCGTCGCCAAGTGTGGGGAAATCATACATACATATGTGACTGGCCCCTCTAACCACACTAAGCATACAACTTTTAATACTCTATAAGCATTTGCAACATTTGAATATAGATAATTAATCGTGAGAAAGGCAAACATGTTCATCCCGCAACACAAATGTAAAACATTTTAGCTTTTAAATAGGAAAAATACATAAACAAATAAATTCATAAATGTTCGTTTTTATCATATATATTTTTCTCTCCATCCATAAATCTGAAATTCTTATTTCAAAAAGACAAAAAATACGTCCAACTAAACTAAGTTGTGGACTTCTGCACATGTTAAATCAGCCATATTGTTTTGTCTTTTTAGCGAAAAATGTTGTTGACCGCCGTATACTCGCAAAATTCGCAAAAAGCATGACCTTTAATTGTAGTCATTGGCAATTTTTCATGAATTTATTGAAATACAGTCGACATCTCAGCTATCTCGAACCCATGGGAGCGGCAAAAAAGTTCCAGATAGCAAATGTTCAACATTAATAAATCCTTTTACAATTTTGTCTGGATATACTACTCCATGGCGAAGAGTAAAACTAATTCTATGAATAAGAGGTTTATATAAAGTAGTTAATACGGTTTAAGAGAACATTACTGTTAAATTTGTCATACCCCGATGCTTTATTTCGCTTTTCGCGAGATAAATCTTGATACTAATCTAAGCGCTGTATCATAAGCATAACCATGCGTCTGCGGTAATAAGCTTTTATGCACTTTTTGACTACTTGATCGGCTGGGAGATTGATGTGGTGGTGGGTGGGGTAAAAATATTAAAAGTTGAAAAGGTTTCTAATTGTATGCTAGTAACGGACAAAAATATCTATATATACTATAAAAAATATATTAAATAAAACGACTATTGGGCACATTTACCCTTTACTATCTAGGTACAAAAAACAAAAATACATGGTAATAGAAGAAAATAAAAAAAAATTATAGTTATAATACTATTTTAGCATCGTTAAGCGCAAAGTCAATTTCGGTTTCAGCGAATTTTCAAACTGGTTCCACCCATGGTTGTTTATGGCATCGTGAACCTCGGATGCATAAAAAAGCAGTTCGTAATAAACTGAACAAAAGCTTGGTACGGATCCACGCAGTAGCTAGGCTGATATTTAAGTCACGGTTTTCGGCGATCATCGAAGAAAACTTTTTATAAAACATGCAGCACTCGGGACCCATACCCCCGAAGCACGTAAAGACTAGAGGGTGAAAGAGCCATGTTCGATTTCGGTAACTCATTCGCCATATTCCCGTTTCTTCTGACGTTCGTTGCATCTGTATGCGGCGGTCAAAGACTGTCGAGAGAAGGATTTGGCTAAGGGGTTAAAAACCCTCATGTCGACAAATGCCTTCCTCCCTCTCTCCCAGAATCCTCACGCCAATACATTGAGTCTTGCTTCGTCAGTTGCGTGAGCTGTGTTGAATTTGAGGCTTTCACCCGAGAGTGGAGTCAGCTCGGGTTCGGTTCGTACGTCATGACAAACCTCGGCAAGCGGGTCAGCCGTCAGGTCACGTATTTCATTGTGGCGGATTGTGATGGAGCCACCCCTCTTGCAGGACAATGCATAATCAACGGAGAAACTATCACCACAAACACAAATATGTGGTAATCTACGTAACGGAATACCATATCGAATGTGTAGAGCATCGAAGAATAGCTGTTTGTTTAAATAGAACCCGTGATATTTAAGAGGAAGAGCAGACAGCCAATGAGAAGCCCCTTGCTCCTGAATTGCGTCGAGTAGCTTCAATTTGCTAGTCGGAAGTTCCTTTCTAATCATGGCGAGCGATGATTCTACAGATCTATGTTTTGCATACTTAGAATCTAATTTTTCCTTACGTACCCGATGATCATGATCAATGTCAAGAAGAACTTTTTAGTTTAGAACGTGCTCTGCCAGACTTTTAGTTATACGTTTAGAATTGGCGTATTGAGTCTCCAATGATTCAGAAGGAATTGAAATCCCAATACCTCCATCTTTTATCGGAAGTGCTAACAAGATGCGCTCGATATTGCTGAAGTCGTAACCATCAAGTAGAGACTTTACAAGCGAATTCAACGCAATATTGAGTCGTTTTAGGGGACGCTTATATCAGGAATAGTTCTCATGAAGTAATTATATCTGTGTTGTAAGCCAAAGCAGTACGCCGAATACGCTACTTGAGGCTCGATTTTCGCGATCTCACTAAGCAGGTGAATTTCCATAACCCATTCATCGATCAAGAAATTGATAAAGTCAGTTTTAAATTTAACCGAGCCGATTACCGCACCGAGAAGTTCTCGGCCTTCCGTCGTAATGTTCAGACCAGACCTAAAGATTATGATCTCGGCTTGGAGAGCGTACTTCGCTTTGATAATTAACGAAGATTTACTTGGTTTTGGATAGTAACCAATGTAGGGCCCATATTTAACTATTGCATCCCACCATGATTTTAAACACGCAAGTTTGCCCGGACCCGCTAGGTCGTCAGCAAAAGCAGCATGTTTTACGTCGCCCGATATAACCGCAATAGTAGACATTAGTGGAAGGATGCTGTTCGAATAACAAGGGCCGGCAATAGGATTCCCTTGAGTGTTCCCTTCGGATGAACTAATCTCTAAGCCGCCTACAACAAATAACCGGGCAGGCAGTTGGTAGCTGTTTACCGCAAACAAAGCGATTTCGGGACACAAGATCTGTAGGCTGTGTAACAAAACGTTACAGTTTAAACGATTAAACGCGTTATCCGCATCAACTTGAATAATTCCATGAGTAGTTTCTTCGTCGAAAATATTACACATCGCGTGTATGCCCGCTCCGCTACCTCCAGCTTGACCAACGCATAACTGAAGACCACCGACCGAAGCTTGTATCTCGGGGTGAAGTACGAAGGTCACACACTTGCCGATAATTCGTCTCAATACCTCTCCTATACTAATCGGTCTTAAACCTGGGTTTTTATCGAACGGAAGGAGTTTACTACTGAAAAGAGCGGACAGGCTGTTCGGATCATCAACTTTTTCAGAACACAATTGTTTAGCTAGACTGGGAATGGAATGGCAAATGTCAGCGCCTTCAGTTCTGAATTGTTTAGACGCCAAAACAGCTCTCCAATCTTTGGCGTTGCAGTTTGAAGGACCGGCAGCACCATTAGTTCTAGTCGCTAGCTTTCGAATCAAATCTGAATTAATGCTATCGAAAATGATAGGATCAATATGTTTAATTGGACCGTGAAGTAACAACTCGAGATGCAAAGGCTCAACCGGAGGGTGTTTCTCGTTGAGCAATCGTAAAGTTTCCTTGATTAGTGGGAGGATTCCTGAACTGGTGTGCATTGCTGAGAAGCCAAAGAGCGCGATTAACGTGTCCCTCAACCATAAGGTCACGGAAACGTTTAGCCTTCGAGGCCATATACGACGAATTTAATCTAACTACTGGAAGACGGTTTTGTATGGTAATGCACTCGTTAAGTAATTTGTAACCAGCACAAAATCGAAGTAACTGATATAATGTAAACTCGAAAACTCAAATCAAATTTGTTAAATCAATAACATGTCTCCTCCACCAATGCACACATTCATTGACAGTTAAAGCTATATTTTAAAATCCAACAACATTCATTATCCCAAAAAAACAATGATTTTCCGAAAAAAATAAATTTCTGTCCTCACGCCCCACCGAATATTTGGAACACCATGCATTTAACCGCATTTCGTGGAGATTAAAATGACGCTGTGATGGAAATGCATGAAAATTCTTCACTCTAGTGATTCGTCCAATTAGCTTTCAAGTTGACAACGAAACATTCGTTACGTGCAAGAAATTCAATGCGCGTCAATGATTATATAGAAAAGTCAAGGATGATAGAGTGGTTTCTTAAAGGAGTAGTCCATTCAAATTTTGACATATAAACTAACATCAGATTTGAAATCCTCGCCATTGAATTAGTATAAAAAGAATATTTCCTTTTCACAAAACTCTTTCATTATTGTGTAAACAATGCCTAGATAGTTCTATTTTAATGCTATTTTGCTGTGACCATTTTGCTGACGTCATTGATGGCGATGTTTGTTTTTAAAAAATAGAAAGCTCGGTAAAAAAAGAGCAGAAGAAAAACATAACAGTAAAAATGTCTGATAGTGAGAATAAATCTGAATATTTTTTTACTGATGAGGACAGTAAAATTTTTTGAATTTGTCATGCCAATTATGTCTTGTTGTTTTAAATTTGTCATGCCGATTATGTTTTCTTGTTTTGAATTTGTCATGCCGGTTATGTCTTCTTGTTTTGATTTTGTCATGCTGATATGTCTTCTTGTTTTGAATTTGTCATGCCGGTTATGTCTTCCTGTTTTGAATTTGTCATGCCGGTTATGTCTTCTTGTTTTGAATTTGTCATGCCGGATATGTCTTCTTGTTTTGAATTTGTCATGCCGGTTATGTCTTCTTGTTCTGAATTTGTCATGCCGGTTATGTCTTTTTGTTTGGAATTTGTCATGTCGGTTATGTCTTCTTGTTTTGAATTTGTCATGCCGGTTATGTCTTCTTGTTTTGAATTTGTAAAAATAATCCTGGACAATGTTCTGACGGCAATACACGAGACTCGAGGTGATGCATTGGAAAATAATCCTAGCAATAGGTCATACAGATTTGCTGCATACAAACAATTTATATAGTTTGTTTTTAAGCACTTAGGAAAGGGAAATAGGCGTGTTATTCCATCATGTGTGATTTGGAAGATCAGAGAGAAATATCCAGAGGAGTACTTTTGAATGGGGAAAGGACTAGGGTGTTTTTAACAAATCTTTGTACTTTTTATATACATATATATATATATGTACAATATAAAGCAACAAAAATATAACAAACTAGAATTTATAATACAGTGAATCTTGATCTCTGATTTGCTATAGCAACGTTTTTATCTGGTTTTGAAATTGGTGCAATGTTTTTTGGCGTAGTTTGTATCTCAGGTGTCAGAACGGTTTTATTTTCAACAATGGTCTCCACAGTTTTCTCCACCAAATCAGAAAAAACTTTCAGGCTTTTCTGTTCTATAATTGGTTTCGCAGACCATGTTTTTGTGGCTTTTGAAAAGGTTATGTTGTTCTTTCTTCTCCAGTACTGTTTTAACTTTTTTGTTTTGAACATTCTCTATTCAAACAAATCGCCATATATGACGTCACGCGCCAAGTGAAAGAAGAAAAAATAAAAAAAGCTCAAAATCAGTCAATAGGACCTTTTTTTTAAAAAAAACCTCGCGATCATACAAAACAAACGATGGAGAATTTAATAAAGAAAAGTTTTATTTTGAGTGGACTACTCCTTTAAAAAACCCGGAAATCCTAAATGGATTTCAATCAAAACGACAGCTGGGGGGTTAGGGTTATGTGTACATAAAAAAGCACAACGACTAAAGCGTAAAATTCTAAGATGGAGGTAATTTTACACTTTAGACGTTGTGCTCTTTTATTAAGAGACCACAAAAAAGGACGTTTTTATATATAGTTGTATATAAATTATGTAAATATCTTTCTTATGTACATTTTGTTAGTTCCTTATAGCACGATTAGAAAATTCCTGTTTTTCATTTTCTTTCTTTTTTTCAGAAAAAATCCGGAAAAAATGTTCAATTATTCCAAAAATCCGGAAGTCCGGATAAATCCGGAATTCTTTCATCCTTGAAAATTACAACTCATTTATTTCCTTTGCAAATATGTACAATTTCCGTAAAAATATAGATATATACTTAATTATATATATATTTACTACATTTATAATTAATACGCGGCTATATTTACACGGTACGTTGCGCGTTAAATGTACATTGTTATTGTCGTCAGCGAATAATAAATGAAATGATAAGTTTTGCGGTAATTCTATTAATTTTTTGAAGAAAAAAAATATTTAACACTTTCCCTAAATATAACATTCATGCATATAAATAATTGGAAATTCGATGAATTTAAACAAAAACGAAAGTCGGCAACGTACGGGACCGAAGAACGATAGAATGCATGGAAGGATGGAGGGTGGGAGATTTACAAGGTCAAATTTCTAAGGGTTTCGATGTTTTGTTCTCTAGCGCGTGGAGAATAGCTGATGCAGAATGCGCGCGCTTATGGCCTTGTTTGGCGGGTTCCCTCTCGTCACCTTTCAGTTCGTCGCGCTGCCGGGCGGAGAGCCTACCGCTGTTAACTCGACTCAGATATTTGTGGTTGGTTTGTAAGACAATCAAATCGTTTATATCGTAATCGGTCGGCAAGCAAGTCTTGTTTAGTTCATAACGAGCCCTTCTGATGACGTACCACATTAGAAAGGCACTGATGCCGACTTGCACGGAGAGAAGTAGATAGCCACCGGCTGAATTGTGATGCACAACATCTTCCATGGTGCGAAGAGAGGATCCCATATAGGTATTAAGCACCTGTGTGGGTAGCAGACCAATGAAGGAGGCGAGTAGACAGCGCGATATGTGCATGTTCGTGATCTGTGAAAAATACATCGGAACACCTCCTTTATTCACAATAATACTCATTTTTTTATGGAACTTCTCACCGAATAAATCTTTAATGAGTACAGATTGATTCTTAAAAGATAATTAAAAAATCTCACTCTCACAAAATGCAAACTACGTGCTACTTACAGCAAACAATCCATTTTGTAAGCCAAATGGAATCGGTGTTAGTCGAGTCAAAAACACAACCTTGAAGCCGCGTCTACTCTCCACCACTCTTATTATGGCTTTCAAATGCTCTGACTGCAACTTTGTTTTCACAAAACCACGAATGAAGATCCTACACACGACTAAGGATATGGTGACACCAATAAGCACAGATATAGCGACTGTGGTGACGCCCATTAGAAAGCCATATAAATAACCAGCAGCTACATTTAAAAATATATAACCCCAAGTCATTGGAAACGAGACAATTGTAAACATGCCTAGAAATAAAAGGCCACTAATCCAACCATCCAAATTTTGCAGCCATTCCAAGAGGTCCTTTAGGTGGTGGCGAAAAAAATAGACTACGATAAGACTTATAACAACAATGAAGAACACCGTTCCCCAAATGTGCAAACACTTGG
Source organism: Candelabrum cocksii (assembly GCA_963930725.1). Taxonomy (NCBI): domain Eukaryota; kingdom Metazoa; phylum Cnidaria; class Hydrozoa; order Anthoathecata; family Candelabridae; genus Candelabrum; species Candelabrum cocksii. The sequence continues at coordinate 3,749,691 of OZ005668.1, read as the reverse complement.
CTTGTAAACAAGGACAGCGACTGTCCAAAACTCGTTCAACGTCTGACTTCCGACCAAAGCATTTCTGTCCCGATGTCACGTCATCAAGTGTGTAAAAATCTAGGGATACCTGCTCACTAGGGAGAGAGGGACAGGCGGGTGGATCTGTTGATTCCTGTGTTTCAGAAATTCTCATGGTCAATAAGATATCGGGACATGATTTACCTGGGGATATACCACCATCTATAGAATCTTGGTTCATTTAATCAGGTTATCTTTTTTTAAATATATAAAACAAATTGATTAGTTACAAGATACCTATAAACAAAGCATTAATATATAATTATATATAAATATATATATAAACAGCAAATTAATCTAAAATAATTTAATAATATTTTAGGTTAAATAGCCCCCTTTGTTACCCCCTTGTCCCTACGGTTTTCCTTTGTACTTTGGTTGCAGCCCATTGGCACCTAGCAAAATCACTTAAACAGACAAACAAACAATTTGAGCTAAGCTTGTATCATGCAAAGAGTTTCGATTAAGAACTCAACTGCAACTGTACATGCTAGAGATGACATTTGAACCAAACAAGTTTGGTTTAGTTGACCACCTACTATCCACAGAGCCATTGCCTTGCAATTTGCTGCTTATTCATTCAAAACCATTTGAAATCGTTCAGTAGAACAACGCATACAGTCAAAATAATATTATTGTTTGTTAAACAACAGAGATTATTTTTCTTCAGCAACCAAGCTCTACTCTAAGCAAAAATCGTGCTTAAAAGAGCAAATGCACCTAATAATCAGAAGTATGCCATATAACATGAAATCATGGGAGTCTTAGAAATTAGCCCAACTTTATATATCCCATGGTGTAATTTTCGGCTAATTTCTAACACCACAATGGTTCCAAATTTTCTGATTCTTAGGTGCATTTGCTCTTAAGCATTCTACTATTTATAAACAGTGCAAGATCTGTAAAACAGTGCTTCCAGATTTAATATATACTAGGGTTATATTTGCTGGTAGGTAACAATGCTAAAGTAGTACTTGTAACTTACAATGTAAATCAACACAAATCAATCTCTTTCCATTTACAACGAGGTTTGACAACAACAAAAAATCTGTAAGAACTGTATTAAAATCGTGCCTGTGCTAACAACCTCCCCTCTATTAGGATAAAATCTTCTTCCCGCACTATGCAAATAATCCTTGTTAAAACTAGTAATTTGATAGTTGGATTAAAATTTACAAATAGATTTTGTGTTGCACAAAGAGGTTTGCAAAATGTAAACAACAAAAAGAATCTTGCGTGGGAGGAGTGAAGAAAAAATAATAAAGAATTATTAGATTTGTAAATCTATTCTATCCAGTCTACTTTATTGTCAGAAAATTTCGTAAAAAGTTTTTCCCTTCATTCGCGAAATTTAATTCCTGCGAAAAAAAACTTTTCTTCATTCGAGAAATTAAATTCTAGCAGTTTTTTCAATTTTTATATTGATTTTCGATATCAATGAGGAAGAGAGGCTTTTGTTAACCCTGCATTTGATTTCTATGAGAGCGATAGCGACAATGATGAAGATATTTATGCGCCGGAAGATGATCATCGTAACGTTTTTGATATTTTTGAAGACATTGAACATTAGATATCATGAAAAATATAGTTAGTATTTCTTTAGAGTTATGCTAGTATTATATACAACATGTTTTAAAAGTGTGATGTGTAGAATAAAAAAATCTGGTTAATAAACAAATAAAATATTGAATTTTTATTGTCTTTTCCAAAAAAGGAACAAAAAAAGATACACAATTTTTTTTTATAAGCAATTTAGGATTTGAGGTAGAACTCATGTTGCTTAAATTTTATGCTGAAATTGGTACTCAAGTTGCTTAACTGGTATTTGAGGTAGAACTCATGTTGCTTAAATTTTATGCTGAAATTGGTACTCAAGTTGCTTAACTGGTTGCTTATTTTTCAAAATAGGTTACAAACAAAATTCGATTCATAGATGAGAAAACGTCAATCAACAAGACAGACATTCGAAATAAAGAAAATAACAATGCAATGTCTTCACTTGGTGTATACGCATATGTAGTTAAAATACACACATACAAGGCAAAGTTATTGCTATTGAAGAAAGTGGCTATGATTAGTATAAATATTTTTCACCAGTTGCTTAATGTAATAAAAGCTCAGTAGTGGAGTTGCTTAGTTTTTCCTGAACTCGAGTACTGTTGCTTATAAAGCAGTTGCTATTAAAAAAAAATCGTGTATTGATTTTGGCCATCCGCAAAATTAAATTCCCCCGTAATACATAATATTCCTTGATTCGCGAAATTAAATTCCCACGAAATCAAGAAAATTTTCTGACAATAAAGTAAATTCACCGAAGATTCTATCTCAGTAGCAATTCAAAGAAAATGTTTAAAGAAATATTTTCATTAGATTTTGTTGTTGACGTTTATGTCTCTTTCTTTCTGAGTTACAGCTGAGTTATTGAGCGAAACTCATTACTCTATGCAAGTTCAGCTCAAATAGGTTAGTCTGGGTAGACAGGACACACAAGGATAACAGTATTTTATATACTGAAGTGTAAATATCTTGTATAAAAATTTGAAATAATAATAATAGCAATAAATACAAGATATGATCCCGCATTATTATTAATAACTATTTTTTACCTCATGATGCGAGTTAACTTGACGGCTAAATAAGCACATATCATCAAACAAAAACTAATTACAGTAATACTAATTACTAACATTGAATTGCAGGGATTTATCAAACAATCTTGTCAGCAATTAAAGAAGGATGTTGTTGTCACAAGATTTATATTCAGATGCGAGACTCAAGATTTATTTTTAAATATGTATAACCATTTATTTCTTTATTTATTATTTTGAAACAGGCCCTTCATTTCTTGCAAATCGTAGTAGAAACATTGAAATAGTTGACAAGGATTTTGACACTCCTGATGTTATGTCAAAAAAATTTTGTTGACATATGGCAACAAGAGTTTAGTAGGCAAGCATAATTTCATTGTAAAATTTAATTTCTTTAAGAAACAATGTTGTAATGTTTGTTTAGACTTCCAGAAGAAAGAATTATCATAAAGAACTTGACTCAGAGTTTTAGTGTATTTAACTGCTCCCAATTGTGCTACGGTTATTTTTGATGAAATACAGCGTTTTTTATTTATAATCACTCACTAAACAACATTGTGATAGCATGGTCTCAAACCCAGAACATTTTGGTTAGGAACCAAACGCCACATTGTGCTATCACCAGAGAGTAATATGATATAAATATATGATATAAATTGTGAGAAATTATAAAAGTATAAAAGGAACTTTGCTCTGAATTGCAGAGGTTTTCATAGAAAATATTTTCTTTATCCAGATTAAACCTTCCATTGAGCTGAAAACGTATGCAAATTAGCTTCCTTGGTGGACCTCTCCATTGCAATAGTAGAGGTGGTGTCAGAGGACATATTTCAAACACAGAAAAAGAAACTTATTTTTAACAGAATTTAAAATTCTAAAATTAAAGACATCATTCAACCATAACAATTTCCTTCACTTCATGTATACAAAATAATTAAATTATATTAAAGTGTGTGTAAACATGTGAGTTTATGGCTTCTGTGGTTCAATTTATGATGATACCTGTACCTGCTTGTTTTTAACAAAAGTTATTCATAAGTGGCATTAAGAGGAGCTATTTCCTTAAAGTATTCCCTATTGTTTTTGCTACATGAGATTCCCTAAACCTAACCCCTAATACTACTCTAAACCAAAGATTCCCTAAACCTAACCCCTAATACTACTCTAAACCAAAGATTCCCTAAACCTAACCCCTAATACTACTCTAAACCAAAGATTCCCTAAACCTAACCCCTAATACTACTCTAAACCAAAGATTCCCTAAACCTAATCCCTAATACAACCAAAGTTCTTCAATAATTTCCATTACATTATTATTATGTATACATATATACAAAATGTATAAAAAAGAATAAAAATATTACATAGACATATATCTATACATATAAGGAATACGTGCCAAGGCAATTAGATTTTGAGTGGATAACCCGGAAAACCCAGACCAAGAGTGCTGCACTTTGAAATAAAGATGTCGGAACTGGAGTTTGAATTATCCCGGTTTTGTGCATTGAACGCACTACCACTAAAGGCTACAGCGCCTAAATTACAGCAGCAAAAATACAACAGTATATACACTATACTTTTACATCTATCACCATTTTGTTTAGATTTAATTTATTAAATTCAATATTTATCATTATAGTAAGTAAACAAGGTTTGAGCAAACTTTCTTTGATAGTCGTTTATTGATTTTTTCTGTATTTTCCTAAGATCCCTAGCTAGGTGTAGTTAAATGGCTACAGCTAAGTTTTTGCTAAAAAAGTAAAATGCAAACTAAAAACAAACCGTTTTCATTGCTATCGTTTAATAATTTACCAAATTAGCACCACTTTCTTTACAAAAAGCATATTTAACATTAAACCTTTTTGCCTGCCTTTTATACTTTAAACACATTGTAAACAGTCTCGGCTATTTTATGCTGAATAGGACAAAATCTAGTAGAAGCAGTAAGTGCACATAAGGTAGGTCGGAGAATGTTAAGATTTATTCGAGTATTTAGCGAGTAACAAACAGTTTATGCGACACGACATGGCGATTTTTACTAACTAAGTAAAGTAGAGTTTTAGTGTGATACAATATTTTTTACACCCACTAAGTTATTCAAATTATAAACATGGTTTGCAAATATTTTAGACTCCCATATGGTTGTCGTTGCTCAATGTTAATAACCTAAATGTAAGGGCTCGTATACAGTTGTATGTCTCGAAGAGATGTGGAAGGGTTTAAGGAAGGAATACAAAGGACATATTGAGTCAATCAATCAAGTGGTTTAACTTGAAATGCTCTTACAACACTACGGTATTCCGCTGCAGCTGTCTGTAGGAGGCCACGCGGTATATGTGTATATGCGCGCATTTAACCGATTTACGATAAGCGCATTCTTAAGACTTGTGTCCACTGAAGGCGATAGAAACCATCGCTTTGTTCTATCGCTACAATTTTAGAACTTGCTTTAGTGGACACGGAATTAGTTCTATCGCTTATTTTTATCGCTTTTTTGGTTCTATTTTTTAGAACTTGGGTTTATTTTGGAAAGCGATAGAAATGAAAATTTTTTCATTTCTATCGCTTTAAAAAAATAGACCTATCGCTAAGATCAAAGGATTTTTTCAAATGCCGACATTCGAAATTCAAAAAAACACTCGAATGTATATGTTGTGAGAAAGGTTGATTAAATACTTTGATGTTTTGTTTGGAAAACAATTCACACGTTCAGTCGTCGGATCAGCATCATGGGCAGAAAAACAGTCAATCTACTTGAAGAGGAGGAAATCGCGGTACAATGTTTCACTTATAATGCGGCTGACAGTCTTCTTCCCCATTCGGAGATTAGTCAAGGAAATTTGCGAGTTCCCAGATGCCAGAAAACGTAACGTAAGCATTAATCTCTGTGTAGGAGGAATTGCTTTTCGAAAATTCGTGTCTTTCTTTGCTATCAAAGGAGCAACAAGTGACAAAAGATGTTCCATTTGTTCAGGTGACATCCAAAAAAAGCTGAAAAATTCGTATATCATTAGATATTTCATTGGGGGAAAATGGAGTTGTCGAAAACATAACAGTGAACATCGCAAAAACTTACTTGAAATATGACTCTTTGCTTGTGAGTTGCATTTCTCTGACAAGCCGATCAATATCAAATTTCCCCCGGTCTTTGTAGATTTTCTACAACCATATCTTTCTTTTTCATTTTTTTCTTTCTTTCTTTTTGTTTCTTTATCAAAAGAACTGCAAGAAACATCAAATCAAGCTCCTCATCACTATCCATTTTTGTATCAAATGACAATAATCTTTTTGGCGCCTATCGCTTTCCGTGTCCATATCATTTCAGTGGACGCGCTATAGCGATAGTTCTAAAACAAAGCGATGACCTAAATTTATAGCGATAGATTCTGTCACTTTTCAGAAATAGAGATTAGTTCTATCGCCTTCAGTGGACACAAGGCTTAAGGATCCTATAATTGCGCTACGATCAAGGGTGAGCTTTTTGTCGATTGTGCATTATGAGACTGTCTATGGGACGCTGAAAAGAAATTAATTCAATACCGGCCAAAGCTGACTAATGGTATAATGCTTTGTATGGGTGTAGGGCCAACTCGGCCAAATGCCAACTCGGCCTACCAGCTCGTCCTAACTACGAATTTGAAGTTTTCTTTACTATATTCTTCATTTATTTTTGCCTCAATATGTTTATATATTATTGTTCAATCTATCATGTAAACATCAATACATTTGGTCTTGGTCAAGACTTTTCGTTGGTATATTAGCGAGATTTCCGAACGCTGGCAGTCATATTGATTTGGCTGTGTCGGTTACGTACAAAATGAGGACTCGTCTGTTTGCTCGACAAAAGGATTGTGTAATTTCGTTTGTAAATTGCAAAATAGCATGTTCAGTTGCAATGTTCTTTTTAAAACCAATCTGCTCAAGGAAGAAAATGTTATTTTTACATATGTGGGTGTGTAAACAATTGTGCATAATTTTTTCTAATATCTTTGAAAAAAGGTAATATTGAGATAGGTAGGTGGTCGGTAGTTGCCTAGAAAAGAGCTGTCCTCAGATTTATACATATGGAAAACTCTATGATGTGGCGCTTCTCCGACAATGCTTTTTTATTGAAGTTGCTCAAAACAAGGCCTCAAAGGTCACTTATGTGCAAAGAGCTACAGGAGAAGTTAAGCAGTACCAAGATATCGATGAACATTAGATTTGAAAAGCTAAAGGTTATAGTCAGAGAAAAAGCAAGTAGATGGGAGGGAGTTCCAAAGTCTAGATGTTCGTGGGAAAAACTGTTCTTATAAAAATCCCTGCGACAATTTGGAACACAAACAGTCCATTGATGAGAAGTAGAAGAAAACTTATGTTGTACGGAGAAAGATTCTAGGAGAAGATGTATGTGATGATAGTTCGCTTAAAAAACGTCCATAAAAAAAACTTGTAGAAAAGACAAAGAGAAGCTACGTTACGCCGGTGTGATAGGGAGTCCAGTTTCGAAGATAAGTCTGCGCCAATTGCGTTGCAAACACGCCGTTGAACACGGTCTAACAAATTCAGGCAATTTGCAGGTGCACCTGCCCAAATGTGGCAGCTGTATTCCATGCTAAGACAAAATGAAGATTTGTAAAGATAAAGGATACATTCAGAAGTCAGGTAACTCATTTCTCGTAAAAGAGAACCAACTTTCATGGCCGCTGATTTTGCAATGGCTTTAATGTAAGATCGCCATGAGAGGTCGCTTGTAAATATAAGACTAAGAAGGCACAATGAATAGTTTTCAGACAAATGAGAACCATTCATCGAAATTTGAGGTAAATATGCGTGCTTGAGATGATTAATGGAAAGAAGATTAGTTTTTGATGGATTGAAAGTAACCAGCCAATTCTTACCCCATTCAACTACTGTGTTGAGATCTTTTTCCAGAACAGAGGCCAATTTAATCTTAACGGAATCATCTGATTTTTCAAGACAAGAATACAAAGTGGAATCGTCAGCATAAATAATGGTTTTGGATGATAAATTGTCTGGGAGATCGTCTATGTACAGTAGAAACAAAGTGGAACCGAGAACAAATCCTTGAGGAACACCAGCATTTGATGGTAAAAGTGGAAGATGAATGACCGCTAAGGACAATGTCGAATTTACGGGTGAAAAGGAAGGAAGAGATAATTTTAAAAAAGGAACCTTTTAAACCATATGCTTTGAGTTTATGCAATAGACCCGGATGCCAGACTTTATCAAATGCCTTGGAAATGTCAAGAGCAACTGCTCGCGCTTCACCAGAAGCATTAAGGGCACGATAAAAACGTTCAGTTATAACTGTCAAAAGGTCAGCAGTATGGAACGACCACAACGAAACCCATACTGGGAATCGTAAAACAAATTATTTTTTTTAGTTAATTAAAGTCTAAAAAACTTTGCATAAAATGGAAATGAGACTAATCGGTCTATAATTACAAGAATTAGACCGGTCACCACAATTTTTAAAAATTGGAATAACGGAGGCAAATTTCCAGGATGAAGGAAAGCAAGATTCATCCAAACACTTTTTATAGACAGCACACAAAACAGGAGATAACTCGGTAGAACACCTTTGAAGAACAATTACAGAAATTCCATCAGGTCCTGTAGCTTTGTTAGAATCCGTTTTGGAAATAATCTTGGAAACGTTATCAGGAGATATAAAGCAATCCTGTAAAGTCTGATCAGTTTTGGAGGTAAAATGCTTATCCTTATCTTCATAAGACTGCGATTAGAAGAGAAAAGATCTTCCTCCGCGGAACGAAAATGGCCTCCCCTCCTCCAGGTAAATATATTGTGTTTCCTATACAATGGAGTGCGGTCACAGCTGTAGACTTATGTTTTATCAGTTCATAAAGTATATGTTGCTATATTTTCAGGTTTTTCTAGTTTCCAACCAGGAATCCACACAGTCGACAATCAGGCACGCACCACACTTCAAAGGTTCTGAGAAAGAGGCGACAGAACTCCAGTTAGTGTGCCAGTGGATGGAGGCTGCCTTTTCCATGCTTGAATGTTCAATTAAACCAAGACCATCACGTTAACATCACGATTTTGCCTGAGTCAAGCCCAGCCGCCGAGCCCGCCGCACCAAAATCACAGAAGAGAAAATGCCAGCCAGTCAAACCTCACCATCGAGCGCCGGTCACGTCATCTCTGCCTTCTTCACCTTTGCTGCAATCCTGTTTCGATACTCCAAGTTCGCCATCGCTATTGCCCGATGCCAATAGCGAGCCTCTCCAACATCAGCCATCTACCATAATATACGAACGAATAACGACGTGGAAGGTTGGCATCATCGCTTAAATTCGAAGGCCAGGAAAGGCAACCTGAATTTTTATTTATTGATTAAACTCCTGCACACCAATGCCTCATTTGTCAATGTCCAATCGTCACTGTTGTCGTGTGGGAAGATTCTTCATGCGCAACGAAAGAAGTACACCAAACATAACGCACACTTGCTCGAGCTGTGGGACCAATTTAATGCGGGAACACGCACTTCCGAGAGACTTCTGAACGCGGTTGCTAATCATGTTTGCGGTGTGCCAGCTAGGGGAATGAAATTAATAAAATTCCGCCAATCTTGTATTGGTCTAGAAAGATGAAAAAACTTGAAAAAAACTGACTAAAACCAATTCCCGTATCAAACAGTCGAGTCCTCATTTTGTGCGTAAATCGGGAATCTAGGCCGAGTTGGCCTGTAACCTTTGTATGAAATTTGGCTCTTTTAGTTAATAAGGAAGCTAGTTTTTCCGGTTTTTAAAATTTGTATTGGATAGTGTTAGGGTAAAGGTTTAATTTTGTATGGGTTGGGTTACTTACATTGGATGGCTAATGCAACCCATACAAAATTCCCAACTCCCTTGATCGATCTCAAGTTTGCTCCGCAATTATAAGATCCTAAGAATGCACAGCGCATCTTCAATGCACTTGAGATGTTGTCGCACGTTCATAGAAAACAGTTCCGTACACAGACGCTAGCTATACTGTAAATCGCATTTATGTCTGTTTGTCCTCTTGTCAATCGAAAAGTATTTGTCGTAAACCCATAAAAGGATTATATTTTCTGATTGGGCATCACCATGCAAAGATATGCAAAGGTAAAAGTATAAAAAGTTTAAGTTTAAACAAAAAGTATTAAAACTTTTTTAAAAAACGTAATAACAAACAGAACTTTTTAATATACAGTTGAACCTCGATTTTTCAAATTATTTCTTGGTCCCTTGATTCTGCTTTAAGAAACTCTTTTAATTTACCCGGATTTTTCGAACTTCGGTTTTTGAAACACTTTTTAAGGTCCCTTCACATTAATACCCTCGACTTGTGATATGTAACTGTAGGATGTTGGAAAATGAGATATTTATTTAGAATTTTTTCCTATTAAATTTCATCCCAATGTACAAAACCTCTTTTAGTTTATTTAACATTGGTTCACTACCAATGAAAGTAACTGTACAAGGAACTTCCATTCCCATTCCTTTTCCTTTGTTAAGCCTTTTTTTATTGCCACTGTTGCCGAATTGGTAGCATCTATTCTCAGGACAAAGAATACAGTTTTTGCAAGCCCAAAGTACACTTACCAGCTTCTTCAAGCCCATATAAATGAAAGACTTAGCGTTTTTTAGTTGATCTAACCTTCTTATCTGAATACCTCGATTTTGCGGACTACCGATTTTTCAAACTGTTTTTCCGATCCCATGGAAGGTCGAAAAATCGAGGTTCAACTGTATCTGCAAAGTTTAAATGGGAGGAACGCAGTATTATTAGTACCGTCAACCAATAAATATTTTAAAAATAAAACAATTTATTACTTAACAAAGATTAAAGTTACGTAGTTAAGTAGTTATTCCCCTGACATTTCATCAGTAGTTTTTGCAACTCCCTTGAATATTACTCATCGATGATAAGGCTAACGACAGTAGTAGATTTAAATTTGGCTGAAACGCTTTCAATCAATGTTCGGTGAGTAAAAAACATTGTTGCATTTGTTTTTTCTGGCGCGTCACTTAGTTGAAAATTTTCGTACATTGTCTAAACTTTTTTTATTATTATTATTTATGGTTTATTAGCGAGATAAATAATAATCCAAATAATCCTGCAACTCTTAAAATAATCAAAATACTATATTTTCTATGCAAGAAATTGTTAAAATTGTCATAAATTATCAATTTACGACAAAAAATAGAAAAAAACGTCAAAAGATGCTGACATCAGCACTTTTTTAACCACTGGCTTTTCTAATAAATATTTAGGAAGATACTATTAACTATTGGCAATACCCATGCACAGTTTTACCTTCAAATAATGTCAGGTTTTGCAGCTATGTTTCCTTTTTCTTAACATGTACTGAGTTGTAAATTTGATAGTGTATATTTGATCTGGTCTGCAAAATACACGCTATAAATAAAATCAAAATGGCAAACAACTTTTTTAAGAGTCCTTATACATTGTAGAATCCAACTGTATAGGTCTCAAAATGTACCCCTGACTTGCAAGATTGACCCCCCTGGCTACTGGACTATTATCCATTTTCAATAATGGCTTTTCATCCCGTAAATACGCATAAAATAAACTACTTATCTGCTGACGTCATAATCCTTTTAGTCCTTTCCCGTTTTGAGAGAATTTGGTCTCATGCTTTAGCATTACTTTGTATAAATGGACTAAATACCTGAGTGATATCTCCTTCCTCGTTGCTCAGTTGAGTAAACCATCTTACACAGTATAAGCTTGTTGGAGATCATCGTTGCAAAGTACTAACCAATCAGATCATATCTTTTTAACAAGAGTTTTGCACATTGGTAAGCTAACTTTTACCGTAACAGAATAACAAGAATAACCAGAATAACAAAAGTTTCTCTCAGTAAGGCGAGTCGGGCGAGTATTTTTTAGAGCTCTTCGAATAACTCATCAGCATTAACTACAAATTACATTTTCAAGGATCTTTTGCAAGGACAAAATTTTACGTTCATTTGGAAAGCGTTGATAAAGTTAACATATCGTAAAATTCCGATTTCAGGTCTTGAGCTTATAAGAGGGTGGGGGTGTATCAGGAGGGGAATATATTCGTGGTGTTCTTTTGTTGTCAAAAGAAAACATCCAAAGCTACTGATTAGGCTTATTCTTGGTATTATACTAAAAAGAAAAGGTTTTGGCAAATACAAATGTTGTTAAGTCTTTAAGGTTTAGCCTAAGGTTTACTCATCCAGTTCGTCATCCAAGGTACATAAACAAACGTCTTCTTCACTTTCTAGCGTAAATCCCTTCAATCAATACGGTTCCTATACAGGAGCAAAGGATTGCTACAGAGAATGCATTGGTGCTTGGCGGAAACGTCGGAATACCATGCAAGGTTTTATATACTTAGTGAAGAAAAGAAGAAGCTTCACATATGAACATCATTCTGAAACTCTCCAATGTCCAGGAATTTTACGGTATTGCGGAATAAACTACATACAGAGATATCTGATATTTTGTTGACCATTAAATTCGCGTCGTGTTCAACGATCTATGTCTAATAGGTAATCATTCCTTTTAGACACCACAAACTGTAGGTCAAAAAAAAAAAAAAAAAGTAAAAAGGTCACTGTAGCTTCGTGGTTAGTGCATTCAACCCACAAAATCAAACGGTGCTGGTTCGAAACCCAGCTCGGACATATTTTGCTTTCTGAGTTACAGTTGAGTTATTGAGCGGAACTCATTGCGTAATGCAAGCCTAGCTCAAATGGTGGGTTGTCTGGTGAAGCGACTTCGTAGGTGCAAATGGGTGCCCTAAGTACGCCAGGACCTAAACCTTGGGATAAGAAGAGCCACTGTTACATGTGGAGAGTCCCGTAAAAACTCTATTATTATTATTATTATAAACCACATATTTCGCAATCACAATGGCCAAGTGAATGTCTTTAAATAGGTAATCATTCTTTTTAGACACCATAAACTACATATTTCGCAATCACAGTGGCCAAGCGAATGTCTTTAAATAGGTAATCATTCCTTTTAGACACCATAAACTACATATTTCGCAATCACAATGGCCAAGCGAATGTCTTTAAATAGGTAATCATTCCTTTTAGACACCATAAACTACATATTTCGCAATCACAGTGGCCAAGCGAATGTCTTTAAATAAGTAATCATTCCTTTTAGACACCATAAACTACATATTTCGCAATCACATTGGCCAAGCGAATGTCTTTAAATAGGTAATCATTCCTTTTAGACACCATAAACTACATATTTCGCAATCACAATGGCCAAGCGAATGTCTTTAAATAGGTAATCATTCCTTTTAGACACCATAAACTACATATTTCGCAATCACAATGGCCAAGCGAATGTCTTTAAAGCATAACAATTATTTTTATTACTAACATTAAAATCTCGATGATTCATTATGCTACTGTTTCTTGTGCGTCACATTTCAGTTGAACTTCTATGAATTGAGTTATCTTACGTTCATTAGCTGGTTAAATCAGCTAGAATATAATTATAATAATAGTTCATATTTTAAGTGGATAACCCAGAAAACCCAGAGCACGAGAAAGTGCTGTAGTTGTTTCCACTGGGGTTCACTGTTGGAAAGTACATTTTTGTAACTTATTATTCGACCGTTAGTCTACCAAATTTACCTCACAAGGCTTTGGTTAACCCGTGGTAAGTTTTTCAGGCATTTCCCAGGCTCATGGCCCCCGAAAAATATCTTTTCGATTATACTTTACATATTATTATGTTTCATGGAAATGCAACATTTCACACTTCCCAAGGGATGAAACTAGCCTTATAATGTGTTTTTAGAGCTTTCAGATTAGAAAATTTTCTTCGTCGGCCAACCACGTTGGTCGACAATTTTTCCACTCCCTTATCCTAAAAATTTTTCCTCAAGTTTCCTAAGTTTTCAACTTTTGTTTGGCCCCAAAGGATTTTCAAGTTGTTACGGCCCTGTTACTGGTTTACTTGTCTCTCATCGAGAGGGTTTCATCCATTTGTTTTCAAAAGAGAAATCTGCTAAAATAATATCTACGTATTTAGGATGCATGTACAAAAGTAAATGTTTCTACAACTTTCGTACGTCGGGACACGCCCTGCTAGAAATTGCTATTTCTGTCAGTAACAAAACGAAAAAAACTTGAAGTAATGTAATTTTATTTTATCAAAAAAGGAATTAAAAGGGTTTCCTAGCCCGATTTAAGGGGCCAGCTTTGTTCCGTCCATAAATCAATTTATCTACTTTGAAATTTGGTAAGGTACTGGACTTTGTGGTTAACTTTTGTAGTGATGCTTTTGTTCTCTTCGGTAGAATGAGCGGCTCCAATCGTTGATTTCGTTTGAAATTTAACGGACTGTCTTTTGCTATTGGTTTCACAACGGGAGGTAAACATTCTTTATCGATTGTGTTCACGAGAGGAGTGTCCATAGTTTTCATTTCATCGAAGATTGGTATATCAAGTGACTCATCGCTCTCGTCATCGTTGTCATCAGGGAATTCGAATTCCTCGATTATACTTTCATCGCTATCTTCCACGTTTGTTGAAGCGTGAAATGGATCTTTCAATACCGTTTCAGACTTTTTTTCGTCGTTCGTTTCCTCGTCCTTGCCGTTCCCATTTGAATTACTTGTTTTGTCACTTATAGCACTACTCTGTGATGCTTTTTTGTCCAAATCGAAAAATTCATCAAAGGATGTAGACTCTCCAAAGACAATTTCATTCTTAGTGCTGTCATACTTTCGAAACTCATCTACCATTTTCTTTTTGGCGTTTTCTTTCGTATTTCTATCTTCTGATTTATTCCAATCATTTTTTTCATCTTTCTCTGTGAAATCTTCTTTCTTGCTTCCATCTTCTGATTTACTCCAATCGTCATTTTCATCTTTCTCTGTGACATCTTCTTTCTTGCTTCCATCTTCTGATTTACTCCAATCATCATTTTCATCTTTCTCTGTGACATCTTCTTTCTTGCTTCCATCTTCTGATTTACTCCAATCGTCATTTTCATCTTTCTCTGTGACATCTTCTTTCATGCTTCCATCTTCTGATTTACTCCAATCGTCACTTTCATTTTTCTCTGTGACATCTTCTTTCTTGCTTCCATCTTCTGATTTACTGTAATCATCATTTTCATCTTTCTCTGTGACATCTTCTTTCTTGCTTCCATCTTCTGATTTACTCCAATTGTCATTTTCATCTTTCTCTGTGACATCTTCTTTCTTGCTTCCATCTTCTGATTTACTGTAATCGTCATTTTCATCTTTCTCTGTGACATCTTCTTTCTTGCTTCCATCTTCTGATTTACTCCAATCATCATTTTCATCTTTCTCTGTGACATCTTCCTTCATGCTTCCATCTTTTTCAATTTCGCTTGCGTCGTTTTCGCTTTTCGTGTCATCTGATGAGTGAAATGTTGAAATACTGGAATACTCTTTCAATGATCTTCTTATTGCTTCACTGGACGAAGCACAGCTATCATTGTGTGAAGACCGACTAATTGACAAAACATAGGCATATTATTAAAGTGTTTCTCAGGTTTGCTGAAGTCTTCATAGAAAAAATCACAATCACACTCACGTTTTTCTTGAATCTTTGATCATTTCGCTACCTTTAAAACTTTCAGATTTTATCTAATGGAAATCAAATGAGAGCACATGAGAAAACGACAGTATAATTTATCTCTACACTTTACCTTTGAAGAACGTCTGGATGATCGTGAGCTTTCCGATTCGTTTTTACTCGATGGCTTCGTCTTTTTGTCTTTCAGTCGTCTAAGTTCTCTTTTATGATCGTCTTTTGCCCTCAAAATTATTTCTTCCATTTCCCTCAGCTTTGTTTTTAGTTGGTTAACACACGATCTGTTGTCTCTCATATTCTCCTCCATCTTCATTTCCAACTGTCGATATTCATCTTTCAACTTCTCTTTGCTTCTTCTTTCTTCAATTAATGCTTCTTTATGAAGTTTTATCTGCAACTCGTTGCTATCGAAACTTTCCTGCAGTTGAACTATGGCTTTACATTTCTCGTCCAATTTAAGGGAGGATTGTTCGCGTTTTTTTTCAAGTTGCTGAAATCTCCTTTCACTTTCTACGTGTAACTCTTTTTGTTGGAGTAACTCTTCAGTTGCTCTCACTGTTTTAATGTTCATCTCGTCTACCATCTTCTGCATTTCCTTCATTTGAATAGTTTCATCAACTTGGTCTTTTAACCACACAACCCGATCGTTTAGGTTTTCATTTTCCTTCTTCATCTCACATTTATCAATCTTTAAATGTTCAATGTCGTTCTTCATTTCCTTCTCATTCGCTTCCAACTCTTCAATCTTCCTTTTAAGTTTGTTTTCTTCTATCCGAGGCCTTTGATCGTCCGTTTTCATTACTTTTATGTGATTCTCTAGCGAATAAATTCGATCTTCTAATTCAGTTTTCTCTTCCAACAACAGCTCTTTGCAGTTTTCACTTTCCGTTAACTTCCCGCTGATTTTTTCGCGAGAATTTTCACTCTCTCTCAACTCAACTTTCATTGCATCAATAGCCTCGTTCAAAATGGTCACTTGTCCTTTGAGAGACTTGTATTCATTCTCTTTCGCTTTCAGTTTATTCTGCAATGTCGTTCTGTGTTCGTCAAACTCTTTACGGAGATTCGCTGCATTCATCGAACATTTTTCAAGATTTTCTTCACTCTTTGTCATTTTGTTCATTTTCTCGCTCAACTGCGTTTCTAACGTTGAACATTTTTCCAACATCTTTGCGAGATCTTTTTCACATGCAAGTTTACTTCTCTTCAACATATCGATTTCATCTTTCAGGTTTTCTTCTTCCTTCGCTTCACCTGGCGGCCCAGTTTGCGTTGACCTGTCTACCTTCCCGTCCTTCACACGTTCTTGCTTGTCCAAGAACTCAATCCTTTCTTGTACTTCTTCCAAGTAACACAAAGCTTTCTCCTTTTCTCTCTTGTTCTTCTCTAAATCCATTCTTAACTCTTGCATTTCCTCTTTCGCAGTGAACAGTTCGTTTTCTTTCTGAAGAAGAACCGTTTCGTTTTCAGCATTGATCTTCTTTAAAATGTTTATGTTTTCTTGTTTTTCTTTCAAAGATGCTTCAGCGTTGTTCATCATCGTTAGCGAATCCCTCAGTTCTTCAATCACAAATAAGTTGTTCAATCTTTCCCCTTTCAACTCTTCAACTTCACAACTGAGTTCTTCTAACACCGAAACGCTTCCCTCTTTTCTTTGCTTGTTGACCTTTTCTTCTTCTTTCTTCCTTTTTTTTAACTCTACCAACTCCTCTTCTAAACGCTGCACCTTGATTTGCAGTTTGTTCTTTTCTTCGTTCAGATCTCTCTCTTTCAGCTTTAATTCACAGATGGCCTTCATTAAATCTTCATTCTCGCACATTAAGTTCTGGTTCCTCTTCATCTCAACAAACAACTGCTGTTGCAAAGCATCTAACTTCTCATGCAACTCGATCACTTTCTGTTGAAGCTTTCGGATCTGCTCGTCACGTTCCTTTAACTGTGCATCTTTTTCGTGCAACTTCTTCAATAAATCCTCCATCTTTTTACTTTCATCATCCGCATGATCTCGAGCATCAAACGCCCGCATTTTGTTGTAGCCTGCTTTATATTTGAGCTCATTGATCTCGTGTTCGAGCTGCACGATTTTACGAGAAACAAAATGAAAATGACCTTCAGTAGTTGGATGATTATCCAACAGACATGTTGTAACGTGTCCGTCGGAAGAACACCTCTTCAGAGAGTTGATTGCTGCTAAGACATCTTCATCTTGCTGCCTTCTGAACAACTCTAAACCTGTAAACAAACTAAACAGTAACTACGAAAATATTTTTACTCAAACTATCTACCTTGTAAAGAACGTCGCGGTTTCATTGTCTCTTTTTGAAGATCTCTCAACTTTTTATTTAAATCTTCTTTCACGCTTTCCTTTTGCTGGACTTCAATTTCTTTCTCTTGGATTTGCTTTGAGCACCTTTTCAATTCCTCAGAGAACGTATTCATCAGGCGAATGTTTGATTTACTTCTTTTTTCTGCTTCATCCGACAAATTCTTCAACTCAAAATATTCTTCTTCGAATTCAGATTTTTCACTTAATAACTCCTTCAGTCGGCCTTCTTCCTCTCTCTTCTTCTCGGTTAGTATTTTGATGCTTTCTTTCTTCTCGAGAATCGATTGTTGCGCACTTGCTTCTTCAGTCAATTTCTTTAGTTGGCCATCCACTTCACATACCTCTCTCTGCAACTTCTTCTTTGACTCTCTCGCCTCTTTAACGTATACATCTTCCATATGAACATCTTTATAATGTTCAATCACACCCTCTTCATTCAAAAACAGTGGTCTATGATGACACAGTACGCATGTGCGAAACCGCGCCACGTTAACCGGTAAGTTTTTATAATTTAAAAACATTTCCACTCACTTTCTCTCGTTTATCAAATATCTCTTTGTTTCGTTCAGTCAAAAACGTGTCTTGTTGTACGTTCGTAAAACGTAAAATGATTTGACGTCAAATAAACTTTGTGACGTCAGTTACCCTACCACATGATGTCTAATAATATCTAATAATGGCGGAGTTAATACAAGACTTGCTCACATTTTTACGAATGAAACCATTTTGCTGAAAAGATTTTTTATACGCGTTCATTTCCTTTATAAGAAACCATTTTTTTCTCGAAGCTTTATTTTATAACAAGTTGAGAAAATAAAACTGTGATTTCCTTAAGAACTTCTTAAGTACTACCTATCCTCATAGCTTTTTAAACAGAGAATAGCCTTGTATTAATTTCAGCCCGTCTTTGTGTTTGTATATATCACAGTTTTAAACATCATCATCTTTAGAATCACAAACGTTTGCCGCAGTACTAACGGTTTAAGGTTTTCTCTATGTAATGAAATCAATATACTGTAAACACTGTTTAATGAGGTTGTTTTGCATGCGCCTTGATTGCCTGTCTTGGGCTTATTCGAACAAAGGCATGGTCAATTTTGATTTTAGCATTTTTAAGCTTTTCGTTTAATTTTTATTGTGGTGGGATTGTAAGAAACAACAAAGCCGTTATTATTTAGGCTATCGATCTTCTTTATATGTTACTCGCAATCGTTCACTCGCAGTGAAGCAAAAAAACAAACAGTTTGTAGCAATTATGGAAAATAGTTGATATAGGCAACATCTTTATTGTGGACCAATGATGTAACGGAATAAATTGACAAAGGCAAAAACATTTTACCGTTGCCATAACAATAAGTTCGTGAACGCAACTAGGGGGCATCCATAAAGTAGGTACACAGGTAAGGGGAGGGGGTTATCCAAAAGTGTGCACATGCGTACAGGGGTGTCAAAGACAGCGAGTACTGCGTACGCAGTTTGACTATATTTCTCGATGATTTTTTCTATTTAATCACTTTTAAGGCTGAAATATTTTTTAAAGTGTCTAATAATCATATAACCTATGTGATCATCGCACTCATTATACGTCCTTGGATCTACGAGTGATAAAAGGTTGTTAATTATGATGCTTGTCGTTCTCAGGTGTCGAATAGCACAATCACTCATTGTTTACAAAATGAATACATTCCATTTTAAAAATGTTTTAATTCGAAACGCATTTGACATACATATACACCCTTATTGTCAAAATGTCCAAAATTTTACTGCGTACGTACTTTACCATTTTACTGCGTACGTACTTTATGGATGCCCCCTTACCAGAATTCTTTGCTTTTCAAAGATTGAATAATCAAAATGAACATTGGCTTGCTGAAAAAAATGAACGCATCTTTCAACCTTTACCACTATCATTTAAACTGCAAATAAAATTTTTTGAGAAAACTTGACGTTTAAAGAATTTAATTAAAGAGAATATCGGGCACCATTTTGAACTTCTCGGAAACGTCAAAAAACGTTAATCATACCATATAAAGACAAGTTTCATTGAAGTGTTCAACTGTTCGAATCGATTTCATTTTTACTAATCATAATTATGCGCATAATTAGTGATGTCATTGCTTGCTTTATCAGCAAAACATGTTATCTATAGTAGATAACTGAAAAATAACTCAAATTTAAATATGTTGAATATTTTTTGAGATTCTTTGCCCCTTTAACAAAAACATAGAAAACAAATGAAAAACAAGTTGCAAAAATCAAACATAAAAACCCTTTAAAAACTTCAACATGTGTTAAACAAAATCCGCAATATATATGCAATATATATATATATATACATGTACTGTTCTAGGCCGTATTGTTTTCCGACTGCAATGGTTTCATGTCACACGAAGCCATTTAAAATTGCACGGAAATATTTGACTTTTTATGAATAATCGATTCTATTTTGGTGTGCTTTAAATGAATTCTAATCTCACAAAATAATTGCCTTCCTAAATTGCTGGAAACTTTCTTACACCTTTTCATCGCAAATATATTAATCTCGATGACACTAATATTTCTCTCGAGAATTATACTTTATTCCTATGCACGAAGAAATTTAAATAGCCGATGTGTTTGTTTTGGCTGCATTGTTGCCTAGTAACTCCTCGTCGCTGTCATTGGACGAAACGCGCACGTCGTTGTACCATTGTGACGTCAACTTTTGCATTTCGTACTGCGCTGCACGAAGTTCCTGCGTGGGAAACACGTGAATGAAAGAACGTGCAAATAGTAATTTCTTGTTGATGAAACAGATTGTAAGAAGCATTGTGAAATGAAGACAAAGTTTGTCAAATACCAATATTTCACCTATGGTCTAAAGGTCATCCTTCAGTGGAAATTTACAAAACTCTAACCAAACCTATTTGTTACTTTCTTCGTTTCATCAACAACCAATGCGCTCAAAATAAACTTATTTACGCTTTTTCCTCTGTTGTAAAAGGACCATTGGCCACAAATGGTTGATCGAGGCAAAAGGGTATGTTTACTTTTCACGATGGAACATTGAATTACCTGTCTGGTGATCTTGCGAGTAAAGAACGGTATAAAGTAGCGCGCATCGAGTTTACTGAAACCTCTTAAAGTGATATTTCGCGGTAGCCGCCACTCGTCGTCCGTAAGTTGTTCAGCCTCCACTGCACTACCCTAAAAGGAGGCTATTTAGAAACTGCACATGTTTTACAAAAGAAAGAACACAAATGTTTTTAAAGGATTTACAAAAAATTAAAGCGGTCGAATTAACCCTAAAGTTGCTTGCAGGCGTAAACGAGGGAACCTATCCCCTTTTAGTTAACGCGTAAGACGATGGATGTAACTGTCGAGGCGGGCACCACTCCCACTATCAACTCATACGCTGAGTATCTGAGGATTTGAACTCACAACCCAAGAAACCGGAAATTACGAGAGTTCTACCAACTGAGCTATGTATCCCGGAACACGGTCAAAATGAGAAATCATCCTGTGATTGCTTCTGAATTTATGCTAATTATTACCGAATAATTATAGATTAAATTCCACGGTTCGCCAATTAAAACAAATGAAATATAGAGAAAGTAGTTACCTCGGCGGCAGTTTTGCTCAATGTTAGTTCTTCGCTCTGATTGGACGTTGCTTTCAACATCTATAGAACATAACGCTACTTCAGTACTGCTAAGTGCAGAAGCAATGTTCAAATATAACAACCGTCCAACGCGCCTTTGGTTAATGCTTTCGATTTGTAAATAGATAACGAAGGACGTTTTGAACGAGAAATAATTTCAAAATTGAAACAATGAAAACGGTTGGGTTGGATTGTAACGGAATGAACTAATGTAAAATATGTATTTGAACTTAAAAATGTTAATAAGATAACGAAGGACGTTTCGAACGAGAAATAACTTCAAAATTGAAACAATGAAAACGGTTGGGTTGGATTTTAACGGAATAAACCAATGTAAAGTATGTATTTGAACTCAAAAATGCTAATACACAGAAGGGTTAAGGTAAATCAAAAACGAAATCCCAGCAACTGACTGTTATGGATCAGCTCAGTGATGTTCACGAATGTCAAAACAAATGTCGTTACAAGTCGATATCAAAAAGTATCAATTTCATTGCAAGATTTTCCTACCTTTAACAGGGGCATGGTCGAACCTCCCAAAATTAATATGGTAAAGAGGACTATGACTAAGGACGTTGTTGCGAGCAACCGCCGTTTGTCTGATTCGATTTCCTCTAAGTTCATTGACAATGCAAACGCAATCGCCCCACGTAGACCTTTAGATGGAAAGCGCGTTAATCCCATATAAATCAAATCGCGCCTGTTTGTAAAATACTACCTAGTATTTATATACTCATGAAAAATAGTCATCAGATAATCACCAGAGTCTTACCACTAAACCACATGATGAGCTGGTATCTACGGTTGATCTTTGTCTCGCGGAAGTAATTCAAAACCAATGATATAGGAAAGATATTGAACGCGCGACCGATCAGACATAATACCTGTGAAAGTAAATACAGTTGAATCTCTATAGGAGGCGTGTAGAAAATACATCGAATTAGACAGTCGGCTTAATTTAGGGTCAGTGTTAGAAACAAGACACAATGTTCAAGGTTTAAGTTTTGATGCTATAGAGAAAAAGCCTTCATTTCATTCCAACTTTCAGTAGAAACTAACTTCAGTTATGATAGAGTAGTAATACAATTATTCATTCCTTTAAAATACACCCTTAAAATGCCGAAGACGTAGGGTGGGGACATTATTTCTGCGCATTAATAAAGTGAAGTTGGTGATTAATGATCTTACTACACTCCAGATGACGAACGATGCTTCAAACTTATGGTTGTAGCTGAAGATGGACATACCAAGATAAGCAAACACGCATGTTTCTAGAGAAATGAATGACACTACGAAATGTTGTTATTCGGCAGATTTCGTATACATGCTTTTATCTTTATAAGAATACGCTTTAAGAATAGCAGAGTGCAAATGGGGATTTTTTGAAGAATATTCTAAGAATATGCCCAGGGATAGCTCAGTTGTCGGTGTAGCTCAGTTGGTGGAGCGCTTGCAATTTTGGATTTCTGAGGTTGCGAGTTCAAATCCTCCCGGCCTCGCCGACTCAGCGAATGAGTAGCATTTCGATGTAGGAAAGTACGGATGTTGGTGGTAGGAGTGTCGCCCGCCTCAACAGTTACACCCAACGTCTTGCGCTAACGAAAAGGGGATAGACACCCTCGTTTACGCCCGTTACCAACATTAGGGTTAATTTGGCCGCTTTACTTTTACATTTTTTATGCCCAGAGTGAGAATTCTACTGTGCTTGGGAATATTTTGCGAAATATAGTTTAATTTGCAAGTTGATAGATGAAAATAAGATATGTATTTATAAATCGTGACAAGTTCTTCAGTATATCTTTTTGAACAACTAAACAAGTAAATGAAATTTTTTATGGAACAAAAAATAAGAATACAACCTAAGTAGAATAAATAAGAATATGCTAAGAATATTTAAGCCTAATTTGGAGTTAAAAATTAAGAATACTTGACCCTGGCCGAATCAAGTCTATGCTTATAAAAAAAGCATGTATTGAGGAAACACGGCATTCACACAAGTACCCAATTTGAAACAGGATTTGTAACTCACCGCTAACAAAGGCAGCTGTCCTGAAGGTGTGTTGTACGGTCATTTGCGTGACAGGAGACAAGTTGAAGTGAGTATAATGAGACATGACTATTCCGCAGAACAGGATCGCCATGATGCCTGTAACATTACGAGATAGAAGGTTTACACTGTGAAATGAAAACATCCATCAGCGACAAATCTAATGGAAGTTGGAAGGAATTAAAAACTTGTTTATTATGTATATAAATATCACATATTTTTTATATATAATTATTATTTCATGGTATTTTCACTTGTGTGTGGATTCATAATTGAAAGTAATTGCTGGGGAATAAAAACGAAACAAATATGTTCTGATTAAACAAACAATAAATGAGATGGCTATGACTCTTTTGAAATTTTAAATTCAACATTTGGTTTAAATCTTCTCACTGGAACTCAGTTTGTTTCTCGGTGAAGTGGCTTATTCTGGAGTTTCTAGGATTTGTTTCATGTTTCCGGGTTAAGAACTTGGAGGAGAATTTGAACCTTGTGTACCATTAAAATAACAAATAAAATTCTATCAAATAAAATAAACAAATATATATCAGAAAAAAATCAACTTCTACAGGAAATGATTGATCCACTCAGACTGAAGATGGGAAATATAATCCATCCCAAATTACCAAACTTTTACCTGATAACTGTAACCCTTCTGCCAGTCCGTAAGGCGCATAGGAAAATATGAACATCATGCCAAGTTCGAGAGACGGGTGACTGCGTAAATCAATATGCTTCAGAAGGTGGATTCAATGTTAAGGACTATACTACTTTTGAAAAAGAGTTTTATACGAAATATTTTAAAACAAATTACAAAATATTGGCTTGGAATGTGTTTGAAATGACCATTAATTTAAATATTTTTCAACTATTAAAAATAGAATTAATTTAAATGCAGTAAGAAAAAACAATAAAAAGTGCTATATTAAAGACAGCAAACTTCGTGAAAAGATATTAAAGCGCTGACAAGTGCAAACAGTGCACCAATAGCTGAAGAGCCAAAAAATATTTTTAGGAATTGAAGAAATGAGACAAAAAATGAACTGGATTCCATGAGGACGGCCCTAAAAACAAAGATAGTTGAATAGTTAGGCGGTCCCCTTATTAAGCTAAATAACATGGCATCAAAGATAATGATAGGAAAAATTAAACGTTCAAATCTGCATTGAATTGTTTTGCAAAAAAAGAAATTTAAATTCCTGCCAGTAAGATGAGTACAAAACAATGAAATTAGAAGCTCATCGTAAATCAATACAACTATAATTAAATACCGTCCTGGTAGTATCAATTACATTCAAAACTTTGATAAAAAGAACGCCCCTCTCTGCAACCGTATACAAAACAAGGAATCTGCCAGTGCACGAACAACAGTTTTGAAATTAAGTATAAACTAACTGACACACGCCAAGAAAGAAAAGTCACTAATAATAATATTTATAAGAGTTTTGCATTTTTTGCGGTCACAATGTATGGAGAGAAGACAAGAATATTCAGTACAGGCATGTCAAATGATGCTCTGAAAAATTTAGTCATTTGCATTGAACATTTATAAAACATAATCGTCACGCAGTTGCCACAATGCCTGATTGAAGTCAGTTTTTGCTCAAGCGAAAGCTCAAGTGCAATAATCTGCATACTCCAATTATGTAAAAGAACAAGCATTTATTCCTTACTTTGTCAACACGATTGCAACCGCATCATTTAGTATGCTTTCTCCAAACACGAGCATGTTGACTAAAGGATCGGCATTCAATGCGTGGAAAATAGCCAGTGTTGCCACGGGATCCACAGCAGATATCAATGAACCAAACGCAAAACTAAAGCGAAACAATATTTTTTAATAGGTGAAAATGTTCAGACAATATGTATTACATCATTGCTTTTAATAACAATAATTTTGATTAAATACCACCCGCTAAGAGGAGATATAAGTTTTGTGGGTACATTTAACTTGTTGTTACGGTGTAGAATGAATGAACAAAGTTTTGAGGGCAGTTTACTGGTGAAAATTCCATTTGTTTCATATGCAGTTTTACATCATCATGGATATATTACAGCTTTCTTTGTGGAATTGTGAGATATAACAAAATATGGGATGCTACTATATTATACCTCTCTTTGATAGTAAGCTCATGAGCAATCTTTGCCTACAAATAGAAAAAACTCAGTTCTTTAGATAAAATACATACATTGGTTGGTTCATAGCTTTTCGAAAACGAAAATGAAATTTCATAATTTTTCAAAAAGATTTTGTTATCATAGATTCCAAAAAATAAAATATTTTTTGTGAGCAACAAAAATAATAATAATTATACAAAAATATTATTTTGAAACTTGATATTTTGAATAATTTACTATCCAGTAAAAGGTACCTGCCCCAGCAAATAAACCCCTCCACCCACTGTTACCGCGGAGATAACAGTGCCGAAAACTGCAAACACAACAATTGATCCAAGATTCGCAAAGAAGTTGCCCTGAGTAGAAGATCGTTTTCATTGAGTTATTGATTACTGGAAAACGGCTTTCTTGAAGAAGAATTCTTCTCTTATGCACTTTTTGAAATTAAATTTAAAATTGTTTGTGAGTAAAAAAAGAAAAAAGTAAACAAAGATTTCTTTTATATCTTTAAAGCAAAACAGCTTACTTGCCTGAACATGCCTTGAGACATTATTACAAATATCACACACAGCTGTAAATGTCTACAGTAATCACCTTATGCAAATTATATCCTGACTCAAATATGATTGGTGGAAGTAAAATGAGGAAGAACATGGTTGGATCAAACAGTTCTTCTTTCTAAAAATAGAAATTTACATTTCAAATGATTTAAAACTCTTTCAAACTCCATATAACATGTTCACAAAAATCATGAGTCAGAAATATTGCATATTCATTGTGTCTTACACAAACAAATTAACGTTTACAGTATTTCATGAAAGACACAACTATGGTTAAAGTCCTTGTGCGCTTAGTAGATCAGGAATTAATTTACAAAGTTACATATAAAAATACAATATTTAAAATAAAAATCGGAAACCAAATATAGCTGATGGTAACCAATTTCTTTAACTGCAACGTTACAACTAAAAATCGTTTTTAGATAGAAGTACATGCCTGCCAATTTCCTAAGTTGTACTTGGTCATTAGTTTGATAATCCCTCCAACCACCGCCCCCAACACAACAACTGCAACACTTTCGGGTAAGTAAGCAAACTTGGTCTTGATTAGTAGATGGATTGCAATTATGCAAAGACCTTTGAAAGAAATTGTTTAAAAAGTTATTAAGAGCTTCTCTAAAATCAGCAGATGAGACTGATTGCTGCCCAACTGTTGAAGATAAATACTATACCATCACCGCATAGATTTGTGAAATTAATGACATTGGACAATTGAAGACTATACAAATAAACTAAAGGTACTGTAGATGTAGGATTGAACTATGAACTTTCGATAAAAGAAAAATTTCTACATCATTACTCCTTTTGTTTTTGAAAACTAGGCGTCTCAATCTAATCAGCACGAATGCGAATGGCTAGGTTGCTTCAGTGTTGTTGACAAGGCACAGTTATTAAAAGTGCTCAATTTTCAGATTCCTGATTATTTATTATTTCTGTCTTATTTATTATATTATAATTTGAGTTGTGTTTTTAAAATTATCAAATCTTTTAGTGTAAAGTGCAAAAATATGCCTACAAGGGTTTAATTATTTTTTTATTTTGCACATTATAATCAAGGAGGTGACATTTAATTCTTGAAGTTCTTGTATAACCATTTTGTACCATTATTTAATTTTCTATTTTTCAAAAAGAGTTTTTATGCAACATATGTTTATACAATAATATTTATTATTTCAATCAATTTGATGCTTGGTCCCCCTTACCAGCTTTGTTCACAACGTTTAGGCAATTTTAAAAAATAACAACTCATACATAAAACAGACAGCACAAAGAAAATTGTCATGGAGCCATGTTTCTCCTTTTCTTCAGCTGTTTCCGGCACAGGAACAGTTGGCTTCGTTGTTGTTGTTGTTGTGGAATTATCTGTTTTGTTTACAGCGCTAAAAAACAAGAACAGGTTTTGCATTTAAGTTCAAAAGAAAATTTAAAGACAGATATAGCCTCAGAATGATCCTGAATGAAGAAGTACCGGCTTATCAGAAATGATATTAGTGAAGGTATAAAAATGGGATCAATATCCATCTACAGGGCCTGAAATAAATATTATAAGCTCATCGGTCATGTTGACCGCCGTACTCATAAATCTTATCGGTCATCGAAGTTCGCCGTCGGTCAAAACTGACCGACATAACTAACGTTTCTATCGGTCAACTTAACACCATGCATTAGCATTTCAAACAATAATCTCTCTTTAACACCATGGAGACATGACTACTTAGTCAGAAAACTTTGGGAAAAGACAGAGGGAATTAACTAAATATCGAGGTTGAACGAAATAAATAGCAACATCAACGAAAACACAAATCAAAAGAAGCTAGTATCAGTCTTCTCATTATTAAAATTGTTGCGTATGCAAATAAGTACGATTTTTACTGTTTTGCGGTGTGCATTAATTAAGTTAATTCATTGTCCATTGCTGCATTTTTATGTCTCCTTGCAATGTGTTTGTTAATCACTACTTAAGCTGTTGCCGGCTCTCTCCACATGCTAACATTCAATGCCCTGACGTATAAAATGTGACCGACCGATTTGGCGGTGACCTGAATGTCTCCATAGACCAGAGTCACCTGAAACCATCTCTACTATTACAGTGGAGAAGGCCAGCCCAGAGGCTAAACCAAACCGCGGAAAACATCTACACTGTGGGTGAATGCGCACCAACGCTGGGTCAGATAAATCTGCAGCTCATTGGAGGGTTCAAGCGCTCTACTTTCAGGCGAGCTCGAGTAGTGAAATACAGAAACAAAATGAGAAAAATGATGTTTTGTAATCTTCAATAACTTCGATCAATCATGCTGTTTCAATGCAATTAAGATTTTCCCCTCCGTAGGCATGATTTATCCAGTCTCTTTCTTGAATATTTTGTTTGCGTGTGGCAAATCGCACGTCATAAATATATTTTAATAGCCATGGCGTGCGATTTTTCAAAATAAAAATTGAGGGTTGTCATTTGATTTTAAAGTGTTGTATAATTTACCGAAATTAAATTAAATCCGCGCGAAATAACACAAACTTTGGTCGTCCGCGATATTAAATCCGCGCGAAAACTACGAAAACCTACGTCGCCTATCTACAAGATTTGCACTTCACCAATAACTAATCTTTATTTGATAACTTTTTTTACAGGTAGAGATTTTTTGAGGTTCCCTTACCAGAAAACAATTGAATTCACAGATATATATGAATGAAGGTTTCTTTGTGTTTTGATCTTTTTTCTCGAAGCGAATGCAGCATAGTTCTTCTGCATTTTAAAGCCTCTTTTCATTGAATATTGTAAACAAAACTGAATGTTTTGTGGTTTGATTTTTTCTTCCATCAATTGCAGCATCAGCAGTTAATTTTTGCGGACGTAGGTTTTCGCGTGGATTTAATATCGCGGACGACCAAAGTTTGTGTTATTTCGCGCGGATTTAATATCGCGGATGACCAAATTTGTGTTATTTCGCACGGATTTAATATCGCGTACGACCAAAGTTTGTGTTATTTCACGCGGATTTAATTTTATTTTGGTAAATTATGGTCGTAAAAGAGGGAACTCAACTATAGCTTGTGTTATTTACTAGACTTATTTGCTAGACTGCCGTCACAAACACAACAAAAAACGCGAAGTAAAATTGAGAGACATTCGAGAGCTCATTAAACGAGGCAATAAAGGTGCTCAAAAGAAAGGAGAAAAGAGATTGAAGTTATAAATCTGGAATAGTTGTATCGTAGCTTTTTTTTATTCTGATCAAAAAGGACATAAAAAGACAATTCGAACTGTCGTCTTTTCCTATTAATGTTTAAACTTTTTTTGGGTGAAGGGGGATTTAATTTCAGGCATCGCCAAAATTTAGATTTTTCGCGCATATTTAATTTTGCGGACGGCGTATTATCATGGTTTTTGCGCGGATTTAATTTCGCGGAAAATGCCTAAATCTGCGAAAATTAATCCGCTTAAGGTAGTTCTTCTGCGTTTTAAAGTGTCTTTTCATTCTTTTTTGTATATAAACAAAACTGATTGTTTCTTTGTGTATTGATCTTTTCTTTCTTCCATCGAATGCAGCATAGTTCTTCTACATTTATCTGTCTAAGTTGAATGAAACTTTTAAACAACTTGTAGCATAGTTCCAAATGGTTACTGCGACATGACGGTTTCTTTGACACCCCAGGTCATTAGGGGGTTAGGATGTAGACACAGCATGCTCAGATTTTCATAACTAAAAACATGTTTTTCTTTTTTTCTTAAATGCGTACGTCATAGAAATACGTTACGCTTGGCATACGGAAAATACAATTCAGGTACGTCATCGTACATTTTGCAAACTTAGCAGCAAAGTATCAGGCGTACCTACCGGCGAGCTGTTTGTGAAAACGTACGCAAAAATGAGAAGACTGTAGTATATACTATCTTTATGTTGTAGACTGAAAAAATGACTTTAAATGAGAACAAATCCATTAATTATAAACATTAATTCAAAGTTCGATAGATCACGTCGGTCAATTTTTTGAATTTTAGTTCAAATAAAAAGTTTGCAAAAAAAGTTATCGGTCAACTTGACCGTTGATATGCGCATATACGCCGGTCAACGGCCGTATTTCATCGGACATTGACCGATGACCGACAGCTATTTCAGGGCATGATCTAAGGTTACGCAAATGCTTCTTTTTAGAGGTTCCCGACATAAAACATATTGAATATATTTGAGGTAATAATTACGTGCATGTATTTGCGATTTTTGTTTTTAACATTTCGATATGAAAAAGTAATAGTCAACAAATGATTTTAATGTATATATTTAGTACAAAGATTTTGAATTTTGAATTTTCAAATGATTCCATTCAGTAAACCGCCAAAAACCGCACCTTATTCAAACTCGTTAAAACATGGCAATAATGACTTTCAGCGGAGGTGTGAATATTTTATCACTAATGGCTTGTCTGGCGACTGTGTACGATAATTATGTGATTTTCTCATGTAATTACACATCAATTCAAAGGTTTTCATTGGTTGATTTAAAATATTTTATTGAGCGAGAATAAATGCTTCCGTAATGATGATGCAACCTACGATATCGTTACGCATGTCCACTCGATGTACAAATGATATCTCATTGGCGCTGTAAAATCGTAAAAATACTCTACCTTCATGAAGTAAGTGATAACCATGTCTTCTTGAAATTAGGAAAAAGTGAATTAAAACAAACAAAAAACGTGAATTAAAAAAATTCTTCAGCATTCAGTAATTTTAAAGCTAAAACTAATAGGTAAACTCAACAAAGGGACAATCTTCTGTAGTGAACAGTAAAACAGGATTATAATACCTGGAAGTAGCTAAAACCATCTGACAGCATACCAAACCCAACCACCATTTCCACATCATGATAAATCTTGTGAGCACGAAATAAACTGTTCTTATGGAAAGTGCAACAAAATACAATAATAGTAAACAGCCTTTATTGCACAATATAAATTTCAAAGATATCTTGGCAACATTTCTAAAATATTCTTAAAGCACTCCTGAAGTTTGGTTGTTATTTTCAGTTTTATAATACAAGAAATTCCAATATAACGAAATAAAAGCTTAGCAGCGCAAAAGACATAATTAGCAGAAAACAAAAAGAATTTAATGTAGAGCCTATATGTTGTTATTCTTAGAATAGAAAATATCCTAGAAAGACCCATTTTTTATTTCTTGATAAAACAATCATATAAATTCTTCTCGTTTTAAATTATTCTAAATGTTCTAAATTTTCACAAATAAATGCAATTTTAGCGTATATATACGAAAAAATTACACAAAATATACTTTCCTTCCGTAAATGTTTCCATTTACCATTAAATCAATGCACAAATATAATGAAATAATGAACTAAGGAACTAAAAGTAAATTTTCTAAAGTGTTCAATTTCAATAAAATTGAAAAACACTTAAAAAATGTTAATTTGTTCATATACGGGAATATAAACTACAACACAGACTAAAACATATATATATATATATATATACCTAAACAATTTAACAAGCAAATAAATATTTTAATAATTTAACAATACACCTTTAAATAATATGAAAACATCACCATCATAATCAAATTCTAAAATAAATGTTGAAAATATATTTATTTCAAGTACAAAACTTTAGTCTAATAAGTTTCTTATTATTAAAGAACATTAAAATGCTATATATATATACCAAATGTTTCGTTATGAGATAGCCCTTATTTACGAAAGATAAGGCTAAAAAGTGAAAACAAAACTGCAACAACAGCAATTATGCATGACGCAATTAGTTTGAAGTTGCTTGGCTCCTCATAGCAGACACTACTTAGTTCAGAAGCAGCGTCAGAATTAGCATCACTCAATTTTTCACCACGTAAAATCATAGACACATCAGAAATGTCTGGTGATTTCTCCAAATATTGTAGACAATCACTTGATGTTTTTAAACTAAGTAACTCCGAAAATCGGCCAAGTATCTCATCTTGGGTTTCATCTTTAAAAGCGTAATCACCAAAGAAAATATTATTGCACATTGCAAACACTCTTGTAGGTGACATCAGGCTCCATTCGTCCACTTGACACAAATTGTTGACCTGAACTTCCTCAACAAGAAGTTCAATTCTTGCTTGTAAACTTCGAGTAATATCAACTTTAATTGCATTTATTGCTTCACCAAATGTAGCTTTCTGGTGTAAGAAAGCTTTTGAGGCAATCGTCCCAATAAACTTAATACTGGCATTGACCTTTTCTGATTGCATTAATTCTTTGAATGTTTCCAACTTCTTCTGTTTGAATAACACTAAATGGATATCTTTGACACCATTATGTTTTGTTTTGTTTTTATTTCCCGCAATGAATTGATCATTCTTAACAATTTTTTGATTAACCACAGCAAATGAATTCCATATCTCTTCAATTTCCTCTTGACATGCAAATAAAACTTTTTGATATGTCTTTACTTCTTTTATTGGGACAAGGGAATCCACATTTAAATCACTGTAGCATGTTAAACAGTGCCATCCCGAAAGAAAAGATTGGAATCTATGTTCAACTGGTTTTAGAGAGGCTTGTTCATCTTGCATATCAATAGCACGACATGTTAATTTCTTTGTCAAAGGGCAAATGTGCAAAAAATATCTATCATTGTGACAGATACCT
This sequence comes from Candelabrum cocksii, assembly GCA_963930725.1. Taxonomy (NCBI): domain Eukaryota; kingdom Metazoa; phylum Cnidaria; class Hydrozoa; order Anthoathecata; family Candelabridae; genus Candelabrum; species Candelabrum cocksii. The sequence continues at coordinate 3,717,136 of OZ005668.1, read as the reverse complement.
TTTCGAATCCATTTATTATTCTCAATCTTTTTGCACACTGAGAATAAACATTGCTTCAGTATTGTTTGATTTTTAGATACAAAGTTTGGATTTGAAAAACTGTAAATACCTATAATCATTATACCTCCAGTAAGCATTCTATTAACTTGACGTGCATGTTCAATGACCCACTTTATGTGAATTGAATCACCTCCATCATCTTTTGATTCATTATCTACTAATTCTTCTTCAGGGCATTTAGCCAAATGAACAGCAAAGTCCTTAGACTCTGAGAATTGTCCAATTATTAGACCAACTTCATGAGATACATTTGAAGAAAAAAGATTGTTAATTTGTTTATTTAAGTCGTTTTCTAACAGCAAAAGTCGAACCATTTCCAAAGCGCTATCTTGGTTTATATAAACTGTTTATTTATAACGATCTACAGAGAAAGATAAATACGTGGAGACATGCCATAGAATAAGATGGCTTTCAGAATAATATGGCGATTTCTATTTTGTCTGTTTATGCGAGGCAAAAAAACCGGGAACCGGTGATTATTTGAAATACAGTGGACTGTATTCCACGGGAATCAGAAATCGTTCGAGTTAAGGAGAGAGTTGGAGTAGAGAATTTGGAAATTTAGCATGATTTTTCTCTTTTATATGGAAACAAAATCTTTCTTCGTTCAGGATAAAATCTCTACCTTGTAGGTAAATAAAGTACCTTAAGTGGATAAATTTTCGCGAGGACTAATTTTCGCGAGGTAAAAAAAATCACATTTCTCGAGTACTAATTTTCGCGAGTCAGCCTTTTCCAAATATTTCGCGTGTACTAATTTTTGCGAATCGGCCATCCTCAAAATTTTCGCGCAGACTTATTTTTGCGAATCATAAATTTTTAGAATTCAAAAAAATTTCTTTTTCAAATGTAGGGTTATCATAATAAACAAGAAGCCGGTGGTTTGAAGATTTCCGCACTCGTTAAAGTTATAAGGTGCAATTTTAATTTTTAATGTCGATTTTGATGATGTACAACCGAGCGAAAGCAAAAAAAAAGACACTGAAAAAACTGTTCATAAACCCAAAAGATGCAAAGACATTCGATATTTCTTCCAAAAAAGATGGAATGGAAAAAGCGTTTTTCTCAAAAATTTCGCGAGTACAGTTCAATCCCGATTTTTCGAACACCGGATTATTCGAATTCCCCGATTTTTCGAATTATTTCCTTGGTCCCTTGGTTTTGCTTTAAGAAACTCTTTTAATTTACCTCGGATTTTTCGAACTTCGGTTTTTCGAATTCCCCGATTTTCCGAACCTTTTTTAGGGTCCCTTCGAATGAATACCCTCGATATTTCGAACTTTTATTTATTCTTACTTGGTAACGCCTAATAAAACAATCCAAATTCATCAGCGTTGTAGACGTCAGCAAGAGAATAATTTGATAATATGGTTGGCAATCTTGTCTCAAACCAAGGTGCTGTCATTTCCTCCGAAACAGCATTAGCCTCACCTATAAGTCTTTTTTATGTGCAAAAGTATAAGAATCACGCGCCGAAAATTCGAATTCGAATCGAATGATTTGATTGAAGTATTTCAACTTTTTAAAAAGAATCATTTTATTGTAAAAATAATTATATATAGAAGGTCAAATGGATATGGAAATTACAGCACATAAAATAGTTGAGCAGAATGAGCTTCAAATAGTTTTACATAAAACATTTGAATTCACATCTTATGTTATGGGATATCACGTATATAAAGATTGCTGGACACCAGTGAAGAGTGAAATGTTGAAGGCGGTTATGGAGACAAAAAACAAAACAGACAAATTTGCTGTTGCAGTCATGAAAAATGACTGTTTGGTCGGACATTTACCAAAAGAAAAAACAGGAAGATTTGCAAAAATTATTTTCTACTTCCTTCGAGCCTGTGACTCAAACACTTGCTCCGTCAAAGTTGTTGGAAAAGCCATCAATCAAGGAGATAGAAAAGAAATGAAAGTGCCTTGCAAGTTACACTTTGCGGCTGTAGTTTTATAAACATTTTGAAAGAACAACTTCAAAAGTCTCTATAAATATATGTAATATTGTATAAAGTTCTCAGAAAAAAGAATACAGTTTTCGCAAACTTCCCGCTTTTCCCTTTCATCAAGAATAATCCATGTCGACCTCTCAAACTCAATGAAAGAAAAAATTCGAAATTTGAACGTTTTGAAAATTCGAAAGTTTCAAGTTTTACCAAATGCATGCATTCGATTTTATAACGAAAGAAAGATGTCCACGTCGCAAAAGAAAAAAAGAAATTCCATTGAAGACAAATTCAAGGCGTTACAAGAAATAGAAAGTGGGCAGCCTAAGTCATTAGTAGCTCAAAAGTATAATGTGCCAAGAACACTATTTCCACTTGGCTTTTACCTGCAAATAAAGAGAAGATAATGGCCGCATTTCTCTGGAACGATTAGCTTGAAAAGAAAGAATGTCAAAGCAGGAAAACATGAGAACTTAGACAAAGCTGTTTTTAAGTGGTTTATGTCTGTAAGATCGAATAACATACCCGTGAGTGGACTAGTCCTTCAAGAGAAAGCAAGTGATTTAGCAAAGACACTTGGTATAAATGATTTTAAAGCATCGAATGGATGGGTTGACAGATGGAAGGCACGGAATAGTGTCACATCTAAGATGGTGTCAGGTGAAGCAAAATCATGCACACCAGAGATGACTGCACACTAGAAGGAAACGCACCTACCAACGATACTATCAAGGTACAAATTGCAAGATATCTTTAACGCTGATGAGTTTGGTCTTTTCTTCCAAGCACTACTAAACAAAACTCTTGAATTGAAAGGTGAAAAATGCACTGGTGGTAAACACAGCAAAGTCAGACTCACTGGAATGAGTGCGGCGAGTGCTGCAGGTGAAAAACTACCACTGTAAAAGATTACGTCATTTTTTATTGTTTTGTTGTAATAGGCGCCTCGTATAGGCGCACTCGTTACTAGATCTTTTATTGTATTGTATTTTTGTGACCACGTGTGTGGTCAGTTAGCTTACGACCTTTGAAGTGAAAAGACGTATTTACCACGAGAAAGCTTCGCGTCCCATTTTTGTCGTTTGCTCGGACTCAATTTATTCTAAATTTTTTCATGGCGCCCGATGAGGGACGTGAAGAATTACAATTAATTAGTTGCTGAGAGAATACTACATTTGGTTGTTGAAAAAGTTGTTGGTTTGTGAGATATTGTGGATATTGATTGTTGAAAATTTGTTTGGAATTGGATTGGTTTTGAGAAGATGGCTACCACTAATGAAGGTTTGACTCGGAAAATAAATAAACGGAAAGGATTTCGAACACAATTTGGTAAGGTTTTAGATCAGGCTAAACGCTATTTAAAAGAAGAAAATGTTTTGGAAGCACGTCTAGCAGGATTAGAAACAAGCTTGAGAGAGAAGGGAGATAATTTGAGACGTCTTGACGAAGAAATACAAGAATTGATAGAAGTAGATAAGGTTGAAAGAGAAGTAGAAGATTGTTTATCGTTTTTTGAGAGTTCTCATGACGTGTTTGCTGAGATTGCTGTTAGGTTGGCTGAAGTTAAGATTAGCGCTGCGCGAGAGACTGCTTCAATTACGCCGAGTGAAAGTGCGACTTCAACAAGCGCGAAGTTAAACTGTAAATTACCTAAGCTAGAATTGTCTGTGTTTTCAGGAGATCTTCTTGAGTGGCAAGGTTTTTGGAATAGATTTGAAGTTTCAATAAACGCAAATGACGGATTAAGTGAAATAGATAAGTTTAACTATTTACTGAGGTTTTTGTCGGGTAAAGCGTTAGAATCCGTGAAAGGAATGGTTCTCTCAGCAGATAATTACAAACAGGCGGTAAATATTTTGGAAAAAAGATTTGGTAATCCTCAAGTCTTAATTTCAGCGCATTTAGACAAATTAATTAAGGTTAAAAGGGTTAAAAGTATTGAAAACATCGAGGGGCTAAGAAATTTATTTAACGAGGTTGAAACGTGTGTGAGAAATTTAAGAAGTTTGAAAGTTGAGACAAGTACTTATGGTTGTCTATTAATTCCTATCTTGAAGGAAAAAATACCTGAAGACATGCTAATGGTGATTTCGAGAGGTTTTGGAAGTAATGTTTGGATACTTGACGAATTCATGGCACATTTTAATAAGGAGCTTGAAGCAAAGGAAAGTTGTTTGTCTTTTAAGACAAGAGATAACAGGGGCGATGGTTCGTTGAACACGCGTGATAGTTTTACGTCAGCTGATAATTTGCATGTGCAAAGTGAGGCTTCTAATTGTGTCTTTTGTTCTGGAAAACACGCGTCGTCGAGGTGTGATAAAGTTATTGACGTCAATGCTCGAAAAGATATTGTCAAGAGATCCCGAAAATGTTTTCTGTGCCTAAAAGGAGGTCATTGTGTAAGAAATTGTAGATCGTCTTATGTTTGCCGAAAGTGTGGCGCAAAACATCACATATCTCTTTGTTTTAAAGAAACATCAGGCAACCATGTGAAATCTTCTGAGTCGGCTTCAGGTATAACGTGTTCGAATCATGTAGGCGTTGCTAATGGAATTCTTTTACAAACTGCTTTTTCTGAAGTGTCTAATTCCTTCTCTGGTGCTTCCCAATTTGCAAGAATTCTTTTCGATAATGGATCTCAAAGATCTTATATTTCTGACAATCTTAGAAAAAGGCTCTCTCTTAAAACTATTCGTACTGAGAATTTGCTGTTGAAAACGTTTGGTAAGTCTGAAAATGTCACTAAGAAACTAGATGTCGTTCGTTTGTTTATCAAATACGGAAACAATAAGAAGTTGTGTGTTGAAGTTTTTTGTGTTCCCTTCATTTGTGATCCTTTAACCTCTCAAAATATTTCTACGGCAGCAAATAAATATCTTGTGTTAAACTCTTTGAAGTTCGCTGATTTTGATTCTCGCTCTGACGTTGATGTTGACATTCTTATAGGTCTTGATTTTTATCATGCATTCTTTTCCGGAAAAATCTTAAAGACAGTCGGTGGGCCAACTGCGAGCGAAACTATTCTCGGCTGGGTGTTGAGTGGTCCCATCTCTTCGAATAAAACTAACACGTCATTTTCTAATCTTTGTACTACCTCTCATGTAATGAGGTGCGCTTTTGAGCCAGCTGATTCTTCTATTGGTGATCCTTTGAGAAATGATTTAAATAGATTTTGGGAAGTAGAAAATCTGAATAGTGAGCAAGATTGCGTAATACATCAATTTGAGAAAGACATAAGATTTAATGGCGAGCGATATGTAACAAAACTTCCGTTTAGACCTGACCATTTGACTTTACCTAGTAACCTTGAGATATCTAAGGCGAGATTGAGTAGTTTGAGACGGCGGTTAGAAAAGGATTCTTTAATGTCGAAGTATAATGATGTACTTAAAACCTATGAGAAAGATGGAATTATTGAAAAGGTACCTGAAAATGAATTATGTTGTGAGAGTGTTCATTATCTGCCTCATCGTGGTGTTCGTAGAGAAGACAAAGAAACAACTAAGTTGAGAGTTGTGTTCGATGCATCGTGTTCAAGTAATGGCCCGTCATTAAACAATTGTCTCTACTCAGGTCCTAATCTTATTTCTAAGATATTTGATATTCTTTTGAGATTTCGCATCAACCCTATTGCAACGCTTTCGGATATAAAGCAAGCCTTTTTAAACATCGAGATTGATCGGGAACATCAGGACTTTCTACGTTTTCTTTGGTATCGAGAACTTGACAACTGTTCGGAGGTTGTGGTTTATCGTTTTGTGCGTCTAGTTTTTGGTCTTACTAGTTCCCCATTCATTTTAAATGCAACTATTCGACATCACTTGGAAAAGTTTAGATCTGATAATTTGTTATTTGTTGAAGGATTTCTCGATGATTTATATGTTGATGATTCTATTTCTGGCTGCTCGACTGTAGAAGAAGCAAAAATGTTTTACGAGAAGAGTATGTCGATATTGTCTGCTGGTGGTTTTGTATTGCGAAAGTGGGTAACTAATTGTAAGGAGTTACAGAAGTTTTTTAATGAAAGGGAGGGAAATGAGAGTGATGTTTGTTCTAAGAATGTCTTGGGGGTAGAATGGGATCTAGAATCAGACAAATTCGTATTCTGTTTTGATAAAATTATTCAGTTAGCTAGAACTCTGCCCGCCACAAAGCGTAATGTTTTAAAGATTGCGGCTACATTTTTCGACCCGTTGGGATTTATTTCACCTATTACTGCGCGCGTAAAGTCTATTTTCCAACTTTTATGCAAGGACAAGAACGACTGGGATTCAGAAGCGAATACTGAGATTTTAAATGTTTGGAATAAGTTTTTAGAGGACATAGAACGTTTTGGAGTTTTGCGTGTTGAACGTTTCGCATTTATTGAGATGAATGAAGATTTTGAATCTGCCACAATACATGGGTTCTGTGACAGTTCGCTGTCTTGTTATGCAGCGGTTTTGTATTTGCAAATAAAAACTTCCCTTGGTATGCGAGTGCGATTTCTAACAGCTAAAACTAAAGTTGTTCTGTTAAAACAAATAAGTATTGCGCGTTTAGAGCTTTTAGGTTGTGTTCTTTTAGGCAAGCTGGTTGAACAGGTTTTAAATGCCTTAAATAATCGAATTATTTTGAAAAATGTGAAATGCTGGTCTGATTCGCAGGTGGCTCTTTGTTGGCTTAGAGGAAAAACAAAGGCGTGGAGACCTTGGGTTGAGAATCGTGTAGTTAAAATACGTAAGGTAGTCGATTCGGAGAATTGGTCGTTTATTGCTGGAGAAGAGAACCCAGCTGATATTCCTACGCGAGTGTGCGAGTTGGCTGACTTTGACAGGTGGTTTCGAGGACTTAGTTTTTTGTTGGACAAAGATTTTGAAGGAGAAAACTTTGATGTAGATGCCAGGTTGAATGAGGCAGATGTTCTTGTCGAGTCGCGGCAGAAACAAACAATGGCTTGCGCTGTAACAACACAGACGGAGATTAACAATGACAATGTAGCAGAACAGTGCAGTGTGGCAAATGTTATAGACTGTACTCGATTTGGAAACCTTGATAAACTGCTCAACACGACTGCCTACGTTATTCGTTTCATCGACAATTTGAAAGCAAGGATATCGTCAAAAGAAGAAAATAGCGACGAATGTGTCACGGCCGATGAAAGAGAGAACGCTTTGATGTTATGGATCAGGGCTGAACAGAAGAATATCCGTACCCAACGTGAGTCTAGCTACCAAAAACTTTGCAATTCCCTGAAAATATTCGACGACGTAAATGGCATTGCTCGACTGAAGGGACGTTTCGGTAGCTCAAGTTTCAACTACGACGTGAGGCATCCGATCTTGCTTGCTAGAAATGGACGATATTTTGCTGAACTGCTCGTACGCGACTGTCATCTTCGAGTGATGCACACTGGAGTGGAGGCGACGTTGAACCAATTGCGAAGAAGATTCTGGATTGTGAAAGGACGTCAATACGTAAAGACAATTCTTAGAAAATGCGTAATTTGCAAGAAATTTCAAGGACGTACTATGAACTTCCCAGATTCTCCTGATCTTCCTAATTTTCGTTTTTATGATTGTTTTAGTTTTTGTAACATAGGAATAGATTATGCCGGACCGTTATTTGTCCGTGAAACCGCTAGAGCCGATGCCAAAAAGGTTTACATTTTGCTTTTTACCTGTGCCTCTAGTAGAGCCGTACACTTGGAATTAGTTCCGGATATGAAATTCCCCGCATGTATACGCGCATTCGAAAGGCTGATGTCAAGAAAGGGAATACCAAAGTTTGTTATCAGTGATAATTTTAAAACATTCAAGTCAAGAGAAACGTTTTCTTTCTCAACACGGCATTCAGCAGAGTTTTATTCTACCCGCTTCACCTTGGTGGGGCGGATTTTATGAACGTCTTGTTCGTTCCGTCAAGTTATCGTTGAAGAAATCTCTCGGGAGATCACTTTTAACCTATGAACAATTAGAAACTGTTTTATGCAAAAGCGAATTCGTCATCAATGGCCGACCTTTAACGTACGTCTCGTCCGACGATCTGGAAGAAGCGTTGACACCATTTCATTTACTTTTCGGCAGAAATGTTTCCTACACCTCTGGTTCCGTAAACATTAATGACATTGTGAATTTTTCGAAGAATGACGTCATCAAAAGAGCGAAATACATGCGACTGCTCATTCGTAAATACTGGGAATCGTTCAACTCGTTATACTTGAATGAACTTCGTGAACAGCACCTAAACCGCAAATCAGCCAAGAGATCATCACCACCGCCCGTAATTGGTGACGTAGTTTTAATTCGAGATGATGTTCCGTTACCTCGTCAACGTTGGCGCTTAGGTAAAATCACACAACTGGTCACCGGCAGCGATGGTAATGTCAGAGGTGTTAAATTAATCGTCGCTTCAGAAAGTCAAGGAAATCAATCGTGCTGCCGTCCGCTTCAAAAGATCATTCCCTTAGAAGTCTCCGAACAAGAAAACATCTCCGATGACGTCAATTCCAACACAAATACCGAGGACACTTGTATAAGTAATGGTAAACCAAAACGGCACGCGAGGGACAATTAATAAGAAGATTAAAGGAGAAATATGTTGACTAGTCAACGGGAAGGAGTGTAAAAGATTACGTCATTTTTTATTGTTTTGTTGTAATAGGCGCCTCGTATAGGCGCACTCGTTACTAGATCTTTTATTGTATTGTATTTTTGTGACCACGTGTGTGGTCAGTTAGCTTACGACCTTTAAAGTAAAAAGACGTATTTACCACGAGAAAGCTTCGCGTCCCATTTTTGTCGTCACTACTTGTCATCGAAAAAGCCAAAAATCCGAGATGTTTCAAGAACGTGAAGTCCTTACCGTGTATGTACAAGGCACAAAAAAAAAGTTGGATGGACTCTGAGATCTTCACAGATTGGATCAAGCAGTCCTAGCAAAGTTCCTAGCTCAGAATCGTAAAGTAGCATATATTGTCGATAATTGCCCTGAACACCCACATGTGTCTGGGTTAACGGCCATAGATCTTATCTTTTTACCTCCAAATACAACCTCTGTAACACAGCCTATGGATCAAGGTGTTATACGATCGTTAAAAGCTAAATACCGTGCCAAAGTAATCCGCAAGTACATTAACGCTATCGATTCCAACAAAGAATTGCCAAACATTACCATACTGGATGCCATGATTATGCTCGAGCAATCATGGTCTACACTTCCAGACACAACCATCATTAATTGCTTCAAAAAGGCGGGAATTTCAATACAAAGTCAATTGAGTTCAACCCAAGACACCGATGATCCGTTTGCACAACTAACAGAAATGTTAGACGAATTGAGAGCTCTTGATCCTGACCTAGCTCCAGATGGCCTTACTGCTGAGACCTTCATTGCCACAGATGAGGAAGTGGCAACTTCCATTCAGTCTTTACCAAGTGATGAAGAACTGCTGCACGAGTTCACCAACGACGATGTTGAAATAATTGATGATGAGAGTGATGAAATGGAATCAACAGAGAAAAAGCAGCCAAGCAAGAAGGTGTTATTCGAGGCAATAGACTTGATTGAAAATTTTGCTCTTTTCCAAAACGATGACATTGCTAAACAATTGCGAAAGCATTCTGCACAGCTCAACCAATTGCTTACGTCGTCATCACGTAAGAAGCAAAGTACGATTCCCAGTTATTTTACCAGTGCAACTGAAGAATAATTTTATTGAAACAAAGGTGCAGCATGTATATTTAGTGTTTTTTAGTTAATTCGACCCTTTTATCTGAATACTTCGATTTTTCGAACTTTTTCATCGGTCCCTTGGGAGTTCGAAAAATCGGGGTTGAACTGTATTTATTTTTGCGAATCAGCCCTGTTCAATTTTTTCGCGAGTATTAATTTTCGCGTATTGGCCTTCTTTGAAATTTTCGCGAGGACATATTTTCGCGAATTCGGCCAAAATTCGCGAAAATTAATTTACTTAAGGTACTCAAAAACAAAATATTGCAATTTATTCTTTTGAAAAGGAAAAAAACTTCTGCCTTCAAGTCTTTTCTTTTCTCAAAAAAGTGTTTCTATTAAAATCGCCTTTTATTTATGTTCAATTTTTCTGAATTGCAAATAAGCGCCTCTTTCGAATAAGCGCCCAACCTAGAGCCTCAAAAATGAAATAAGCGCCAAGGCGCTTAATCGAGGCATTACGGTACACGGATTTCTCGGAAAACAAATGTGTTTGTGTGCAGGGGCGTAGCCAAAGGGGGGGGGGGGGGAGGGGGGTGCGGCACCCCCCCAACATTTTGTTTGTCGGCAATTTCCCAAACCATGTCGGCAAAATAAAAATTCCCTGTTTTCTACCTTCTTTCTTCTGTTATGCTGAACAAAAAGCGTCGTCATTATATGTTACCATTGGATCAATAACTTTTGATTTCTACTTTGTGTATGCTCATTACGCAATTTTCATTGACTGACGTTGACAACCAGAGTGAGTGAATCATCATTCATTCATTCACTCTCATTGTCGTCGACGTTGTGACGGATTTAATTGCTTAATAAATGTAACAATTATGCGAGATTTAACAAATTCAAACTATCATAGAATAAATCTAAAACCAAAACATTTTCACATGAAACTAATTCAAATGATGAAACAATCACATGCAGCATACATTTAAAACTATTTTATTGAGTAATCTCAATCGAACGAACACAAATGGTAGCCAGATCAAAAATGCTTGACGACAGACTTGAACAGTTAATGTTAATGGCTTGTGAGAGAGACGTCACCGATAATGTACGTGTTGAAAAACTAGCCACCATTTGCTACACTTAAGACCAGAAGAGTCTTAATATCGAACAAATAAACACACATTTCATATATCCTTTGGTCTAGTTTTTATGTATTGTTCAGTTTTTTGTGTTTATTGAATAAAAAAATTCTTGTCGGCAAATTCGGCCTTTATGACCCTTGCACCCCCCCAATATTTTTCTCTAGCTCCGCCCCTGTTTGTGTGTGTCTACTACTTATAAAAATGCAACATAAATATAAATGTAACAGTCGAAGTGTACGAAATACCTTACGTCTGACTACCATAGCTAGTTGGACAATGGAGGAGCTTACCTTGACAAAATCGAGAAACGATATCGGTAGTGATGAAGAAGATTGTGATTGGTTCAATCCAAATGATGCTCAGAATGAGGTTTTGACTTTATAGACGATGAACGAAATATGTAAACTAAAATGGACCATGTTGTACAGTATTTGAAAGTGTTTCAAACTGTTAACATTTAACTTTCATTTTCTTTTTGAACATTTCAAAAAAAATCCTGGAAAGTTTTCATTCCGCAAGTTTTTACTCGCGAATTTCTTCTTTCAGCGAATTCGCGAAAGTTTATCCTCCTTGTATTCGCGAAAGTTTATACACCTGGAGTATCGATTTCTGATGATGGTCGATATCCTAGGGAGTGAGCCATAGAGTGACTTGTTGGTCGGATGTTTCTTCCATCCACTCTATTTGTTAAAGACTTTGTTAACGTCCAAGAGTCTGATTCATACGACATCCATTATCTCAAACTTTTTCTTTCCCTTCAGCATTCCCAGTAACTTTCCTTCTATTCGCTATCTCGAACTTTCACGAACGTCAAACGAATCAAAAAGCAAATTGAGCAAAATGCAAATTTCCCACTATGTCGAACGTTTTGGCCGCTTCCATTGGGATTCCATTCTAGTAAGATGGATGCCATCCTTAATTTAATTATTCTTATTTTGGGTGATCTTTTGATTATGAAACCCCACATTTTAGATAGTGAATGTATTGCTCCCCAAGCTTTACCAGTCCCATTCAGGGCACAGTGTTTCCCCAGTTTCTTATACTTCTGCGACATTTTATGGTCAGACCATAGGTGGTTGTGATAGAATCCCTGAGTGTATAGTGTAAGCATGTGATACATAGAAAGGGTGATAATGGATCACCGTGAAGCACTTTATTTTATTTGGTAGAGAGGGGGAATGCAGAATGCGAGAAATCGGAAAACGTTTACTCAGCATAACCAAAAAATCATTTTTTACTTGCATTCTTTCCTAAATTTTTCAAACAGAATCAAAACGAAAACACCAGTTCTGGCGATTACAAAGGAGCCTTTACCTTTTTAATAGGATACTATCAACTTTGCATAAACCTTAATACATTTATCCTCCGTTTCGTAAAAAATCTTCTTCCAAAAGGGTTATTCCTCTTCTTCGTGAGATACCAGTGTCGCACCAGGTCCGGGCTAAAACATATAGAGTAAAATACAACTAAACGGAATACGCACCTTTTGCGGCAGTTGTTTACCGCACAACTTAATAAATATGACACAAACGAAATAATACAAGGTTGGTAGAGTTTGATAAATGACTTTTAGTATCTTCAATACCGTTAATCTTCTATTAAACGCCCGGGGCGTTTATTCAAATTTCGAGGTCAGAGGGGGGGGGGGGGCGTTTATTTCAAACTATAAGTTTTTATATTGATTTCTTCGACTACAAAATACATATCAACTACAAACTATATATCGACTACAAGATCGTCTTCTTCCTCATCTTCATCTAGAAGATTGAACGAAGCGTTCGCCTCTTCAACATCCGATTCTGTTGGATCACCAAAAGGATTGGCGTCCATTTCCTCTACATCATGAAGTAATGCATTCTGCTTGTTTAATACCTCTCTTCCAGCTTCGCAAGGTTGTTTCTCTTTAAAACAATTAATAAAACCATCTTCGCTTCCATCATTTTTGATATTCAGCGCACACCCTTTGAAAGATTTGATGATGAGATCTTTTGGTATCTTTTGCCAAGCGTTAATAATCCAATCGACAACTAAACGACGAGGGGCAGCTTTCATGTTTCCCGAATCTGCGAATTGATGAACACCGTTTGCCAGCCACTCATCGTACATTTCAGATAGTGCTCCTTTAAATGGTTTGTTCCAGGACACATCAGGGGCTTGTAAGTATTTAGTACAACCACCCGGAACAAGGGCACTTTCGACTTTCATCCCCTTCAAACAGACTTTAAACTTCTTCGGTCATATGGACTTCAAATGTATCCCACACAAGAAGCCTTTTACGGAAGGCAAAAGATCCGACAACTTCTTTGCACCACTGAATTGTGAGTTGTTCGTTCAGCCATTTGCGGAAGAGACAACAACACACTTTGATTTGAACTCATTGTTCATCGCCGCCGATTCTCGCTTAGCACCTCCGAAAACAATGAACGGCTTCAGCTTGGTACCGTCCGCTTTAGCAAACACTGGCACGTACTTTTCGTGACCAGTTGTTTTTAGCACGATCTCTTTCTGCCCAGTCTTGTTTACTGTCGTACGGCTTACCATGTCAGCCCATACTGGTGTTTCATCAATAGCGATGATATCAGAAGGATTGAAATTATTCTTCATGTTTAAGCGGCGAATATGAATAGCAAAGGCTACTAATTTGTTAATCAGTTGCGAGGGATCCTTTTGAGCAGTTGTTGTTCGTCGTCTTAAATCGAGAAAAGAAAATATTTTATACTATAATTTGTTGTAACCCTATATTGGCCGTGACATAACCATGGATAACCATGTTGGTTTTTATTAGTTGGTTTTTTTAACTATTGTAGCAACCAACAAAAAATAAATTGATAATAATAATATAAAACAATGGATACTATTCTCTATTTCTACATAACTTATGATAAATGATATTACCTGCAAGAGAGGGAATGTCTCTTCATGAACTTCTCTAACCAACCACGGCTTGCAACAACTTTAAGTGTACTGTCCTCCCCACACATCTCGTCAAATCTTGATTTTGCTTTAAACATGACAAGTTTACGGGAGACACGTAACATGTTGGACCTTCTTTCGATAATCCAATTTAAAATCTCTTCATCAAGTTTCTCACTCGTCAATTTCCTGCCACCGCCATCGAGTCTCTGTCTTTTACCTTTCATTAGTGATATCTCACTTTTCTTCTGACGCCATTCCCGTACTCTCTTTACGTCAACATTTCACAGAAGCACTTCTATTTGAATTTTGTTCTGCGAACTCAATGACCTGCTTTTTGAAATCCATGGAGTAGGAAAAACGCTTTTCTCCCTTGTGGGATGTTTCTTGTGAAGCCATCTTCTTTTTACTGTCAACAACGAAAAAAAACTACCAATTCAATTTGTTCTATGTATTTACAAATAAAAAGTAAAATTCCAATCTTCCGAAAATTCGAATACTCCAAAATTCGTTTTATCACAGCAGTAAACTTCCAAAATATGGCTAGAGTTAATTATTGTCTTGGTAAATTTGAACTTCTTCACAGAATTAAATTTAGAAATATAATCAGAGGGCATCATGTTTACAAAGCAAATTGGGCCCCTGTTATAGGGGGAGAATTGACCGCAAAGCCAGACGAGAGAGACAAGGCAAAAGATTATGACAAATATTCCATTGGAATTTTCAAGATAAAAGACGACGGTGAAAACGAATTAGTTGGACATGTTCCTTTAGAGCTATCAAGCCTATCAAGCTATCAATACATTTCCTGAATGCTGACTCGATAAATTTCATTAAAATAACAGTGATTGGAAAACGAAAAAGAGAGCTTGGTTTAGTTATTCCAGCGAAATTTGAGTGTTATTCCAAGGTTAAAAAACTTGCGTCGGTGCTAGATGAACAACTACAGAAACGAAAACAAAAATACAAAACAGTGGAGATTCATCACCAAACAAAAAATACTTATAGAAAGTTCCCACATTTTATGTAGATTTGTTTTTTATGTAGAGTCTTGATTTGATAAATAATTATTTTTTACCCAAAAGAAACACCAAACATCATAATATAAGAATTTTCTAATAAACGCCCCTCCTAAGGAAGTTTATTAGAGTGGGCGTTTATTAGAGGGAGGCGTTAATTTAGAATTTTGATCTTTATAGGAGGCGTTTATTGGAGAGAGGCGTTTAAAAGAAGGGGGCGTTTAATAGAAGATTTTCGGTATTCGACAATCATTAACCACAAAACAGTTAATTTAATATCGCTGTCAATACGTTTTGTAGATATTGGGACATCACTAATATTCAAACACTCTGATGGATTTCTGTAGTGAGTAAATACAAAACCATATTCTTTGATAAATAAATTGTTAATGGAATGACGAATTGTTATCAAGTTAATTGTTAATGGAATGCAATTAAGCTAAACTTCTAACGATAAAATGCTTCATTAACGAATATCGAAGTTGTTATAGTAGCGAGTGTTACTCGATAATCGATCGTTCGGCGAGTGTTACTCGATAATTGATCGTTTGAGCCACCATTATCAACCGTGTATTTCGTAATCAGCAAGACCACTTATTTGTAGAATTTGATTTATCTTACTACCCTTAAACAGTGGCGGATGCAGAAAATAATAAAGGGGGTTCCTAATGTTGGAGCGCGAAGCGCGAGAGAGGGAATATCCCTCAAATTATAATTGCAACGCGATCAAGAAGTAGCTAATACTGTAATAGCTAGCTACGTACGTATAAGAACATGCAATACTGTTCCTAGCCAGCTATTTTTTCTTGGTTCTACAGCTTTCTATCGTGATCTGCAAGCAGATAGTTCATTGTCAGTTACGTGTGTAGAATAAGAGCGTGGGTGAAACATACACTTATAACATTGAAAAACACACAAGTTCAAGTTTTTGACTTGATTTGGCTTGAAAGGGTGGTTCCTTTGCACCCCTGGATCCCCACCTGCATCCGCCACTGTTAAATAATGTTATCAATATTCTTTGGATGGAAAAGATGAATATCAGCGACAAAATAAAGAGAAAATTCTGCTGGGTTTAATTTCGCTTTATTTATTTATTTATTTATAACGAATATTTATACACGATATACATATAAACAAAAATATACATACACTTGAACATAAAATAATGCTGTTACCAACATGTTTCCTGTTTGCTGATTTTGTTCGCTGATTTTATTTAGCTCTTAGCAAAATAATTTCCCCTGTAGAAATCACGTAGTCAAAAGTTCAATCACAATTTGAAAAGCGCTGTTACCTTGGTGACAATGATGCGTTGGAGAGCATCTACATGTGCCGTCAGATGAAGTATCTCCACGCCCTGCGAGATTAAGATGATTAGGTGGACAACCTCACACAGTAAATCTGTAGAAAATTGTTTCACTCTATTCGCTACAAAACGCTTATTAAAATATATATACAACCTACCTTGTTTTCGAGCGATTCAATAAGGGACGAATCGACGTTGATAAAACTGCAAAATGAGAATAAGGCAACGTTTTCAAAAAATCTCAATTCATCTCTTTCTTGAAGAAAACAATGGATATGTCAATTTACAATGACACGCCTAACCCAATTTCGTATATAGTTTCAAGCTTTGTTTTCGCATTTCTCCGTCTCTACTCTCAAAAGTGAGGTCTCGATTTACCAAACTTCCTATTTCGTAAAACTTGCAATATAAATGATTTGCTAATTCCTTTCTCAAAAATCATGAACTGAGAACGACATCAAAACAAAGTTCATCGTTGAAAATCTGACTGAAATAAATCGATTTCGATAAACAATGGAGAACAAAAACAAGGTTTTCGAATACTACATTGCGCGTCATTGTCAACAAATGTAAGTATTACCTGCGCATATCTTGAGTTGTGTTCGGAAAGTGCTTGATAATAGTGGCTAGAAGACCTTCGAAATGTTGCAAAGTTGTAAACAGAACGGCGTTCGGTCCCGCATCAAATGTATAAGCAGCCTGAGGGTATCATGAATCATATTGACAACTAGAAACCTAACTAAACACACAAATTGATTTTGATAGAAGTAATAATCATAACATATGGGCTCATGGGTCTGCCATTATCCCTCCACCAATATTTTCTTGAGCTTACTTTTTTATTTAATTAAGTCATGTTTAATTATCTAGTCTTTAAAGTTTGGTGTAATTTTGATATTTCTATATTTTGTCAACAAAAACGAAAATCTCAAGAACAAGTCTCTTTTCAAGTAAAAATGAAATGTGAAAATTGTACAATAGCTGTGCTTCTTCCTTTTCTTTCTACATTTTGGTATGGTTTTTACAGACCCTCACAACCGCTTCGAGAAAGGAAAGCCAGACAGGCCATACCCTCGGTAGAGGATTAATTTAGGCCTGTATAATCAAAAGTTGGATGATGATGATGATTTTCTCTCTCAAAAACTATGCCCTAGACACCTAACTACCAATCACTAAAAGAGTACAACAAATTTCTCCCAAATATGTCCAAGAGTTCGATTGCAAACAGACAGCCAGATAAAAAAACTTAAATGATCATCACGAGTAATTACTGTAACTGATCAACATGTTTCCAAGATATCAAAAGAAGTATAACACACCTACGAGAACTATATATTGAAGCTGATATCAACATGTCTTCTAAATATGGACCGGTGTTTTTATACACTTTATAAATTTTTGTGTTTCAAATCAATAAGTTTAAAATAACACACAATTCATTTCACCATCTCATTTTATTCTTAATGTGTGTGTGAGTGTGGCCACTCAACTACAAACCTTAACTGACGTCTCATTGAAGGCTGAAACAAGTCGAACAATCTCATGGGAGGTGTCATTCATGTAGACAATCGGGGGATAAGTGTCCATGCATATCGCATGTAGTTGATTGCTCTCCTGTGGGGAAAAACGTAATCAAGGTCCAATATAACAATTCGCTATTTATAATCCATCATTTTGTCAAATTTGACTTTATCTAAATACAGTACAATCCCGATACCCCGATAACTCAAACTGTTTTTCAGTACCCCTTTCCAAATAGTTTCTCATAAAAACTCCCGAAAACTCAAACTATTATAGTTGGTCCCTGGGAGGTTTGAGTTATTGGGATTATACTGTAATAACATCAGTAATCTCGCTAATTCGTTGAGCGGTTAAAAAAGTGAAAATCATTAATAAAAAATTAATTCGCTGATTTCAAATTTGGCAAGATAAAATTTCCTACAACGTACAATACAAACTCTGATAAAGCCATGTGTAGTTGGCTATTTTGTAACGTGAAGCAACAAAAAGAGATATTAACAAATGTTTTTGAGACAAAGTGCATGAAAATGTTTAAAATAATATTTAGTAAAACAACTAATGCTTCAAGAGAATGATTTATAAAATGAATTGATATATATATATATATATATTTAAAGAAATACTAAACAATTAAACATTTCAACAAACAATAGAAGATATAAAAATGAGAATTATCTAGAAAAGACAGTCAAATTATTTTTTGTTTTTCGTCTACTAGTATAGTAAGAGAAGTTTATATACATGATTCTAAAAGATAAACATACCATCATTGTAATCTCAGCAAAGGTTTTGAAATCTCTTTCAGTGACAGCTTTTTCCATATCACGTACTCGATCTTCAACAATAGAATCAGCTCTGTGCTAAGTGGAAACAAAATGGAAATCAAAATAATAGCAATAACATATATATAATAAATTATCTTAGCTTTGTTTATCATAAATTATCTCAATACTACTTGTTCCTCATAAATTATCTCAATACTACTTGTTCCTCATAAATTATCTCAACCACTACATGTTTATCATAAATTATCTCAACCACTACATGTTTATCATAAATTATCTCAACCACTACATGTTTATCATAAATTATCTCAATCACTACATGTTTATCATAAATTATCTCAACCACTACATGTTTATCATAAATTATCTCAATCACTACATGTTTATCATAAATTATCTTAAACAGTACTAATCATAAATTAATATGACAATGTTTGTATGTTTATAATCAAAAACCTCTTAACCACAAAAACGCCTTTCGCGGTGATTTGCACTAAAGAAGGCAATTTCAACTTGAAATATCATGTAGTTTTATCAAAAACACATAACCTTTTCGCAGCAACAACAGAAAAACGTTACCTTCAACAATTGACTTGTTTGCACACTTCGTCGCATTCCTTCAGTACTTCCAGTTGGCTTCTTGTTACTGTTAACCTGACAAAATTTTTACAAATGTCGAAATGGCTAAGGGACTGTGGTCTTGTGAAATACTAAGTAAAAAACCTAAAACATACAGAATTTCTTTATTCTAAAACACACACTTTGTACTTTCTATCCCGGCTTTTTGTCGCATTAAACTTACAGGCAAATATTTCGCAAATGATATTCACGTACCACTAATATCAGTATTCGCATGTCAGTCCAATGGTGCTCATCTGCGATCTAAAAACAAACGCTTCATCCATGTGGGAAATTAAAAGAAAATAATGAACATCAAATAGAGAGCAATATTTATTTACTTCACATCGGCAAACATACACATGAACATCTTAACAAATTAACTAAACTTCCTCATCAATGTTTACTTAAATTTGTAGACAATTACTAATAAATAAAGAAGTAACGTAGCGCGGAAGCAATCAGTAAAACTACAAGAATTACCTGTATCGCATTACTGTCCAGTCCATCTGTACGCTCCCCTTTGTTCCATTTAACAAACCCGCCCTTCATACTTCGACTGGCACTTCCAGAACCAAGCCTGCTAAAACACTTGAAAAGTTCAACCAAGCAGTATTTACAACGGGAAGGTTGATCAATCTTCCGTACTAAAATCAAATTCTTTCTGGCCTACATGCTGACATTTTGAAGTTCGCACACTTACAATAACTTGAAAAAATCAACAAAATCTGAATTTTACTGTTTGAGTAGAATGAATTCTACTGATTACTAAATTCCCACGTAAAAAAGCTCCTGGTTAGATTCTAAAGATTAGAGTGGGTTGATATAGCTAGCCTTAAATATGTAAAGCTTCATAACGCTGTTGTTTAATGAAAAAGATAAATATTTACAGAAAATTCCACTAATTATACATTTTTGTTATCAATTAATCAATATAAATTATATATACTTTTTGAAACATATGTAATGTGTAGTATGTGGAGAGAACGCAACCACCCACCACCCACCCCTATTGTAATTTAACATTTTGAAAAATTAAAGAGACCTGGCAATGATGGACAAGTCCTCGTCAACTTCATACAAGTTTCCCAAACATTTGGCTAAAAATAGGTTTAACAGATGTAACTATTGAGGTAAACAACTTTGCTACCACAAGCTGTTCATACAAACACAAGACATCGAAAGCCAGGGGAATTTCACAACTCCAGAAATTAAAAATTACAAAAGTGCTGAGGAATAAGGAAGAATCATAAAATAACAGATGTCCAATGAGGTTTTAAAATTATTTGCATATGTAAACATGTCGCTTAAGACGGAAGAAACGAACTGAGAGCCCCCTCACCAAGGCATGCGTATCCCGCAGCTGATGACGCCAAACCAGCCGCTGTTGGAAAATTGTTGGTCGTTACTATTTCACACTTTGGCTTGCCAACTTCATCATTCAACTTTCGTTTGTGAGGATTTTTACATACTAAAAAAAAATGTAATTGAAAAAACATTTCCCGAGTATTAAAGTTGCTAGTGATTGATGAATTAATGATCAGATAAGATGCTAACTACCAACAGTTTTTTATTTTTAAAGCTTAAACTGTGGGGGTTTGTAATGTCCAGTAAGACTAAACCGGCAGCCCGTTTAGAAGATATGCTTGAGCTACTGTGTCACCAAAGAATAACATCCAGATATCACCTGCATTTAAACATCGTCTTGTTCTGCTGTTTTTGCTGACACTTTCTTTGCTATTAAAACAAGTAGAAAGTCTTGGAGAAAACGAAAAACACAATCAAGATCTTGGTGTGTTTCTTACCTAGTGGTATTCTTGTTTCTAATTTTCATTTTCATTTTATATACATGATAAAAAAATATGAACCGACAAGCCATCAAAATGTAGTGTTTACTCAAAAAAATATGAACTGGAAAACTCATGGCATACGAATATGAATGTATTTCATTGTTGTTTCTGATAAAAGATTTTCGAGGAAATTAACAATAAAGCCAAACATTTACATTCCGTTCAGAGTGATGGTGTCTTCAGCCAGATCATGCCTCAGAGAAACAGTGGTCTTCGTGCAGAGCTTGAAAATTGAATTCAAGTAATACAAACTTTAAGACGCTTTACTTTTTCTGCCATTTAGAAAAAGAATGTTGCTTCTTAGATAAATGTATGATACATCAACAAATAAGAAGCTCACATCTGAAACATCGAGAGTCACACTGATGGAAGAATTCAAAGGAAGATTCAGCTCCTCACATCGTTTACCCCCTGAAAATATGCGAAAGAAACATACATACACAGTTTCCATATTTTATGAATGTCGAAAAAACTTTTCAAGTACATTTTAATATTTGACGCCATGTTTTGAATTCTTAACATAATTACGTTTTTTAATTTGAAAACCAAAGAATTCTAAAAAAACAACAATTTCGCTGAACAAGCGTTTTCTATCACATTTCACTTTTTCAACGTTTGCTTTGCGAATGACGTTTCTCCATTTCAATTTAGTTTTCAATTCCAACGATATTCATTGAATATAATCAATATTGACGTAAATGTTAATTTCAATTTTTGAAAATGAATAAGTAATACGAGAAGGAGGTCACAAATAAATTCATTTATCTTTGAAAACCTGACTTTCAACGTCCTAAAACAACCCACGCACAATATTTGATGACAGCAATATTGACTGGAGCAACACATTTCACCTTCATTCTAGGTAACCTGAAGGAGAGAAATAATATTTTCATTGGCACTTCGTTACACATTGATTGAAATGAGATTTAAATTTGTTATCAAAGAAAAGCTTCTTTACATTTTTAGTATAATTACTAATTAATTATTATAATTTTCTATTTTCATTTTTTATAAAATACAAGAATTTCGCCAAACATTTAAAAACCAAATATTAAAAAAACCTCAACAATTGCGAAAACATAATGGTAACTGATACTAAATTTACAATATTCATGATAAACAATATCAAGGTATTAACGATATATTAACATCATCAATGTTATTGTTGTCAAAAGGCAGAGATTGGACTAAACGTCAATCGAAACTCTTGTGCCGCCCAAATCATTGGCAAAGTACTTCATTAAACTTCTGACAAAGCAATATCTTATTTCAATTTATCGATAAGTAGCTTGCCCGTTTTTAACGAAAGCGTTGCAATGGTTTGGTAATATCCGTCGCTCTGCTTTTCACTTTGCATTGAACAGAGGTCAATTTCTGAAATCTCCTCACAACCAAACTCCACATCTTTCGACTCAGCGTACGTCTCTTTGGGTATGGACCGAATTTTGTCACCTGTTTGCGTGCTTCTGATGATTTTGCAAACAGTGAGGTGTGGAGTGTACAATTTATTCTCATACGGTACATTGTATTTTTCAAGGGACTGCTTGAAAACACTAACAGCTTCGCGTAGAAATGCTTCTGCTTCGTTTTCAACAACTTTAACGTACAACACCCTATTATTGAAATGATGAAGTCCCTTAAACTCCAGAAATGCCGATGGCAAAACAACATTACGTATCTCCTTGGAAGCATCTTCCATTGCGTTAAACGCATTTTCAAAATCTCTGTCAGATCTCAATTCCATCACGGCAAGTGTTACATGAGCTTTCTTTGGGTCCTCCAAAAATGATGCCAACTTAGGATTAAATGCAACCATTTTCTCTTGCAAGCTGGTGATTCGTGAATGCAACTTGAGATCACGTACACGAAGCGAGAAGAAATAATTCAGAGATATATTTTGAGACATTGCTAAAACAAGAACATTACATAAGTTTTCAATTCCAATCCAGTTAATATTTATGTTCTGCAGAAAGAATTTATCAAGCATCTTGTCATACAATTAAATAAAGTAGAAGTTTGTAAATTACAAAAGTAATGTTTTCATTGGAAATTTTGAAATAATTCACCATCCATCATCACCAGTTACTTAAATAGCATCAACATAATAACCATCATGAGTATGTTCTAGCTTCTGCTATAACTGCAACGTTGCCATGGTGAATAATCTTCTGCATATGTCAGAAAGAAATGTAGATTATAAGAAACCAAAACATTTTTGTCAGAATAACGTGCATGTCTACAAAAGAAAGTCCTCCAAAATGGTAGGCTTTTTCATCCAATCATTGAAGATTTCAAAGAACTCTTTTCTTTTTGTCTCATAATCCACGTTAAACCGCTTACACTGGTGATAGGTCAACAAGTCGTACCTGAACAAATTGATTATTAATAGAATAATTAATAAGAATTAAAAAATTGTGAGCCATGTTATAACTATTGTTGTTTAAATTTACATTTTATAAAACAAACAACCAGAGAAACATTAATTTATTTTGTTAGTTAACTTTCTGCATATCAACCTTTCTGTATCTTTCACCAACTGCTTAAAATCTGTAAACAATTGACGTTTGCACACCGATGTCCTACAAAGTAAATAAAAAAATAAAATTCATATGACAATGATTTTAATAGGTAGTGAGAACTGATAATAAACATTGACATGCTGTAATTCAAACAAACTTACATTTCATGCATTTTTTTTTTTTCAATTCAATTGTTTATTTACCATATAAAAAATACAAAATTACATAGAAGAAACAAATTAAAAAAAATATATGGTTGGTGTCACTCAATAGCATAAAGCTGAACAATGTAGTGACACCACAGTAGAAATATACCTAAAAAATATCTAGAAAAAATAAATATTATATAATTTGCCAAGATACACACAACATAAAATACAAACCACCAAGCAAAATATATATTTGTTTAATAACACAAGCTAAACAATTGATTTACCCCTAATGCTAAGTTTGACTAAATTAGAAAATTGTTTACTGTTTAAATCAAAAATAGAATTTAACCAATGCATGCTTTTATAATTTACATCAAAAATATTTGTAATGTCTCTAATTGAATTGTTCCAATCAATGATGCATCGGTACTTAATTGAGTATTTGCCATAAAAAACTGAATTATATGAAGAGAGTTTAAGTTCATTAGCTAGGGCAATGCGAGATGGATAAGAATGAAAATGGCAAAGTTTTGTGAAGAAATTGCCAATCGAAGGGGGGATATTTTGGTTTAAAGAATAAAAAACAAACATAAGGTAGAGGAGTTTGATAGTTGACGAAAATGGAAGGATGTTAAATTTAGTGAAAGCAGCAGTTACATTTGATCTAAAAGGTTGAAAATTTATAATTCTTAAAGCTGATCGTTGAATAGAACATAATTTATTTAAATTTAGGCTTCCTTTTTGGCCCCAAATTTGACAACAATATGTTAAATGCGACGAAAAAATTGAAAAATACAAACTTTTTAAAAATTTTATATTAACGTGGTAGCTAATTTTTGAAAGCATGCTATTTGATCGGTTTAATTTTTTACAAAGTTCATTTAAGTGAGGTTTCCAAGTCAAATTTTCATCAATTAAACTCCCAAATAATTAATGTAGGTTGATTGTTTTAAACGTGATCCATTTAACATGATTTTAATTTCAGAATCATTTTTTTTATGACGTTTCTTAAAAATGATAAATTCGGTTTTGTTTGCGTTTAAAGCGATAAGATTTGCATTAAGCCAATCATTCAATCTTCGCAGATCATAATTTACTTTTTTACATAAGGTTTTTATGGACTTGTTGATGTATAACAAATTAGTGTCATCTGCAAAATGATGCACGGTTGAAAACTTTATACAGTTATAAAAATCATTAATATAAACTAAAAATAGAAATGGGCCCAACACAGAACCTTGAGGTACGCCACAACTGGTTGACTTTAAAGATGAAGAAAACCTGTTAACCGTAACAAATTGCTGCCGATCTTGTAAATACGAGGCAAACCATTCATTAACAATGCCTCTTGCACCGATGTGATCAAGTTTTTTGAGTAGGATTTTGTGATGGACTGTATCAAATGCTTTCTTCATATCAACAAAAATACCACAAGCAAAAAGATCAGAGTCAATAGCTTCTCTCACTCTCTCTGTTAAACTTAATAAGGCATGAGCTGTTGAATACTTTGATCGAAACCCAAATTGGAATTCATTAAGGCAATTAAATTTATGTACGAAATTGTAAATTCGAGAATACATAAGTTTCTCCAAGAGTTTACTGACGTTAGAAAGCAAAGATATTGGTCTATAATTAGAACATTCTAATTTAGAACCTTTTTTAAAAAGCAGCAAAACTGACGATGTTTTGAGAATATTTGGAAAAACACCAGTAGTAAAAGATAAGTTAAATAACTTTGAAAGAACTGCAGAAATTGAATTACCCAATTCTTTTAGGACCACTACATTTCTACCATGACATCATTTTAATGTACACGAAATGTGTGTCTTGAAGAATATTAATAATGCATATTATTATTTAGGTCACTGTAGCTTAGTGGTTAGTGCATTAGTACTTATTAGTACGCCAGAACCTAAACCTTGGGATAAGAAGAGCCACTGTAATATGTGGAGAGTCCCGTAAAACTCCATTATTATTATTATTATTATTATTAATCAAAGGAAGTCATCAAACTCTAAAAACAAGCATTTACATTGCTTTTTGAGTATCCAGTTTCTTTTTCGTGATGCCGTGTACACGACCATTAACAGACACCTCGTGAATGGAACAAGAAGGGCAGAACAATATGGCTAAAATTTTTAAACATTACCATAAGTAGTATATAATTGTTATTTAGTGTATATACAATATATTTGATTTATATATAATTGTTGATATTTCTTAGAAAGGTTACACCAAGTTAACAATATAATCCAGCATCAAAAACAGTCACCATTTTGTGAGCAACAGATTCATATGAGCTATCTTCTAAAAATCGTCGAGATGTTTGAAATACATTTCTCACTTACCCATACCAGATGGCGTGACCTTACCACGAGTTGAATTCTCCGGTTTGACAAACTTTTGATCGATAAACAGCTCCCTCATGCTGTGATGTATCTCCGGTACATGAACACACAAATGTTTGGAAGAAGAAGACCGCCCTCTAAATGACAGAGCTCTTCTCATAGCTTCGAGATTGAAGTGTGGATCACTGATTATCAGCGAAGATAAGAAAACAGGTTCAAGGAGAAGGTTTGAAAGCAAGCCACCTTGCATCCCGAGAGTACACCATTTCATCAGCTTATCCGAGCATGACATTGACGTTGTTTTGTTACCCCGCCCCGGTTTAGTTCTCAGCACACCTGCAACGTGATACTCTACACCCGATAGAAGCAGATCTTGCGTACCACTCGGAACACACTTAGCACCCGTTCGATGCAAATCCATTCGGTTAGCTTGTAAAACATCTTCCTCTTCTCCTACAGAACCAATGTTGTGTTGTTGTTTTTTTATAAAATAATTTATTATAATAAACAGAATAGTGTTTACAAAAAGCTGCCTCATAAAGGGTAAAAAGTATATACACAAGTTATTTAAAAGATAAAAAATATATTAAAATAATTATTTGATATCGGCTTTAAAAGCATTTACTACCAATGTCGTGTTTGCTTGTTTTCTGATGTTTAGCATCTGCAGATGTGCCGGTTGACTTTCGCTTTCGTTGTGGAAAGATACTTGCATCACCACCTGAAAATCAAGAACATCTTTGAAGAAAATCACCCAACGGAAAACTTTGGTCCAACTATCAACAGTATTTTTCTCAGTTGAAAGGGATCTTAATATCAAAACAACTCAATTGGATTCCTTAATGGAAATAAGTAATTGACTAAATTTTCGTTATTAGAAAAAGAGACAGTAAATGAGTAAATAAAAAATAGATAATAAATTAAAACCAATAAAATATTGAATCAGAAACTATCAGTGGTATAACCTAACGGTCGTCCGACGGTATGGGACGACCAAATTTTGTCGCGGACGAGTGAAACTTTTAAATCATTGCCTTCCAACTGTCCGATGGGACGATTAGTTATTATTATTTTTGTTTTAAATATTAAAATTGTTTCTATGAAAACCTCTGTGCCAGGCTTTCTCAAAAAAAAAATTCAGGTGTGTGGTGCTTCGCACGCCTAACCGAAGTTAAAAATATTTCAGGCGTGCGATATCCACTTGCCTGAATTTGTCTAGACGTGTGATGATGCGTGATAAATTATTAATCTCATTTTTTAATTCTGAAACATGTCGTTTAAAACATGCGCGGTCTTTACTTCTAAAACATAGCATGTTTCTTGTTTGGTTTTAAATCTGAAAATACATTGACTTGGTCGTTTATGTCATAATTACATATTGTGCTGTGAATATCTATTTTATGATTTATGTACGTGATGTTTAACGCAGAACATTTTTATCACTTAATAAAATATTCCTCTTTTCGCGACTATATTGAAAAGTTGTTGTATATTTATGATTTAAATTTAAAAAAACAACAAAGCGTCTGACATTCGGCTACAACTATCTATTTTACTATTGTTTTCTGTATATATTACTGATGACCTCTAAGTAGAATGAAACGCTTTTAACAAAAATGTTTATCTTTTAAAAGTTGTAAACAAGTGGGGGACGTTCATGCTCGTGAACACCAAACACAAGGGCTAAGCGTCAAGTACAAGTCTGACTCTCAAAGCCTTAACTTCCTTGTTTACATTGCCTTCTTCTATATTAAAACTTGAGGACGGAAGCGTTAACCTTTTTAGTTCATGTTAGTGAATCATTTTAAGTTAAACTGAAATACAAAAATATATTTAAAACCTGAAACCTCTTTTAACACGTTCGCTGCCAACTACGAGTATACTCTTAGTATACTCTCTTGGTTTCACCAACTTATTTCAACTCTAAATTAATTCTGATTGGCTACTTTAAGTCACATGTTTTTTTTTGTTTTCACTTTCAAAGAGGTTCTGAAAACATTTTTTAGCTGTTTGAACTTAGAAAACTTGGGGCGTACAGCTATTAGCGAGGAAATTTGAAAAACAGAAAAAAAGATACTTATGTCTATTCTTAAAGCCTGGATTTATCTGGAAAACTTAATTCTTTGATGTCGTACAAATTGTAATCACAAACAACGCATTTTGGTAAATATCTGAAATGCATAAGAAATAAATAGTCAAAGAAAATTTAATATAAATATAAACTCTTTTGCTCATGATTGTAGCCAGACACGTGCAACAAAATCAAAACAACCATCTAAATGCAATGAAGCTACACTGCAATGAAATCTATTCTAAAACGCCTACGAGTATACTCGTACTTCGGAATTGAAGAAAATTTTTTTTTCTCTAATGCTAAAGTACGAGTTTTATTTCCCCAACATATTCAGTACAAAAAATGTTAAACAAATATATATGGTAACCATGGTAACATAGTGAGCAACATGAAGATCTAGCCTCGGCAAAGAGAATGGAATCACGGAAAGAAGGCTCGGCAATAAGATAATGCCACTGTTTTTTGGACCGGCAATTAGAATACGGCCCGGCAAAATAAGCGTGGCTGCAAACATGTTAAAAACATGCAGCTTTGGTATATAAAAAACAAAGCATGGTTTTGTGATTTGAATTCTTCTGAACAATCAATCAGTTAAAGCCATGGCGTTCTTTATTTACAGGCCTTGAACACGAGTACGTCGTATTGAAAACTGGGGGGGTTAAAATTTAACTTTTTCATAATATTCATATTTAGCATGTTTAATAGGGTTGGTCACCTTTTAAAGATAATTTATCACTATTTTGTTGTTTTCTGCATATCTAAACATTATTTGAGACAAATGAAACGTTGGCAATGACTTTGGTGAACAAAGGGGAATCAAAAACTAAAAAAAAAACTAAAATAAAAGAATATTTTACACTTCACACAATTTGAATACTTTCTGTTTGGGTTCTTTGGTACTCCCTGGCGTAGAAATACAACAATAATTGTTAAGAAAAACATTTGCCAAGATACGACAATGTTGGCACTGCATTTGAAACCCGTATACTTCACTGATATCAGCAAAAATGTTGCTCAGTGAATACCTACAGACATTTTCTTTCACTGACTGGAAAAGAATGAAGGAGAAGATACACCACTGTACTAACAAATCAGTGGGAATATTCAAACCACCACGATCGATTTCGTCTGTGAAGTCACCATACTTCTCAAAATAAAATGTAGTTGCGTCAAACAATTCTTTGCCCGACATCTCGCTGTCGTTTCTTGTGACATAACCAGCAATATATACTAAAGGCATTTTGGTTTCAATAGACACTGAGTTTTCTAAAGCTTGGAGGGTATAAAAAATCTCGGCATTTTTTTCACTCAGAATGTAGTCACAGTCCGGACATTGATGTTTACTGGAAAGTGAGTGTTCAATCCTACCACATGTTGAAAGAAGGTTCGAAGCTTTTTGAATATTAAGTTTTTCCAACACCTGCTGGACAGATATAAAGTATGCCCCACCAGAACTTTGGCGCAACTTACTGAACTCTTTTTCAATATGATCAGATGTAAACAGTCCAATGCAAACATAGTCATGCGATGTAGCAAGAAGATGAATACATAAGTCCACTATTCCATTGCAAGTCTTGTGTGAGTTGACGTACACGACCCTTGGTGTTCCCTTTCATAATCATACGCATGTCCCTAAATCTCTTTAAATAATCCAACCTTTTATCACTGGGGTTTGAAATAACTGCTTCAAGAGCTTCAATGTGTGACCATCTTGCTGTTTTGGCTACACCATTATTATCATAATATATGAGTTCTTTGGACTTCTCAGTAATCCAGTTATTACGAATGCTTTTAATTAAGTGAAAAAAATCAAATAGTAAGTATTCTCCACTTTTGGTGAGCCAGCATTTATCTGGAATGGTTTCATATTGCTTATAATGTTTTTGATTGACATGATTGTTGTCACAAACTAGCACTTTCACTGATCCTTTATCAACTGAATTTATTGCTTGTGTTGTCTGTAACACTTCATTTTGCAAAAACGTGGAACCTAAATTGGTGACTGGCAACATTTTAAAGAAAAATTTCGGCCCACCAAACATACAGACAACCATCACACCAAAAACTGTTTTCGCTAACACTTTTCGATCATTGACTGCTCTCCCAAAAATTGTGCCTCCATGCAGAAGAAGAGCCTTTTTTACATAAACCTCATCAAATACTATCAAGCACAATCTTTGTCTTTCTGCTATATTTTCAAACAAATTTTTTATGTAAGTTATTTCATCAAGTTTTCCTGTCTGTGAGGTTAGTTTTGTGAGTGTCCAAACAGATGGCAATGCATAATCATTTCATAATTTTGTATAAAGAGAACAGGAAGTACAAAAGTACTCAAAAGCTCTCATGATTATCTCCGAAGAGTATAGTTTTTTACCAACAGTTATCGATCCCATGGCAGTCAAATGTTCTTGCAAAACTATATGTTTCCTGGATAAATCATGCTGGTCCAAATAACGAAGAGCCTCTTCCAACTTTGACCATGAATTTAGGCTAACAATTCTGTTGCAACTCAAGCTTGAAATAACAACTTTAGTGCCACAATAAAAACTCTCAAACATTAGATCTGGATAAACTTTCAAGATAAATTTAGGTATACCATTAAAAAATTCATCCGATTGAAGTAAAATCATATCAATACGAACAATAACATCAAATTTGGTTGTAAATGTTCTTGTTTTTTCTGTATCAGCTCAGTTTTTAAACTTTCAAAGTCAAGTTTCTCAAGCTCCATGAAAGAAGAAAACTAGTCTGACTGTTGATTTCGATATTCGAATGTTAGCTTTTCGATATTCCGGAGCTTTGGTGGTGGATCTGGCAAAATACTAGGTGGTACTTCATTGAATACAGATGGAGGATTAAGACACACACACACACACGCACGCACGCACGCACGCACACACACACACACACACACACACACACACACACACACGTCGTCATCAATGTTTTTAAATCTGTAACAATTTTTTTTAAAACAAGGCTTTTTGTCAATAAGTTTTACTTATTTAGCTGAATGTATTACAGGTCTTTCAACTCAAAGACAAACTAATGCAGAAGAACTTCTCTGTAACACGAAAATCAAAAGATAAAATATGTTGACAATAAGTCAACAAATGAAACTTGAACATTTTGCGCATCTTTCGATGTAACAACTTAGACATACAGAAGGAGCATAACTAATGTTGTACAAACTACGTCACTAAACAACAATCTTCACATGTTTTAAGTGGTCATTTTTAAGTGAATGAGAATGTAAATTCGTTTAAGTTTTTGCTTAATTTAATAACTTTTTATATTTTCGGAACGTTTAGTGTTCAGTACGAAATAAGTTGAAAATTAAACAAAACAAACGTGATATGTTTGAGGCATGCAAATAGTCGCCTACGGGAAGAAAATAATTTGAGCAGAGCTTTTAAACGGACGCCTCAAGAGATTAAGGCGTGTGTGGAGGCAAACATGAAATAGAAGGCCAAAATAAAAATTCAGTCGGACAACCAGAAGTTTTTGTGGACAACCAATTTTTGATTAGAAGGCTGTTCCACTCGTCCTGTCGGACAAGTGGCCAAAATGTTAGGTTATACCACTGATTATTTATATCAAACATAGTTGCCAAATAATATAGAGTAGTAAATAGTATTAATAATAATATAATATTTGCGCAAGTATACCCATACAGGGAACGTCTGTTATGAATAGGTGAAATTTGATTCCATCTCTCAGTTTGAAATTAGTCCTAATATCCACAAGATCGAAAATAGTTGATTGACCAGCACGTCGTGCAGACGCTATCTGTGAGAATAGATACCTGCAATATCGAAAAGAAAAACATAAATTGTGCTGTTTAATTTCCATGACCTAATCCAACAAAGATCAAAATACACACACCAATTTCTAGGTCAAATAACAGATCAAATAACCTTAACCCGTAACGGAAAAGAAAAATTAAAAGAACTACGAAAACTGAATGTGTGATCTCACTTGATGAGTAAGCGTCTTGCAAGGACTTCAGCATGACTGTCATTCAAGAGGCTGCCTGAGAAGAAAACAAAATATAACAAATAACTCTTAAATAATACTAATATTAAATAATACAGGTGAATTTAAGGGCGGGCTCTGATAAATACGAAAAATATAAATAAATACTATATAAAATAAATAATATAAAATACTAAAAAGGAGACTTATAATTGGACATAGTCTGAATAACCTTGGTTAACAAAAAAAAATAATTCTGATATAAAATTCAGCAAAATAATTAAAATGTGTCTAATTATCCAAATAAGTTTATTTTCTTTCGCATGACTTTGCGTACAGCAAAAGAGACGCAAATTCATTCTAAACTATTGTTACTTTTAAAAATACTCATCTTTAAAAAAAAAAAAATTGCATATCTTGCTATCAAGCAAAGAAAATCTCCATTAATGTAAAACTTTTATTGTACTCAAACATGTTGGATGTTCAATTCAGAAGAAAAATCTTCTTTACATCATGTTATTTCGCCTTTTTTCAACATAGTAAGCATATGCAGCATTGCTCACTTCTAACCATTACACACAGTAAGATACAACAGTTCCACCACTTTACCTGTACTAGAACGTTGGATTTCACCAATGCACTTTGTCCCAGTCGCCAAAGAGATTAGATTAATCTAAATAAAATTTAAAATTTGGCTTATTTCCGAAGCTTTATTTGTAAGAATTTTACCAATTATATGCCAACTATACGCAAATCAAAATGATTATTAAATCACCTCACCGTCTTTGTTCGTTTGCAAAAAGCACGCCATTTTGGTCCATTCCCTTCCGACTTCCGGTTTACCTTTTTTGCCAAGTTTATTGTAAGCACAAAAGCAGAGCTGTGCAACATCGTCACCAAATGAAGGTGATATCAACATCGACATAACAAAAGTGTTAATATCAGCCAACAAGCAATATTTTCATACTAGCCATTCTACCATTTAGCAAGTCACAAGGATTTATATTCTCAAAACATAGAAAGCATTATAGTTATATGTGTATGCAGCATTTAATGAAGAACAAGGATATGTTTGTCGCAATTATTCTTTCCTTTAATGAGGATTTCCACAGCTTGTTATATATGAAAATGTTCAAAAGAGAATCAATGAGCTTCCAGGGAAAAATTTGGTGACATTTTCGAAAAAAGGAGAATTGGGGTAGAAATTTTACAAATACTAAAACTTTAAGATCGTTCTTGGGCAGTTGTTGTTTTTTAAGTATTATATAGCAACATTTTCTCTAAGTTATCTATCCAAAGGGTGTTTTTTTTAATTATCAAATAAATTCTCCCTCACACATGGCTCTCAAAAATTGCAACCGTCATGGAAGCTTGCATACAATAAAAAACCATATAAAAAAAAATTTATAGTATAATTACGTCTGATTTTGAAAATATTGCCTGATAATTATTTGTAAGCTACTCTCGCATGTGCTACGTAAAATTCGTTGGGTGAACTGGTGTCATGGTAACCGATAGGACCTAATTCACAATCTGCACAAATGAGATATTTAATGGTGCCAACATTACGGGAAAAGCCAACATTTTCAAAAGTCATCATATTGTCAACAAACCAAAATTGATTGAGATCTTCGACTTGATTGTTCAAACTCTTTCCATCTTTATCTTTTGCTTTCATGTGTGGAAGAGAAAACTGAAACAAAAATATTGTTTTTACAGAGGAAAATATTCTGAGCTGTATATACATGTTTCAGGGCCGTAACAACATGAAAATTTTTAGGATAAGGGACTGGAAAAATTGTTGACCACCATGGTTGGCTGACGAAGAAAATTTTCTAATCTGAAAGCTCTATTAAAACACATTATAAGGCCATTTTCATCCCTTGAGAAAAAAATTAATTGTGAAATGTTTCACTTCCATGAAACTTAATAATACTTGTTGTTACGGTCATGTGTTTACACATAGTTTGTCTATCAACATCATTGAAATATAGTTTGTTAAAAGTATGAAAAAATCACAAGCTAAGATGAATAATAAGTTGTACAAAACTGGAAACTAATCATAATCAATATATATATATATGCAATATGCAATTGAAAGTACAAGAGGGGAAAGGGAACCAGTTTTCTTACTTTATCTATGATTTAATATTGAGGCCGAGGGTCATCTTAACTGAAGTGATTTTAACAGGTATATAGTATTTGAGTGTCAGAAATTGATGTTCAGTTATTTACAATTTAGAAAATTATGACTGTGTCAGGGTAACTTCTTCTGCTCATTGTAAAGCCAAAAATTAAGTCGTGGTACAGCTACAAAATACAAAGTGCAAACCAAGATGGTGTAGGTGAGAAATATGTCTTGAATGATGGTGAGCTCTCTCTCTCTCAATGGTGGAGAAAAGATAAAAGACTAATAAACTTTCCCCAAAATTTGTGACAAGATGATAATGGATTTTCTGAGATGCACTATTATGTAAAGTGCACTGGCACCTAAAAATGTCTAAAGTCCACTCGAGATTTCGGCTAAACCTGCTATGAAATCCAAACATGGTGTAAGGAAAGATAAAAGTTATGTGTATATATATAATCTACACGCTAAACTTTACCAACTCACACTTTTAGATTTAATAACAGCAGTATTTTGTTTCAATATTTTACTTTCACACACATTGCATCGAATTTCTAACAAGTTTAAATTTGTTTCAGCATCAACGTATTTCACCGCGGAACACGCGATTTCGGTAGCCATTTTTGGTTTCTGATTTGATTGATGGACTATTTTCCCAAGAACAAGTGAAAGCAAGGGGAAAATGCTATTGGCCATAAGCAATTGCGCCCTACGTCATAAGACACGTGACTAAATATTATCTCCGTTATTTAAAATTTAGTTTTTACACCATTTTAGTTACTTCGCGTTATAAACAAAACTTTAAGACAGGTTTGTTAGTAAAAATGGATGTTTTACAAAAAAGGTATATATTTTTAAACTTAACATTATTTATGCTCATTTTGCACTTGAACGCACATGTTCGTTATTGAATAATGTTTATGTTTTTAAAATTTAGTTTGTGGTTTTAATTTAAAAATATTTTGAGGTTAAGTTAAGATGTGATTAGATTTGATTTAGTTTTTGTTGTTGTTTTTTGTATCATGTTTGTAATACTTGTTAGTAATTTATTTGTTTCTTTCTAGGCATAACTGATCATTTAAACATTTAAAGCAGCTCCACTCCATGTCTTTCTAATTGACAACGAAGAGGCGTTTGATGTCCTCAATGAGCTATGAGCAAATGAGAGAATGCATTAAGGTAGAAGAAAACTGCCCTATTGATAATGGTTTGATGCTTCATCAGAAGCCACTATTGGCAAAGAAATATAAATCTTCATCTTTCGCTCAACTTCCAAAGCCAAAGAAAAGGTTATCAGGTCGCATTGAATTGGCATTAGTGCTGAAAACAAGAAAAAGTATTCAACCATTGAAGTTGAAATTCATCAACCTTCATTAAGTTCTAAAATCGAGACAGAAGTTGTGTCTGAGCCTCCAGGTGATGAAACGCAGTGCTGGATGGATTCCTGCTTTTTTAAAGCCACAAGACTGATTTTCAGACACTCTAAAATGATTTTTTTTAAAGCCACAAAAAATTAAAACATTACATGGCTCAATAATAATAAAAATACCCCTGGTTTTTCTCAGGAACTGTGATTATGGAATCTTTCTGAATATTTTGGATATAAGAGTTAACTGTAGAAGTAGATATTTGTGTACGGTAATAGTTTACAGTATAGTTCAGTTGCCCATAATTCTGAAAATAACTTCTAATATTTAACAACTTGGTGTACTAAATATCACAAATTTTGGTCAAATTATATGCTCTCCCCTGTCTAATTGTAGGGAGGGTAGAATAACTGGGGTGGGTGGAGACAAAGGCAAAACATCATAGGAGACAAAACTGGGAGGGTTATAATTGTTGGGAGGGGTAGAGAAATTTTTATATTACCGTAGATTGGAAGGGTAGGCAATAGTTGGGAGAGGTGGAGGTAATAAAATATAATTTGAGTTAAACTTTGCTCCATGTGTATAGGGCTTCAAGAGAGTTGATCGAATGTCTGGAATTAAACGTTTTATTAAGATTTATTGATGTCTTTATGAAATGTTTTTGAGACGGAGACGTATCAGAACTTTTTGAATAGACTGACAGACAAACTTATTATCAATAATTTTCAGTTGTGTTAAAAGATTGATTAATCCTTTTCATAATTGTGTTAAATTTCCATAGTTTGTGGTGTCAATTGTTAGAGAGTGACTTTTGAAGAAAACATTATTAATTGGGAGGGTCATATCTAATTAATTGAAATTGAGGAGATTTTTTCCCAAATTCGGAGATTCTAGCTAGCCTGATTTACGTAAAGTTAAACCCGCGGAAACTTAAAAAAAATTTCAAGTGACCTATTACAGTACAGGTTTAGCGGCATTTTATCGTTAAATTTTTATATTTAATATAATATTATATTTTGTTATTATAAAACTTAAAGTAGAAAATTAATAAATATAATCTCTCTTATCCCAAGACTTGTATTTTAGTGTTTATATTTTAGTGTTTAGTCACGTGTAGCGCGTTATGACGTAGGGCGCAATCGCTTATGGCCAATAGCATTTTCCAAAGCAAGGAGATGCTTTCTGAGAAATGTGTAATTTGACTGATGTACTAGTTTGTTGTTTATTGTGTTTTTTAAAGAAACCAATCAATTTAAAAAACACTTTGACCTCATTTCGATGAAAAAGAAAATTTTCGTGATTTGCTTGGGAAGAGCTTCTGTTCCTCTTGTTTTTGGCTGAACAACGAAAAACGTTATACGAATATCTTTTTGGTCAATTTGGTGTTGTTCTTCTCGGAATTTCCTTCTGAGAATTTCGACGACCAAATGATGTCTTTTCCTCTCCAACGATAAATGATCTTACTATGTTAGAAATTTCTTTTCAATTAACTGTTTGTTTTGTTGAACTGTTGGTGATATATATATATTACAACTCGGCACGGAATTATTCGACTTTGTGCAAGTGGCGAAACACAGTAATTGGTCAAAAGTGAGTATTAATACACCTCTAGCATCCCTGTCAAGGAGGAATTTTGTTGCTCGAGAGTTCTCGATGAGTAGGTGTTCATCCGTAACTATCCATCTCGAACCATAACTTTGATGGCGAAAAAAATCAAACAGCTTATCCTTTTCATGAACACATATTGTTAAAATATTAGGTCGCAAAAGTAAATTCCGTAAAATACATTTTTTCACGAGAGTGTTTATTTGAAGACATAAACTATAGATATCGTTTCATAAACAGTCCTTCCTTGACCATCGCCAGTGATTCACAACGCATCTGCACCGGTCATATAAGATTACCCAATGCTCCAATCGTTGGAAATATGTGGCAGAAGATGGCCTGGGATGGTTATCGCTTCATCGAAGTTGCAACGTGGTTTTGAGGTCTTCGATTTAAACTGCAGTACATGCTCCGAAACAAAACGCCGAGTTCTAAATCCACACAAAAATTAACCTGGCTTGATATCACATTGTTGCTATAGAGATCACATTGTTGCTATAGAGATGGTTTCGAAATTTAGTCTCTATAATATAAACGAGTAGAAGTTTCGAACAAAAGAATGTGAAGAACAAAAGTGCGAATAGTATAGCGTAGCAAAAGTATAGTAAATGTTATTACTATCGTTTTAAAACCAGTTCGTTTTCAGAATTATTTTCTACGTATTGACCCAACGTTCAGTCACGATGATACCACAACACCGATTATTGCTCAATGTTTATCGTAAAATATCTAAAAACTAAGAATTCAACTCCCATCCAGGCAAAAGATTGCTGTACTGTAAAATATTCGTCTGCTTCGACCTCTCAAGATATCATCCTTTAAGTTAATGAAAGGTTTGATTGAACTTGGATTTGTGTTGTATACTACCATGCGCTGATGAGCGCTTAAAACGTCCCAAGCATAACAAAAACTCACTGTTGTATTCGCGCGAGGATGTTCAAATCATACAGGTAGTAGTCCATACGCCCCACCTCAACATACGACTTCTGCATTTCTTTGAACTCCTTCAAGCTCACCTCTTCATTGATGTTGGGCAGGTCGCGTACCCTATTGTCCTGGAACCACTTCACCAGACATATCGCTCTCTGTATCTCTACCAAACAGAAAAATGAATCAATTTAAATCTTTGCGATTTGATTTCCTAAAACTTGACCCAAGAAACTATTAAATCGCCCTCTATAAGTTTATTTCCTACACTCTACAGTCCGGACACTTTTGGAACGTCCCTTGACCTAAAAAGCTAGTTAATATAACAACCCACTGAATATGCAAATGGTATATTTTGCGAAAGGAATGTTGGTCGAGTATTCGAATTATAGGGAGAGCATAAATTAAATACATGAATAAATTACAGAATAGACGAATAGAATATTAGAAAACAGCTCACACACCCTGTAGGGAGAAATACTGATAAATAACCCTACTTTCTTGGCACATGTTAATAGCAGGAGTGTGACCCTGGACAGCCCCGCCCAGTTCCAGGCCGATTTCATCAACGAAATGAAGCAGATTTACGTACGTGTCAGGAGAAACTAAAAACAAATTGTTGGATTCAAAAATTCTGAATTCAAAAAAAATTTCAAAACAAGACTGAAAAAGTGGCTTTTTCAAGTACATCAAGCACCAAAAAAAACTCTAGAACAATCCAAGAAATTCCAGAACTGTTCTTAGTTAAAAACTAACGCATAAACTTCAAATCAAATGAATTTATGTGCTAACTGACGGTTCCTTCGTGCGCAAATACAAGGCTTAGAACACTCTCTTTTAACGAAAGTTTTAAAAGGTTTTGTATTTACATATATTATCAACAAAACGGATCACCACAGACTACCCAATGAATTTTAGATTTTTTAACTGGCAAGATATAATAACAACACGTCCCTCCAATTAAAAGCTTATCTACTTAAAGCACTTAAAGCACCTTTGTCATGGTACCAGATAGAATTGCTTCCGCTATCTAAAAGCATGCTGATAGGGTATCCGCTCATGTCTATATTTTCGTGCTGCTCGCTACACGGATCCGGCAGATCGTCCATTTCAGAATTGTTACATTGCAATACGGACGTCCTGGACATCAAAGACAGCGCCGAAGGTAGTTTCTTCGCGTCCGCATCACAACCTGTACAGTTGGCAACGTGCTCATAAATGAGAATCCGCTCTGGGCCAAACTCACGGTTGCCGATTCCGTATTTTGATTCTAACTAAAAACAGACGAAACATGAAACGAAAATGTATAGTAATAGGAAGCGTTTTATTTCTATTTGGCAAACATGATTGTGATTAATGTTCAAAATTACTGCCGTGCGATCCGTTTTAAAGGACTCTTGAAAAGTCATTTGTTACCGCGATAATTGTTTTGTTCTTTTCAAATATTGGGAAATGGGAAAATGAGTGATAATAGAAGTGTTCTAAAAGGGGATCTTTCCACTTTAAGACGGGTTGAACTTTACACAGCCCTAACAGTATTTGAGTTCATTCTATTTAGAAATCGATACAGCATCCACAAAACATAAAAAATATAGCCTGTACGAGCCAGATCATTCCACAACATACCATTACCGAGATAGCAAATTTGGAAAAAACGTTGAGTTCTTTTATTGGATAAGTTTGAGTTGTCAATCATTTTAAGACGTTCTTTTGTTAGTTAAGGCTGAGTTGTCAATCATTTTAAGACGTTCTTTTGTTGGTTAAGGTTGAGTTGTCAATCATTTTAAGACGTTCTTTTGTTGGTTAAGGTTGAGTTGTTAATCATTTTAAGACGTTCTTTTGTTCGACAAAGTTGAGTTGTCAATCATTTTAAGACGTTCTTTTGTTGGTTAAGGTTGAGTTGTCAATCATTTTAAGACGTTCTTTTGTTGGTTAAGGTTGAGTTGTTAATCATTTTAAGACGTTCTTTTGTTCGACAAAGTTGAGTTGTCAATCATTTTAAGACGTTCTTTTGTTGGTTAAGGTTGAGTTATCAATCATTTTAAGACGTTCTTTTGTTCGATAAAGTTGAGTTGTCAATCATTTTATGACGTGCATTTGTTAGTTAAAGTTGAGCTGCCAATCGTTTTCTAACATGTTATTGTTAGGAACCCGCTATTAGGGGATTGCTTAGGTATAATTGCTATCTCGAAAGTGGCGTATCAATCCTGCGCGATATAAAAGTGATTTTGCGATCAATTCAACGAAATTCACTTACCTTTTTAAGTGTAGAATAGAAGCAGTTATGTCTGAGTTGTTGATCAGCATCTACGAATTCCCCTACACTCAGATGAGCACTTTCGAACGTGTCATCGTACCTTTCCACCGGCAGTATCATCTTTCCATTGGATCGCAAGCACAGAGAAGATCTTCCGTTGACTTTTCTACGCACCAATATCTTACTCCACCTAAACAGTTGCTTACGTAGGGAGGTGGCTCTGAACGACGGGAAGTTGATGGCGCGTAGACGTGCTTTGAAGTAACATTCATCCACGATACTAGGGTTCTTCAGGTACGTTTTTATTGAGTAGATGTGATCTTCGAGTAACGGTGGGTAAGATGGACGCCTGTAAGCGCTGCTTGAGGTGTCAGGCTTATGTTTCTTATCAGGGGGTCCACATACCAAAGCTTCTTCTGTCCCT
Source organism: Candelabrum cocksii (assembly GCA_963930725.1). Classification (NCBI taxonomy): domain Eukaryota; kingdom Metazoa; phylum Cnidaria; class Hydrozoa; order Anthoathecata; family Candelabridae; genus Candelabrum; species Candelabrum cocksii. The sequence continues at coordinate 3,676,541 of OZ005668.1, read as the reverse complement.
TCCTTTAGAGGTCTTTTACTGTCATCTTCTACTGACTTTGAAGTCTCGGCAAGATTTGAAGTGGGGCGAACTAGAGCAGCGATATTCGTAGCGCAAAAATCACGAAGCCTGACCGCGCATACTTGCTGTTTACTCTGTAAGCCATCCCCGGCTTCACGACGTTTAGTAGACATTTCCGTGGTGCTTAACGAATCTTCCTTCAATGTCCCATGCGATGTTTCGTTGGAAGGCAGAGGTATCATCGTATCATCGTCACGACGTTCCAACTCGCTTCTCAATCCCACCATATGTCTGCACACACTGTCTTTCATCTCGTCCAAAATAACTCTTACCACCGTGGCAATTGACTCTTGCGTGACTTCGCAGACTTCTCCAGAGCACTGCGCCATCTTGCCATTCATTCCCCCGTGATGTAATTCCGCTGAAAAGCATATTATGCAAAAAAAAGTTGAGATGAGTGGCCGAGAATATTGGATGAGATTTTAAAGCCTCCGTTCTTCATATCTACAATCATTCACGTATCTGAAAAATTATATACACTGATGTACAATATCTGCAATATACAATAATTTTTAAATAGTTTACAGGTCCGATGATTAAATCAAATAAATAATGTTTCGTATATGAATAATAACAACTAAAATAGTTCGTCGTCAATAGAGAAGCGTTGATTGGTCGAGGGTTTGTTCTTTGCAGGTTTCTCCTAGAAAACAACTGCATGTGCTAAGCTGATAAGGATGGAGCAATGTATTATTACAAGTATTTGATTTATTTTTGCGTCCCTGCACACAGAGAAGTATAGTTTTTTTTTGAAAATTTTAACCAGTGGAAACGTGGATTGCGGGCGTTTATATTCCCCACATCCAGTTTTATATGCTGAGATAAGCAAGAAAAGCCTCGAAACTCAGTACTTCCCCACCAGAGTACAATAAAACTCTCAAAACAAAGCGAATATTTTGGGCTAAAAACAAAAAAATATCATAAATCTCCAACAGATACTCCCCATCTTGATGTAGGTACCTGATCGATTCTTAATCCTCTCTGAATACAAAGAATCTGGTTTTATTTTGAAACAAGCTCTTTTAATTGAAAAGAATATTTTGATGGTGTTGCATTTGTAATTTTTCAAACTAGTATTGACGTTGGGCGTGTTTGTGATGAATAGCCCAATTCTTTTAAGTGACAACTTATACACGAAGAATCATCTTTATAAGAAACATGACAAAAATTAAGAAACAAATAATAAGTAACATGGTCAGGCTCAAATAATTTTATCCTGTTCTCAGAAATCCAGAAATATAAGAAAACAGTTTATAAAGCTTGGAACACTTCTCTAACAAACTACATATTATACAAACTATCTACACTTCAAAATAGTTCTACTGCGCACGTTAATTGAACAAGTCATCGAAAATAAACCAAACTACTAAACTGCGTTTTTTTTTTGTCTAAGCATCTCTATAAAGCGTCTATGTATTCATAAATAACATTTCAGGCTCAAAATTGCCCCGAATTTAAGTAACTTCAGGTTGAAGCCAAAAAGTGTGGGTTCTTATAAAAAAAACAACGTGTATGCTAAAATATAAGGTACGGAAACCTTTACCTGGTGATAACTTGAACCGCTTTTCGCCCATTTATTCGCTAACACTTTTTTAGCGGCATCTAAGAACACAAAACCATTTACATAATCATTGAACAAGAAGATGAAGCATAGTAATGACATCAGCGTAAAACGTAAGAATTCTGCGTGTCTAGTGCTTTCCAAAGTACACACTTTGAATAGGTAATGCGAGATTGTATCAGAAGAATAAAACGCGAAGCTGAAAGCAAACCTTGGTTTTTCTGACTTCTGCCTGACAAATCTATCTGTTTTACAATATTCTTTCTTCGAGGTGAGGGTGTGCATACCAAGACATCGTCGTCTTCACTGGAGTGTTGTGGTGAGTGCGCCCATGGACGAGAAGATGATTTTAATTGGTTAACAGACATATCTGAAAAAAGTTAAAATCGTATTTTAGTTTGTTAAATAATATAATATACCTGCACATCAATATGGGAATAATGAAAGCGAAAACATAATCACCATCATCATATTTGTCTTTAGATGGCATCCTTCTCTCCATGTCTCTGTGTCTGGTCGGTCTTTCATCATTCATTTCTCTACGTGAATCCGATCCATTGCGAGGTGCTCTGTCATCCTGCCGATGCCTATCTTCATACTTTTCTTCTGAAAACCGATCATCTCTACCTAGTCTTCTTCGATCTTCCCTCATGATGTCATGATTTCTATCAACTCGATCTTCCCTTATGTCATGATTTCTATCAACTCGATCTTCCCTCATGTCATGATTTCTATCAGTTCGATCTTCCCTCATGTCATGATTTCTATCAGTTCGATGTTCCCTCATGTCATAATCTCCAGACCTATCGTATTGATGAGATGGTTGACTCTTCCGTAATTCATCTTCCTCGTGGTATCTATTTGACTCCCTATGCTTGTAATTATTGCGCGACCCCTTCCTACCCTCTTCATTTTTAAATATCTTATCGCTCTCTCTTACATATCTTTCCCGACCATCATAAGTCACCCTTTCTCCCATCTCTGATTTTCTCTGATCATATTGACTGTTTCTATCATGGGTCTCTCTACGCGTAGAATCGTTCTCTCTTACGTATCTTTCCCGATCATCGTAAGTCACACTTTCACCCCTCTCTGATTTTCTCTGATCATATTGACTGTTTCTATCATGGGCCTTTTTACGTGTAGAATTACTCTCTCTTACATATCTTTCCCGATCATCATAAGTCACCCTTTCGCCCCTCTCTGATTTTCTCTGATCATATTGACTGTTTCTATAATGGGTCTCTCTACGGGTAGATCGAAGATCATACTCTTCTCTAGAATCACCTTTGTTCAAAGAACCTTTTCCTTGCGATGCCATTCTAGAATCATTTATCTGAGATTGCGGCCTTTGTGTATTATGTCGGTACTGCGATAGACTGACGCTACTTCCAACAACAACATCATCATCTTCATCAGAGTCGTCTTCTTGAACATCATCGTTTAAATGAGATGATACTGTCTTGTAATCTAGAATTCATAGACAGGACTATTAGGTAGGAAAGGTTTAAGTTAAAGTGTGCAAGTCCTTTTTTTAAATATAATAATAAAACCATAACAAGGTTTTGCAGGAATCTCGACAATACCTTTTGTTCTTTCGGATGTAACGCAACTTTCCAGCTTCCTAATAAAACCAACAACATTAAAAACAAAATGCAAAAAGATAAATAGCAATAACGAATTAGTAATTTAAATGTATGAGAGTTATTTGAATCTGTACTTTTCTTTCTCACCCACATTTATATAAATGAATTTAACAAAGTCTTTTAAAACTTTACTTTTTCTTGTTTATGAAACGGCTTCTCACAGCATGACCTCTAAATGTCGACTGAATAAGCAAGATGTCATCATTGTTGACTTCATTCTTTTTCTGTCTTTTAGTTAGGACGTGCTTTTGTCGGACTTTATGGCCTCTCAATGCAGATTGAATATCAATGATCGCCTGCAGTGACACATTTGTCATTACTGCCAATACATTCAGATTTATTCTCCTTATATCGTTCTATGATAGCGTTCTAGGCCATTAAGCTGTGTGTCAACCTTTATATCTCCACAACGTCATTAACAAAATAAAGTATTGATATAAAATGCCTTCTCCTATAGTTCCACCATGAAATCTGTTATTGAAAGTCCATTGTTTACTAACTCTCATTAGGTAGAAATAATTATCTGCACATTTCAAGGTAGGGCATAACTTTTTCATTTAAACCTTTTAAATTTGAAGCTAACAAATTTATAAAAAAACTCAAAGAAATAGTTGAAGTAAGAATCCTTGCGTTTTCAAGTTCATCCTCATCTTCCATTCCATTTTCATTTACTTCTTTGTTTTTAACCTAAAAAAAACATGAGAGAGAGAGAGTAGATATTAGAAATAAACAATAAACAGTCTATTTCTGACCATGATCCTGATATAAACTGTGTAGTTTTTGCGAATTGAATCAGCAAATTCTTGAATGAATTGATTTATACGTCTTTTGATAAAAAATCATAGTTTTACTTTCTCATAACATGTCATTGAATTACCTTTCTACTCTGTTGTCTACTTCTCCAACTTCTTTGTATTGTTCTGGCAGCCTGTTTTTCTTTCAAAGCGCCAATCTTGCGTTCTTTCTCTAACTTGGCATCTCTCTCGGATGAATCCCCCTTTCTCGGTGTTTTAAAAGAGGAATTTTTCCTAGAGTGTTGAAAAAAAGATAAATTATATGATGAGATGGCAGAGGGCTTGTAAGGACAGCTTTAAATCCTAGCCATTCAGATCCAAAACTTAACAAGTGGGATTTACTTATTTGCTAAAAGCGCTCATGGAATTCAATTTTTCACATGATAGGGGCAAAGAAAAATTAAAAACCGATTGACAAATATAATAGATAGCTATATAACCTAAGCAAATTGCACTCAATACTTCTATGACAAAAGATAACCATGTCAGCCCGCCTTTATGAGTGTTTACATAAATACATATATATTTATTGACTCATTGCGGCGGATATTTACCATTGCAACTTGCACGCACGATTTGTTTTTAGTGTTTAGAAAGAGTTTTTTTATATAACCCAGCTTTGTTTGCAATACAATGATTTTAAACTCTTAAAAACAACAAATTTACATCAGCACAATAAAATAGCATAATTAAAATTCAACCAATGAAATAGTGCTCATTGATCATGCGCTGTTTTGAGTTTCATTAGTTGGATTAATTGTACGTATTTTTTTGGTCCAACTTTGAAAACAACTAATAGCTTTTGACAAAACAGTATCACATCAGACAGCCACCAATAAAATATAGAAATAAGTGGTGAACAAAACCATAACATAAAAATATGTCATCTTGTCTTTGTTACAAATTTTAGTAGCAAAACTTAATGTAAAGCATGTTCAAGTCAAATGAGACACAATAAAATTATTTTAGCATTGTCGCAATTGTATTACCATGGAAACATTAGATATCAAAAATAAAAAAATCACCTGCTCATGTGAGGTGTTGTCTCGCTAAACTTTGAGGCTTCTGTTGTTGCCTGGTTATGCGCCTTACTCAACTCATCCAATCGTTGTCTGAAATGTATTCAGATTAAATTTTCCATTTAGAATCACGATAGGTAATGTAAATCCCTTTCTATTTTAAATAACTTTAATGTTGAGTGGCATAAATAAAAAAAAGTGTAAAAGGTATAATATAATAATAAAAGTGAAATATCCAAAATAAATTAGAAAAACGTGATTTTTTGACATTAAAATTGGAAACAGATCATGAATGGGTAAAAATGATTCAAATACTCAAATTAAATGATTGCTTAAATCAATAATCAAAGCTTCTGAATTCGCATTAAAAATGTTTAATTTATGTAAAAAGAGGGAATATATATTATCGAAGCAGACCTAGATATTCCTGTCTAATAACTATAATAATATATATAGTTACAACTATATAGTGTCCTTTAATATCTGAAAGTAGGGAGAGCTGAGGGGAAAATTTTTAATTTTTTAATATTGAGTATCACCATTTCTTGTTAAAACACTTTGTAAATTGTTAGTGATAGTTTTAGAAAAGGAAGTTTAGAAGGGGTGACTATCATAGACTATTTTATGGCTTGCATCCTACTGTTATCTGTTTTCGAAGGTTCATAAGAAACAGAGTATGACAACATAATAACAGTAGTTAACTAAAAAGACCTAAAAAATAAAAAACGTTTATCTGATAAAGATTGTGAGAATAAGGTGGGCAACTGTATGCTATTGTGGACCAACACCGAGTGTCAACCTATATTCGGAGGAGTAAAGACGTGCACGCACATTGCTTTCAATGAAACATTCGAGCCAGAGATCATAAATCCACAAAATGAGTAAGAGAATCACACCTGTAATCATCTGTCATCTTCCTGTAATGGGAACGATCTTCCTTCAGCTTGCTCATGGACAACTGCAATTTATCGATTTGCACCAGTAAATCCTGTTCTTGCTCTCGCAATTGCCTCACTTGTTGTGGGAAAGGGCCATTCAATTCAATGCATCCTGGAATAACCAACAGCTTTCAAATTTTAGAACGAGTAGTTTAATCTAAAATATATGCTTAAAGTAGAAAATTACAGGTGGAACATGAAAGAAATCAAATATAACTGTAAATATTGTGAGTTTTTACAACTTGATTAAAAATTATTACTAATTACTTTCATCAAGTGTTCCATCGTTATTTTTCTTTTTTCCCTCTGGTTTTTCATCCTTGAAACCATGGTTCTTTTCTTCTTCTTTCAACTTCTAAATGGATCATATTTTTATACTTTCAATTTCGGCACATAACAAAGCTCAAAGAGCGCTAAAGGGTTACAATTATTTTTAACTTGATGATACAAGGCCAAACCACCTCTCAATCTTTAACCCGGAAACACGAAACAAATCCTAGAAACTCTAAAATAAGCCACTTCACCGAGAAACAAACTGAGCACAGTAATTCCAAGGAAGTGGCACTCCCAAGTCCTGGAAGTCGATCTGTGTCTTACTGTTGTTTTAAGAGACTGCGCAAAAAAGCAAAGTTGTCGAATTAACCCTAATGTTAGTAACGGGCGTAAACGAGAGTGTCTATGCTCTTTTCCTTAGCGCCAGACCTTGGGTGTAACTGTTGAGGTGGGCGCCACTCCTACCACCAACACACCCGTACTTTGGACTTGAGGATTTGAACTCAACCTCAGAAATCCGAAATTGCAAGTATCGCTCTACCAACTGAGCTATCCTGACCTAGAGACTGCACAAAGGTATACAAAGTTCAGCTTTTTTGTGACAAATGTTAAAAAATGTTTCCTGAGAAACGGACCTTTCACTTTCATAAACCTGTTTTTAACAGACCTGTTCCAAAGCAGATATTTTGTTGAGTAATTCCGCCCTGTTCATATCTTCACAATCTAAATGAACGATCAATAACAGAGAAAAAAAACATTTGTAGTTATGTAGACTTCTTGTACATTACTTCATTCTAGGAAACCATTCAACATTTTGTATGTAATAGACAGATGTGTTTAGAGACATTTTAACCTAATTTAGAGAGCTATCAATTTTTTCTGTTCACTTCCAAAGATAACATAAGTTCAGAATAATCACAGGGTTATAGGAAGAAGTGAAGAGACAACAACTATTTAAACGAAGCAGAGTAATCAAAAATAAATCATATAGTGTATTTGACATTCCTGTAATTTTAATAGATCGATTGAATGTTGATATTACAATTTGAACACTTGGCAGTAAAATAATAAACTGTTTTTGCAAAGCTAAGTAAAATGCATGCTAGTAACGAATACAGGTTCAAACAGGACGCCACTTTTAAGATAGCATTTTAAACTATTCCATAACAGAGGATCTCAAGAATCAATCATAAAATATTTGAAAAGTCAAATTAACAAACAAAAGAAACTCAACCTTGTTTGTTTCAACAATTTGCTATCAACGCGAATGAGAAACAATTTACCTTTGTCAGAATTTGCTGCAGGAGGTCTTGTTAGTTTCATCAGATCAATTTGCAGAGCTTTGTTTTGCATGACAAGACCCCTGTTGTCTTCTAAATGGGACTTCACAAATGTTACTTACAGCGGGCCAATTTATTTTTTGGTATTCACCACTCTATAATTCTCTTCTATTCTTTGAAATATTTATGTTTTTGCATTTAATATTTAAAGTATTCCAATTATTGGTGTAACCGAAAATATTAGTTATTCAATGAAAAATCCATGTAAATAAGCTTTTAATATGCTTTTACAAAATAAACAAAAATCAATCGAAAAATTCAAAGTGTGCGTTTTAGAGGTAAAATTGAAAAAATATATAAAGTGAAGAAAGAAAGGGAACCTGTTAAACGTTTTAGGAGTGTTTCTGTTTTCTTTCCACTGTTGTTTTTCAATGCATCATGAATTGCACTGAAAGAAACAAACAATTAAACCAAACACATCCGTCATAAAGTTGGAACCTAAACCCTTACAGTTTAGTCTTAACACAATTCTAAACTTAAAACAGAAAAACTTAAAAATATTCTTACCATTATTATTATTATTATATTTATTTATGCATTACTATAAACATTGCCACAATCTTTTGCTAAAAGTGGATAATTGATAACAACAGAATGTAACAATAGAGAATAATATACAGCTCTCTGTAAAAGGAACCAAGATTCAGAACAGATTTTGTGTGAAAATTTTGTCTCTAAATTGGCTTCACCAGGTAAACACCACTTACTCTTCACTGAGTAATGAATTCTGCTGATTGAAAAGTGTCTCTTTCAATCGTTTTATCTAAATAAATGTAATGTTGCAAGCACACAGAAATTTCACTAAATGTTCACAGCAGTAATTGTTGAGTTTAACATGGAGATGATAATTTCGGGGTTCAAATATAGAAAGGCTGACGTTACTACAATATGTGTAATAAAAATTGAAGAATACAACAACACTTTTGAGTTTTGTAGACATGTCTTGTACATACAATATTCATCTAGAGGAGGGAGTGCCATGTTTTACAAACAATTTAAATATAAAACAATGTCAAAATTTAATTAAATATATGACTCTAAACTCACCTAGTATAAACTTAAAAGCGGTGTTGTATTTTTCAATTTCACAATAAAGTTTGTTGTTGCTACAGCGAATATGCTTATTGGCAAGTTTGATTGACTGCAAGATGCACAGGCAAAGGAAATCAATCAACTAGATGTTTTAAATGCAATTTAACGTGAAAACGTGGGCGTGAGATTGGCATCTCTCTAAATTATCATCCAGTTAAAGAGTGTTTACAACTGGCAATGTACATTATCATACCTCATCTAAATACACTTCGTTTTCAAGACGAAGTTCCACGATATTTGTGTACTTTAAGTCATCTGCCATTTTCCTAAAACACAACTTTTTAAATCACCGTTCAACCGTTTTCGGCAGACGTAAAAAAATTTAAAAACTGCCTGCCGTCAAAAGCTTAAAAATACATACAAACTATCTGACTAATATTTACGATTTTAAGACCAGACCACACACACTTTAATAACAAAATGCCAAATAATAGGTCACCTGTGTTCATTTTCTTTGCTTCGTAAAATTTCTTCCAACTTGTAGATTTTCCGTCGCAAACTCATGACAACCTTTTGAACAGTAAGAAAAGCGAAATCAACAGTAAGTTTGATAAACTGTCTTCCTTGAATTTAACTGTAAATAAAATATATTCGCACCTCACTTGAACCAGTTTTCTTAGTGGTCAGCACTCTTCGAAGGTCGTTACACTGAGAAGAATTAACCAATTTAAATACCATTTAGTAATAAATCACAAAATTAAAATTAACAGCTCGGCGAGCAAAACAACTATAAATTGTAAGAACAGATCGTATTTGATGAAAGTTAATCTTAGAATTTCCAGAAACCGATAATAAATATTTTACGTAATTTTTCAAAAATATCAAATGAATATCTTAACTTAAGTTGTCTTAACGCAAAACATTGAGATAAAATGCTACAACACCGATTTAGTAAGTTGGAACAGAGACTACCTCCATAACATACTGGCATAACAACTAATATTTAGTTATATATTTATAATATTATCATTATTATTATTATTATAATATTTATTTATAATATTAAAACAAAAAAAACCTGAGTATTGGGATTTAGCAGTTCTTCGATTTTTTTTGTTTTTGCAGTTATTTCATCTTCCATGCGTACTTGCTTGCCTTTTAATAAACTGGATTCGTTCTTTAACTGTGACACTGTCTGAAAACAAAAGAATTTAATATTTTTCATATGTAGCTTTAGTTTTGGAACAAAGATAACCAAGAAATATGACATTTTGGTTAGGTGTTCAACAAGCAGATTTAACCTACAGTTACTCATAGAGCTTCATTTGTTGTATTGTTTTAAAAACATAGAATGCTTTCCTAAAAGTTTATTCTCCGTCGTGGATTGTTGATAATAATAAGAAAGAAAGAAATGTGTTTAATCTGGCTTAGATTTTGAATAATGAGAGAAATTTGCCCAGGGAATGAGGATTTAGACAAGATGCGCAAGTTTTCAAGTTCCGTCATTTAAGAGTAGAAAATATTTTCAAAGACATTTATTTTCACCCTTTTGAGTGCTTGTATTTCGTCATAGTACGTCTCAGCGTCTTTGTAAACAGGGCCTGTACCACCAACCCGAGCTGTGGCTGAAAAAAAGAAAACCTCATATAGTAAACATTTGCACTCTTTTATCAAGACAAGTCTGGAAAATGTACGTGCCCTGTAGTAAACACAACAGAAAGGTCTTACCACTAGAAGGCCGTGTTTTCTTTTTTGGCTGAAAAAAATTACAACACATATAATATTTATTAATGTATTTACTAATATTTATAAAGACCTTACATCTTTGGTTAAGTAAGTCAAAATATAAGTATAAACATGGCGTCCATGAATCAGTTCTGTATATAAACGAGGCACAACATTAACAAAAGAAGAATCACAAAGTATTAATAAATTAAATGCAAAATATATCCAGAAATGACGGTTTAAACATACAGTTAAAAGAAATGCTCAAATTCTTGCAATGGATAAGTGCAATTCTGTAAACAGTTTGTGTACATGTAGGTTTTATACAAAACACTATTTAAAAAAAAACGTCTCTTCACTTTTCCTTAGCGCAAGACCTTGGGTGTAACTGTTGAAACAGGCGCCACGCCTACCACCAACACCCGTACTTTACCGCATCGAAATGCTACTCATTCTCGAGTTGGCAAGGCCGGGAGAATTTGAACTCACAACCTCAGAAATCTGAAATTGCAAGCGCTCTACCAACTGAGCTATCCCAACACTATTCACATGTTTCTCTTGTGATAGTTATAGCAATAATAATAGCTGTTATTGATCAGGCTCCAGTTAGAAAGGATGTCCTGTTGTGAAGGATGAAACATCTCGCAAAACTGAACATAATTATGTAAGACTTAACATATATGCATGTATATAACAGCCGGGTGCTGTTTCTTTCTAATTGTCATTTCTATTGTGAGGTCAAAGTTCATTTACCAGTCCCAGAGCATCTTGCAGGTACAAACTGGCAGATATTTGATTTACACCTTTCGTAAACTTCATTGAGTTCATTCCGCTAATTTCATTACTCATTCCTAAAAAAGAAGACCCATGTTTACAGTTAATTGACATTTTTTCTTTCAAAATTACACCACTTTGGTGTTAATTGTTGTGTGTTTTTCAAAACAAAATATATATATATGCAAATGAATGAATATAAACAGCTTTTTAGATCAACCCGCAGAAACTTAACACAGGATATCTCTCGCAAGAATCTATCTTATCTATATATATTTCTCGTTGGTATTGACTGTCTGACAACACAAGGTGAAGTTCGTAAAGTGAGCATTTGTGTCAAGTGTAAATCAAAACTTCCTGAATGTGAGGTAGTTGGAGAACATTTTAGTTCACATCACTAACAAGCAATATTCAGTTACCAAACATGTATTATATAAACAGGATGTTTGAAAAACAAAGTTGTGTGCTTTTATAGAAAATGTTGGGTTGTTTGAAATCGTTTCTTAGGTCAAACGACCTCTTGAAAACTAATTATATGAAGTCAAATAAGAGAGATTCCAATGTTCAGTCATCATGATCATCATCATCCTTCACGCCTTTTACCAAGCTAGCATGGGCTGACCAGATCCAAAAGATGACGCAATAAGTAAATTTAATCATCTGATGATTTATAGAAGCAGATGTTTCTACAGCTGAATGCACTTCCAAATGCCAACCTCCATACTGAGTTAACTAACACAAGATACTAACATTAAACTCAAAATGTGTCTCAAATAAGGCAACGAGGTCAAAGTGTCTCAAATACCCATTGAATTGTTAGATTGTGATTCACCTGCTCCATTTTGCACCGCGTTCACCCACACCTCTCTTCCAGTCTTCTGAGGAGGGCGTTTAGTCTTTCGACTGAGATAAGGAGAACCTGGTTAACAAATGAACAAAATAATGCACAAGATTTTATTTGAGAAGGTGCCATAAATAACTTTAATGTAACATCAGAAGTGTTGATTCAATTTTCAGTTTAAAATCAATCAGATATCCAAATGTTGGAATCAGAATGAAAGAGCCTTTTGCAATTAAATTAATTGAATCTGTTTTTCATTTTTTACAAAATTGTTGTTGGTAATGAAGCAGAGATGATGATTGTGTACTGACCCTTTTTAGCGAGAGCATTCTTCTTAGCTAAAACAAGAAACAATATTTCACTTCAAAAATAGCAACACCACAAAAAGAATGACTTACAGCCTCTCAACTCAATTATGCTTTCTGCGTCAGAAAGACTTCTCTAAATGCAAACATTCAACAGCTTATAATTACAGAAATAAACATTAAGCAAAAGTTGTGAAATTTAACTAATAAATATTTAAAGAAAACTAAAATTACAGTATATTATCATACAACATGAATCTGATTGAGTTCTTCAAAGTATTAAATATGACGGGTCATTTAAAAAAAGTTTCTCAGGTTAAAAAACCTTTTGAAAACTACAATTATACAAAATCAAATAAGAAAGATTTCAATTTCACCATCATCATCCTTAACACCTTTTCCGATTCAACCTTACCAACTATATTATTTATTTATATTTATTTATTTATATATGTTCATTATTATATGTTATATATGTTAAGGTTTTACAAAAGAATAATAGGCATAAATATTGCCTGTAAACCTATCGTAACCACCAATAAAATCATTGTTATAAACACAAAACGAACTAATGAGCGAGGAATACTCGATTTGAACAATGATACAGAGTTCCTGTCGTACATACTAATGTCTTACGATTCCTACTGTAAAATGAAGCAAAACACAAAACAATGTCTGACAAATGTTTTTTTATAAAGTTTTTAAATTGCAATTTTTTCTTTCTTATATTTTTTTCTTATGAAGTAGCAAAAAGAAAGTGAAAGAACTTCGCTAAAACACATTAAAATAATTAAAAGAGACGCATGCCTAAAACCAAAACAAAATACATGACATGTTTCTAAAAAAAGATCTGTATTTTAAACACACAAAAAGGGGTTTCGCAACATATTCTACACTGCTTCAAAATTTGAAATCTGCACGTGCATGCATTGCAGATAGTTATAATAAAGGCAAGTAAGCTTTATAAAGGTTTCTTTCGGCTAGGTGATGAGGAGATATATATATCTATATATTTATATAAAACGCATAAAGCACATAGTTCACACAGTTCTTCTTTGTCACAGAATTAATGAGTGCAATTTGCACGGGTTATATAGCTAGTTATTAATAATTTGCGGCTTCAGAAAGTATATATATATTTTCTGATATAATGTGGCATTACCACAATAATACATGATGACTATATAATGGTAAAACAGCGTTGCATAGTTTGCCATTGAATTGAATACTAGAAAGTACTCAAATGACAATTAAGAAAGATCAGTACAAAGATCAGTAATCCTTTATAATGAGGCTTGACCACATCCGAGTATACCCCATGATGGACATGGTGCTGTGGAGAAGAAAACAAAACACTTTTCTCCCAACTTACCAGAGATATTACAGAACCAACAGATATCTGATCAGTATCCTAAATTAAAATGAAATAATTTAAACATTTTAAAGCTAGAATTAAAACAAAATATGTAAATATATACCGGACTCACCATTTCAAGATGAACTTGTTCTGTATATATTACATATATTTGTCTGCTTAATTACAACCTAAAAATATATTTTAATTAATATAAATATAAGACAGACAGTGGACAGACAGACAGACAGTGGTAGACTCAACAGCAAAACCAACCTGTCTAACATATCTATATAATAATACAAGGTCAATCTTACATGGTCATACCATGACGATTCGTACTATAAAACACAACAAAACAAAAAAAGCTCATATATATATATATATATATATATATATATATATATATATATATATATATATATATATATATATATATATATATATATAGCCTGTCAACCTAGGCATTATATATATAAATTATCGAAACAAAATAAGCACAAAGGTCAATGGTTAAACATTCAGACAATCAATAAGGTCAAAATATAAAAATGTAAAATATTGTGATTATCTCACGAAATGCAACAAATAATCATACAAAGCATACACCAACGCCTGCAGACAAGCTAAAACGCCACTAGAAACACTAAAAAGCGATTGGAGAAAAAACTGGCAGAAAATATCTCCACAAATCCAAAAACTTTCTTTGCGTATGCCAAATGAAAAACAATCGCAAAAGAACACTGCCCTAACATCAAATAAAAGGAGAAAATGGCAACATCCTATTTAGAAAAAAGCAAGTGTCTTTACGAATTACAACTTAAGCACAACAGTACTTACTCTGAAACATAATGCTCCACTGCATTCAGACTCCATCAATCTCTCCCCTGAAAACATCTACACCAGTCTCAACTTAAAGAATAAAAATCATATGGACCAGACAGCATCCATCCAATAGTTCTCAAAGAACTTGCCAAGGAAATAACAGAGCCAATTTCTACCATATTTAAAAAGAGTTTTGAGACAAGCATAATATTCCGGGCCTGGAAAGACGCTATCATAAGACCGTTATTAGCAAAGGAGACAGAACATCAGCCAACAATTACATATCAATAAGCTAAACTTGTTTCATTGTCAAAGTCTCTGAAAAAAATTATAAAAGATTTCATGTCATATCTTATCAATAACCTGATAAGTATTCAACAACATGGATTTCGTCTGGGCCACTCTTGTATGACAAATCTAATAACCACACTCCAAATTGACAAAGGTTTATTGGTTGATATTGTTCACCTAGACTTTGCCAAAGCATTTGACAAAGTATATATAAAAATCTACTTCTAACCAAACTTGAGTCATATGGAATAACTTGTAAAACACTTCAATGGAATAATCATTTTTAACAAACCAATGGCAGCGTGTAATGAAAATTACTCTACTGGTCTAAAGTACCCAGCCTAGTTCCAAAGATCTGTACTAACTGCATTGTTGTTTATCCTATATATAAATGATCTTCTAAATTGTATATTTCTTCTCTTTTTACTGATGACACAAAAATCTTCTATCCTGTGCTGACACCTATATGTTAATACCTCCAAAATGAAGTGTACAAATCAATCGCAATGGGTTTCATGTCTAGAAGTGTGAAAAGAAGTTACTTGATGCAGAGAAAGATCAATATTATGAGTGGTCATTTCTTCAAACTAAAGAAAAAGTTCTGTAGATATCCGCAAAGAGTGCGTTGTAAATAAATGGAATTCCCTCTCAGATGAAATGGTATGTTTGAAAACTTTAAATAAAATTAAAAATCATTTAGATAAGTTTCAAGGATAGGAATTTTATTTAAATGGAATTTCGATTGCAATCCACACTAAACAATTTTCAAAAATCCAACATTTTCTCTAACATTGTTAGGTCTGGAAAGTGAGTTATCTACAACCTTTGTTTCTGAAGCTGTTAACACTGCTTATCGCTAATGTAATTTACAACACGCACAAGAAGAAGAAATATTAATATATATATTATTATTTGTAGTAAGGTACAAATAGTAAAGGTTTGCAAGAAAAAAAATATATAGACATATATATATATATATAATAACCCATGAAACCCATTGCGATTGATTTGTACACTTCATTTTGGAGGTATTAACATATAGGTGTCAGCACAGGATAGAAGAGTGTTGTATAAAAAGATATGTAATTTGTTTAACTAAACATTTTTCTTTTGATAAAAAATAATGGTAATGCGATAAATGAAGTGCAGAAGAATAACGAAAAATAACGAAACCATCTAGTTTTTTAAAAACGGCTTTTAACATTAACGTTACAAATTGGAAATTAGAAAAGAAATCTCATGATAGAATAACTTTTCTCAAATTTCAAAAAAAATAAAAATAAATTTGGAAGTTGCTTGTTTTAAAAGCTTTATGAGCTACCATTTTGCACGGCTAGCTACAAGTAAACAAACATTCATTCAGATTTTTCTTTCTCATTCAACAATTGTCACGGGAAAATAGGCCGTTTGATATGGCTGAAAAAAGTGCTTAGAAATAACTTTTCATTTAACATATCTGGGAACTGAAAATTTTTTGTGGAAACTTCTTTTATATATATAGAAGATTAAAAAAAGAAAAAGTTTCCGCACCTGGGACCTGCAGTTATTGAGAAATTGGGCAAAAACTAATTGTGACGTCATAAAAGAGACGTCAATTTAAAATTGATCTAAAACTATTGAAGTGATATTTTCTGAACTGAAAAAGAGTTTTCTCCCAGAAGTCGATCCAAATTCAAACTGGAAGAGTTGCTTTAATCACGTCAACTGCTATATAGCCTTTTAACAAACAAAGGGAAAATAGAACGAGCTAAAGCTGCTATAATTATATAGAAAAAACCAGCCTACGCCTCCCCCGCTATCACCAGCACCTCCAGAACCTAAACGTTCCAAAAGAATTTCTTCTACTACTCCTGCTCAAAAATCTTTTTCAATTCTCTCGTAAATTTGTATCATCTGTAAAAAAGCTGGGCATCTTTATTTAAACAAAAAAGTTACGATCATCACTTTCTTGTTGGTATTTTTGAATTTGAATTAAACAACAATACATCAACAAAATGTAATGAGAATAGATAATATAAATAGAGTTCTTAAACTTAAACAACAACAACAAAACCCGACCTCCGGAAAGTCAATCGAAGGTAATTGTTTGTAAAAAAAATATAAAGTGAGTGGATTCGTTTGTTGGTGGTGGTGCTGGTACTGGTAGTGGTGGTGGTGGTAGTAGTGGTAGTGGTGGTGGTGGTGGTGGTAGTAGTGGTGGTGCTGGTGGTGGTAATAATGCCGGAAAAATAATCATGCAGTTTTCGTTTTTCAATCTATTTTATATTCAATCTATTTTATATGTAATTTGTTTTTACTTGTGCAAAATTGTTGTTATATTACATGTGTAAACTTTTTTTACTATCCATAAAAGTTATCCAGAAGATTTATCTTTTGTATTTACTATCCTCTTTAACACTACTGCAAAAAGAGTTTCCCAGTATCTTTCTTTCTCACGGATTATAACTGCAGATCGGCTGTTAGAAGCAGCAGTGATAAAGAAAGACGACTCGTTCAATTCTCATTGATATATAAATCAAAGTGAAATTGGGGAAGAAAGTATAGTTGCGACGTCTGAAAACGACTCGTTCACCGATGATACCTACTCGGATGAAGATGACGTTGTTTCTGAGTGGGAAACTTCATCTTGCGAAAGTGAAGACAGCGATGATGATGATATAATGTCATAAACCATAATATATGTATTACTTGGATGAAGGGTCATGAAAACCGCGAAAATTAAACCATACGAAATGCATGAGCTTCAAGTTACCTTTGTTACCGTTGCAAAAATTCTCAGCACCGCGGAATTGAATCCACGATATATTTAATACCATAAACCGCGAAATAAAATCCACGCAAAAATGTATCCACGATCACGAAAGATAACCTGGTCTCTATTATTCTTATTTTATTTTTTAATATTTTATTAATATTTTATCAATTTTTATCTTCTTGTTATACAGTATTTACTAAAGTTGCAATATGAGTTAAAAAAACTTTTTTTTTTATTAATCTTCTATATATATAAAAGAAGTTTCCACAAAAAATTTTCAGTTCCCAGATATGTTAAATGAAACTTCATTTCTAAAGATCATAACAAACGGCCTAAAAACTTCTTTGCGTTATGGTAGACAATTTTTTCAACCAGAAGAATAATTTCCCGCGAAATTCAAGCACGTTTTCAATTTTGAGGCAGTTTATGAGATATCCAAGCGTATAAGTTTTATGGCCACTTGTCGGATAACCCCCCCCCCAAAAAAAAAAAAAAAAAAACAACTCTTTTTTCTCTTTTTTTCCTAACATATTTATAATGCTACTGAGGTGTCCGATAAGCGGCAATATTAGTCAGAATATGTTCACATAAGTCAACATTATTATAATGTCTCTGCCTCTACATCCATTCACACAAATACCAGAGTTCAACCTGTTACGGTGGGTTCCGTTATGTCGTTTATTTTGCTCATTTGCGAATCTCCACAAACCGCTCAACACCTTGCGTGCGTGCCTCAGTATTAGGATCGACAAAATTAAGGCTGTGGTTAACTGTCAAGTGGTTAAACCCCATACCGTGCATTGCTGCTATTTCATCAAACCGCATACATAAAACTTTCCTTTGTTTCCCGACACGATCCACCAAACAACCACTTGTTGTGGCAATACACCATGGCCTTGGTTATTTGTTTGCCTTGGGAAGAGTGATTCGTCAATTTCAACAGTCATATTTGGTCCACCAATTGAAATAGTGTTCCGAGTGTTGCCTTTTCAATTTTGACCCTATTCTGACACTTCACCAAGATTTTGCACTTGTAGTCTACAACAGCACCCAGTTTACCTGTCAGTTCACTACATTTATTATGTACCCACCAGCGTTTGCAGAATCCACAGAATATTGAGTTACTGCCAACCCCCTTAAAGCAAACAAAGAACGGGTATTTACCAGATGGCCGAGGAGGCAAACTGTTCCTCTCACTGATCATAATCTTTGTCTTCTCCGTATTAACTTTGAGCACTTTAGATTCTATACCTTGTTTCCAGCTTTCATTCTTATCCTTTAGCTCCTCCATGCTCTCAGCAATGAGAACAAGGTCATCTGCATACATTAGTTCTCATGGGCGGCATCCTTTTCTAATTCTTTTGAAAGAGCTTTAAGAACCATTACAAACAGGAAAGGACTCAAAACTGAACCCTGATGAACATCTACATTTACATCAAATTCATCACTAAATGTTCCATTCACTCTGACACGAGACCTGGTGTTTGGGAACATAGCCTGTACTACTCTGACAAGCCACTCCTCAACGCCTAACATTCGCATTGCCCACCATATAACATCACGTGGTACCTTATCAAATGCCTTCTCAAGGTCAATAAAAGCAAAGTACCCATACTTTTCCTGGAGTTGTCTTACCATGAAAATTGCATCAGTTGTACCCTTTCCAGACATGAAACCAAATTACATATCATCAATCTTCAAACAAAATTTGACAAGTCCAATCTCCAGAGTCATATCCAAAATGTTTCCATCATCTTCAATTCCTTCCTCAACAAGCATGTAATTTTCTTCATCATCGCTTTCAATATGACGGCATTTATTGTCAACTTGAATCTCATCTTCTGGAACAGAAGAAACTGCAAAATGTGGAGTGGGTTCTATCATTGTAGGTGGTGGGACTGGAATTCGAATTTTATAAATTGCAATGCGCAATGCAGTGTCTTCATTGAATGAAGTTTAATTACATAACGTTCTAAGAAACCAAACAGTTAGAAAAACAGGCATCCCGACAGGCCGCGGAATAGTTCATCGGGAAGTTAGCACCACAGTTACAAGAGTTCTGTTTTCTTAAGAAACAATTAAGAAACATGGATGCTCAAATGACAAAAAAAATAAGAAACATTGAACCTGCCTGGTCTGACATGTTGCTTAAAAAAAGACGTGTACAAGGTCAATGCAACCATCACCAGAAGCCTTGAGCATTTCAATGACTGTTTGTGCAGTTACTTTCCCATTCTTCAGCTTACCTATTGCCTCTTTAATAACCATTTTTTTCTCAATCCAGACAGCCGGCCCTGATACTGGGTCAGCACCAAAGAGATGTTCCTTATCCCATGTAAATTCTGCGTTTGAGAGACGATTATAATGACTTCTCCAACCCTCCTATAAATTTGAATACCTTCTCCTAGATAGATTGCCTTCACTACGGCTGCGTAGTTCCATCTACCCCATAAATAACCAGCTCATAAGCATAACTGATCAGCGATTTACCCGACCATGTCCGAACCACCGAAACAATCTTGCAGCAATCCGGTCCCTGGGATAACGATTTTTCAAAAAAGACAGATGCACCACGTGTAGGAAGTTATCCAGGAATTAGGTGACCTTAGCATTTAAGGTTAGTCACCTTACAGCACCCAAAAATTTGGAAAGTTCCAATTTTAATATATGTGTTGCCAAAGCAAACACAAAAACTTCGTGAAATTAAAAAAACACTAATCTACACCATTAAAACGGTGTTTAGATTAATTCTGGAAAATTTAAGATTAGAATTAAGATCTTTCAACTGGTAACAAATATTGTGATGATCAAATAGATTTTTTAAATATTAAAGTTACAACAACGTACAATTGTTTTTAGGAACAGCTTTTACATCAGCCACCTTAAATTTGTTCTTTAGCATCTTCCATTCTTCGATATTCAAAGAAATTTCATTTGTACAACTTTTAATGGATACACCCGCAACACCTTCATTTTCTCTCTTAAACACGCCCACTTCCAACAAAATATTACTCGATAGTGTATAAGACGATTCTACTGAGATTTCAGCCGACTTAACTTTCGCCAATCTCTCTGATATTTCTACAAACTTCTCCTGTAAGACTTTATTTTCTTCTCCGTTGATCTCCAACTCTTGCGTAACCTCTTTCCCAACTTCGTCCAAACTGCTGAACAAAATCTTCGAAACATTTCCATCGTCTTTCAAAATTTTGATCCGTCTTGATTTTGACAGGTCTAAGTTTTCTTCGGTAATCGAGCATTGAACAGAATCTCCAACCCGATATCCTGATCCGTCTGGTTCCCAATAAACATCGCTTCGGCCACTTGGACTGATAGCCATGTTTTTATATGTTCTCCGTACAACTATCCTCTGTTTAAATAAAGCCACACACAGTTGTCGTACGTTTAATGGAAATAGCCGATTACGCGTCATTGTCAAAACATCATGACATTTGCATATTTCTCTGCAAAACAACTCACTCTCCTTCAGAGTTAATAAATTTATATGTTTTCCAAAATTAATCTAGACACTGTCTTAATGGTATAAATTTTATTTATTTTTTTATTTGCCGATCAATTATCAAATATGTAAGTGGTAAACCGTGTCAGCCCGTAACTTGGTAATAGTTGGTTTTAGACCTACAATCCATAATATACCTAATCAGCATCACTGCGCGAAGATTATTAAACTTTTTTTCCATTTTTTAAATCTCCTGTGAGATAAACCTGTGGGCCGCGATCTGAAGGTTGGCTGATACATATGTACAGTACTACACATCCGCTAATTCGAATGCCGCTTAATTTGAACATTTGCTATTTCGAACAACGTTTGCTCTAAGAAACTCTTTCTAGTGCATGTTTTCTGCTGGTTAATTCGAACACTGCTAATTTACTAACATTTCGCTAACTCGAATCATTTATCGGTCTCTTGACCAAAATACACCCATTAATTCGAACTTTCATTCAGACATAAACACAAATAAGCAATAGCAAATAGATAAATATTTTCAAATTTTTATTTTAGCAGCGGTAAAACATATCTCATTTTGTCAATATATCTCGATTCCCGGTAAAATGAAAAGTGCAAGGAATCTTTAGTCCTTCTCCATCGTCAAGTTTCACTCTTTTTCTCTTTAACTTCAACGCTGCTAGAGTTTGCATGACTGGCACACAGAAAACATGAAATAGTTCTGGCAAAGGGAGCAGTTTTCCCTTTGGAGTTAGGGTTAGTTTTTTACCAAATGTCCAACTACAGCACCACACTTTTCAACCGCAACTGCGAATTTTTCAAATCCGTTTTCAGGTTCTAATCGAGCTTTGAGAACTTTATAATCGTCGGCTGTCGGCTTCATGCTTACACGATACCCATTGATATGAGATTTCAAATCGTATTCTTTGATCAAAAGTATCAGCAAACCTTCTTCTACGGAAAGATTTTCAGTCTATACAATGTCTATACAACACAGAATCGGCAATTAATAGCGCTGCTTAGGTTATTAAGTTAGTATAAATTAGTGCTCTAATTAACATATATTAAAATCATGTTTGGTTAAATATTTCTCGATTTCCATTAATACCCTTCTCTCGTTTTAAGAGAGAAACCACGTGGGTCTATTGCATATTTATTCGCCTCTCCCTTGTGAACTCGTTTCGAATTCTATTTTCTGTTTATGTTTTGAATCTCATTGCGCTCTTGCTTGTTATTTATTTGCGAAGACAGATAATTAGAAACTAGCAATAAGACTTCCAAGACAAAGAAGGTACTTTCCTATTTATCACCCCAAAAGAAACAGTGTGTGGTTTACAGTGTGATGAGTATATCACCGTATGCTCATGAGTATATCTGTTGAATACCACCGTATGCTGCCCATAAATCCGACATTATGCTTGTTCCTGGTAAAATACTGCCCTGAATTATTGGCAGAAGAGTCGCCGCATCTGTCCTGTTCCCTGCGTATAGAAAGGTTTCACGGGTCTCGCGGCATATCCCGCCAAAAACCCACTGTTGTGGCAAAACCCCTCCTTCTCCTTGCGAAAAGCCTCCACTGTCATATTCGGACTCCCAATTTGTATTGGGTTCTGCAGAATATCCATGGCACACACTTCTCGCAAATAATTATTCCAGCTTACTACAGTGTTCTTGTTTACATGAAGTTGACGTTCACAAAATTCAATTGACGTCATTTCGTATGTCTATGAATAGATGAACAAAGGGACGGTCCGGTACGAAAGTTTGCTCTGTTCAAGCCAGGTTGCCTTCTTGACTCCTCCAGCCAACCGCGTTACATTGTAACCGCAATGCAGGTAGCATTAGCAAAATAGAATAAAGTTAGTTCCCGAAAAAATATAATTAAGCCATAATTTACAATTCTTTCAAAACACGGGCAATGCCGGGTAACTCAGCTATCAGAGGCAAATATATATAATCGTATTACTATATGTTGCATAGTTCATTTTTGTTTTAGGTGTGAAACATAGTATACAAATAATAAGACGAAACCTTAGAGTATAACTAATAATTTTGGCAGCGCGTTATTGGCACAGCGAATTAAAGGGTCAATCAGCAACATAGCAAACTATAACCGACCGGTTAAATCTATCTGTGCATTGTACTGTATATATTATAAAGCACGCATGCGTTTGTTCGTTACATGTTGGCATCTCTCGTAGTTACTGCGTTTCCAACCCAAGTTTATATTTGCTGCCGGAAAAAATAAATCTATTTTAGTTTGTTCACTATCTTCATTGTGCAGCACATAATTCAGAAATCTTTAGGGGAATAGACACAAAATTATAATGATAAAAAACCATAAAAACAAATATAATTAAAATAATTTACAAAATATTACAAAATAGATAGACACGAGTTTACTTGTATTTATTTGAGATTAAGAAAATAAGTAGTAAACACTAACCATGATGACCAATAACGATAGTATTATGTTGGAAGCAAACTATTCATAGTGAAGGCTACGCACAACAAAGTTATATGTCGGAACAAATCAATAGAAATATGTGTATTAGAAATTGAATATCATTTTCTCCAAGTTGAATACTGGGAACTCGATGCAAACAGAAAGTACAAAAGCTGCAGCAAACGAGAGAACGGTAATCGATACGAAATAGTATGCCTGAAAAAAAAAACATATATAAATATTTCTCAAAAATTCGCCACGCTCTGTGAATGTAGACATTCGTTAGACGTATTTCGTGCGTCGTTACATAACCAGGAGATTTACCATGAAACGTTAAATATGGGGAATTGAATCGAAACAAAAACATGCCATTCCAAGGTTTTTAAAGGTTCTTCCAAGTTCTTTTATGGCTACGATTTACAGAAAGAATTCTTTATGTGTTCCACTTAGGAGTGTAACTGTACTAAAGACGTGTTGGGGGTACTTTGTATTGGTATCAGAAAGCTAGACATTATTTATATAAGCATTATATCTTTATTTGGACATACATATATATTCCTTGCTATAATGTATCGTGTAGCTCTCGATGGAAAATAAATTTTTTATTGAAGATGGAATTGCAATATTACTGAATGTTCAAACCACTCACATAATTCATCAGCGTCATATGGATGGCCACTTTAGATGAAGCGAAGAAGATGTTGATGACCATTGGATGCACAAGATATGTTGCATATGTTAATCTGCTTAGTGGAATGTATGCCTTCCAACTCATTAGGTCGTTCACTAAACCTAAACGAAAGTACTTCGGTAAGCTAAAAGGATACTTCGCAAAATAGTCAAGTCAATATATGGTTTGACCCCAAAAAGATTCCTACAAATGGTTTTTTAACGGTTTTTTGTAGTATTTATCATCAAGAATAACATATTAAAAATCTAGAAGAATCAGAGCACCGGAAAGTTGTTTTTTTCAAGATGGCCGTCAAAACAGTAAAATGACAATAACTCACTTAATATTCATGCTAGAGCCCTAATTCTGGTGTCTATCTCTGGGTTTTAGGTGGTAAGGAATTCATTAAAACAATTCAAAATGAAATTAACTCCTTAGTTTATTGGAAAGACTAGTATGAAACAAAAACAATAGAATCACACACCACTTATTAAGTTAGTTACATTCAGTTGCCGCTGTAGTAGTGAACCTCCATCTATGACGTAGTGTTGAGTTTTTGGTGGAGCGTCTCCTATGGATTCACGAATTTCCCGAACTGCATAGTC
The DNA here is from genome assembly GCA_963930725.1 of Candelabrum cocksii. Lineage (NCBI taxonomy): Eukaryota > Metazoa > Cnidaria > Hydrozoa > Anthoathecata > Candelabridae > Candelabrum > Candelabrum cocksii. The sequence goes on along the minus strand of OZ005668.1, from coordinate 3,651,818 downwards.
CGTGATAGCATTCGCAAGTTGAGACTTATCAGGCTTCCGGAGAACTTTCCTTGCTTCAAAAAGTGCTGGAGGGAACGGGCTCAGTTCATACTTCAAGACATCTTCGAGTGAGCTTTATCCTTCCGCTTAAAAGATATTGAGAAAACAGACTGTCCAATCATTTTGTCCATAATGTTCCTTCTGATTCAAATTCATGTACATTAACATCATCCTCGGCCACAACACCATTCACAATATTCGACAAGGTTTGATCCTGAGAGAGAAAAAGGTGCATAACCAGCCAGTGATGTCTTCAGCTTTTCAAGATAAGAACTGTCTCTCTGAACCCTAGCCTGTGTTGCTTCCTTGTGTTGTTCGCTTGTTAAGTAGGAGAGTCCATTGAATTCCTGCATGGCATAGTTGTATTCAGACGTGATTAGAGTCGACATTGTCCACAAGGGTCGTTGTTCTTCTGTCATGCCGGTTCCACGCGTTAAACCTCCCGACGTCTTCATCGATCTCATCAGGCTCTGTTCAATAACTAGGTCTGAGCTGAGACCTGCCCAAAATGATTCGAGCAACGGATAACATGGTACCCTTGTTGAAATCTTTGAGATAACTGTGCATTTCGGTTCGAGAGTTGGTTCATTTCTTGGATGTAACAGTGAGCAGATTTCAGGTAATTGAATTGCCTGTCCTGTCCGCTTCGATTAGTTCTCGCGCTACCCAAACCATAAACTGATAGCACAACCACAGTTGACTGGTCTTAGATCTTCCACGCAGCTCAGTTTTCTTATTGCCCAACGCCTCCCTCAAACTGACAAGCGTATCAGATGCTACATCACTATCCAAATTTGACTCGCCATTTACTAACGATTCATAGATGTCTTTAGCATTATCTACAAGTGACCTCAAGTTCGGATGTTCATCTAATACTTCAGACACAATCATTTGGTTCAGACACTTAGTGACGAGAATGCCCGTTGGACGGATTTCCCAGTCATCATATGGACAACAGCGTTTTCTCCATAGACTTCTTCAGGAATCCCCTTCAGCCCCGTTCCTGCCATAAGTGTGCCTATTGCTCCAAATACGTATGGAAACAACCAAACATTACAACAATTGATTTCAGGTGACTGTTTTGAGGTGCATCAGCAATGATTTGGGAAGCTTTTCAATACAGTGGCTGATCAAATGCGATCACTGGTGGAACGTGGTGTTTGAAGGCAATATTCGATACATACTCTAATGTGGACACAATGCACGTTTTGTCCCCAGAATACATGTTTATCATTGGCAAAAACACTATCAACGACTGGCCAGGATGACCCGTTCCCTTGGTGAAGAATGTGCATCATACCTTGCCAGTTGGGCAGGGTTTGCTTGAAATTGAATGAAAGCTCCCACAAAATGTCAATCCTGTTATCACAATCAAGAGATCTAGGGAGCGGAGTTCTTTGATTTCATGTTGACAGTAAATGAGTGAGTGGGAATAAAAATTGAAAACCAGCTTATGAACTTTTCAGGACTGACAGCTCACCACTGACCCTACCCTACTTTCTGAAAACTCCCCGGATTTCATTCACTTCATTTTCAAAAATATTAATACATGTGAAAGTATCTTTTTTCAATAAAAAATTTCAAAAATATTTTTTTTTCTCCGTGTCGTAGGTCACTGCTTGTCGTAGGTAAAGGAATGTACCTATCGTGACTAGTGGTTAATACGGCCCTATATTTAACTGTTTTAATGACTTTCTTACTCCCTAAAACCTAGGGATAGACACCAGAATTAGGGCTCTAGCATAAATATTAAGTGAGTTATTGTCATTTTACTGTTTTGGCAGCCATCTTCAAAATAACAACTTTCCGGTGCTCTGATTCTCCTAGATTTTTTCTTGATGATAAATACTACAAAAAACCGTTAAAATACCTTTTGTAGGATTTTTTTGGGGGGTCAAACCATATATTTCATATATTGACCCTACTAAGAGTTAGTTTCCGAATGATCAAAGGAGTAAAAAGAGGAAGTAATAAAAATCAGTTTTCCTCTTACCTCCGTAACCTTCGTGACAAGCAAATATCACCCACGCCACTGCAATCGCCCAAAAGAATCGAAAGGTGATACCGTATGTGTACGTCTCAGCGTCTGTCCAGGTGTGGTAAGTAGTAGAGTATGGGCCGTATACCACGCCCACTCCCATGCCAACAGCAACCAACCAACCGAACGAGTTTATCAACTGAAACACAACCGTACGGCTGTTTATTCGCCGTTAACCGAAACATCTAGACTACAATGGTGCTTACATATTTATACGGTCCAGACAACGAACACTTTTTATTCGCCAAGATGTAACCGAGTACAAGTCCAACTAAGTAAGGTGAAATCCGAGTGTAAGGCTTCATATAGATATATTGCATGTAGTCAAGGGTTGAGCTGAAATAAGACAAAAATATCACAAAAAAGGAAAATAAACAAATATAATTTTAGAAATGATATCGTAGAGGTGGACAACAACTTTGTACCTCAGTGAAGTGATATCATGTTTCTGAGGTTAGGATTGAGATCAGAGAGAGATGGAAAAACCTCTGGAAGTACCACACTAAACTTTATACCTCAGTGAAGTGATATCATGTTTCTGAGGTTAGGGTTGAGAGAGAGATGGAAACACTTTTAAAAGTCTCTGGAAGTACCACACTCAACTTATTCCTCAGTGAAGTGATATTATGTTTCTGAGGTTAGGGTTGAGAGAGAGATGGAAAAGCCCCTGGAAGTACCATACTCAACTTTATACCTCAGTGAAGTGATATCATGTTTCTGAGGTTAGGGTTGAGAGAGAGATAGAAACACTTTTAAAAGTCTCTGGAAGTACCACACTCAAGTTTATACCTCAGTGAAGTGATATCATGTTTCTGAGGTTAGGGTTGAGAGAGAGATGGAAACACTTTTAAAAGTCTCTGGAAGTACCACACTCGACTTATACCTCAGTGAAGCGATATCATGTTTCTGAGGTTAGGGTTGAAAGAGAGATGGAAACACTTTTAAACGTCTCTGGAAGTACCACACTCAACTTTATACCTCAGTGAAGTGATATCATGTTTCTGAGGTTAGGGTTGAGAGAGAGAGATGGAAACACTTTTAAATGTCTCTGAAAGTACCACACTCAACTTTATACCTCAGTGAAGTGATATCATGTTTCTGAGGTTAGGGTTGAAAAAGAGATGGAAACACTGTTAAAAGTCTCTGGAACTTTACAAAATTTAATGTTAATACTAACCTTTGCATTGGGTTTGTAGCAGATAAAACAGGTGAAGCATCGTATTTGTGCATGAGAACCCCGTTAACAATGAAACAAGCGATCAACAGTAAGCCATTTGAAACTGCAGTGCCAATAACTTGAAATCTAGGAAAGCGATGGGAACAATATATAAGCATGAAACCGAGCTTAATATGTTTCCAACAGTAAAAAATGTACCATTTTACTAGGTTTTTACAATCGTAATTTCCAAAGTTTTCAAGAGAAATGTTTGTTAGGCTCTTGTTAAATGCATGGTTGTAAAATAAATTCCAAACATACCTGTGCATGCACCAGAGGATTATGGGACTTATAACATAAAACTGCATGTCGTTAGCTAAATACCAGCTCCAGTTAGCGCACTACGTAAGAAGTGAACAAAACATGAGACATAACAAATAAAATGAAGGTGTGTGGAAAATTTGAAATGTGTTTCTGTGTTATTACTTCGATGTTGAAACACTATGATTATTTCAGACTATAAGTTAAGTGTAATAAAATAAAAACACCCTACTCCGCACCAACATTGTATAACCCTAACCTCTTTGTTACATCATTAGTTTCATCAACTTCAAGTGGAGTTTCACAAGGTATATACATAAAGATTGCTTATTATGATGTGGTTTGACGGGGATTGAGGGCGTATGTTAAAAACGTTCTCTCAAGTGCTTAGTACCAGAAGAGGTAATTAATATTATTGCGGAACCAAATTCCAATACACGGGGAAGTTTAATAAATGGATTTTGGTCAGCTATACATAGAGAAAATGAAACGACAAACGAAACGGAAACAGGTTAGACTAAAAATAGCAATACAACAAAAATGGTGAACCGTATCCCTGTCTTTGTGGAGTCAATTCCACTCAATTCTATTTTTCCTGCTTCAAGTATGATCATTTCTTATCTTTTCCAAAAGACAACTTTAATGTCACCACATGTATTATAATCTCTTTAGTAGACCTCCCTTGTGTTGGAGTGTTGACTGATCATAATATCAAGAAAGAATGAAGAAACTGATCAAATAGATGCTCCCAGCACAAAATATATATGATATCAGAAATTTAACATACCATATCAGTTAATTCCGGGTAAAAATTATTGATGTACAAGATATTAGTCCACCAGTAACTGATACATGACTTTGATTGAGTGGTTTTTGTTCCCTGTGTAAACCAAAACGGACCATCGGACATGTTGGGGTAAAGGAATGCCAAGAACAACATCATGTACAGATAAGAAGGAGTTAATCTAAAAAATACAGGAATAAAAGAGGATGTGTGTGTGAAGAAAAAAAAAGGTAGATGAGGTAAAAAGATAGTTTTACAAAGATAAGGAACATATACCTGATATATCTGTGCAAGTAATAACGAAGGAGAGGCAAACTTCCAGTTTTGTTGAAACGCCTCATGCAAAGATAACCAACCAGTAAACCACTAATAGAATAGCACAGTGCCATATAAAGCTTTCTTAAGGCGGATTTACAGGAGGCAAAATGTTCGCTGCAGCAAAATATTCACCGCTCAATCGGGAATATGATTGGCTATGCAAAATATGATTACGTCACTTTTTTTCTTAGCGGCAAACATTTTTGTTCGCAGAAAAGTTAAATCCACTTCAACTTTTTCGCCGCTAAACATTCACAGCCAAAATATAACCAATCACAAAGCACCAAAAGTTGCTTAGTATATAAAAGCTGAAAGTTGTAGCTGTAGTGGAAGGCTGAAAATTGTACAAGTAGTTATGGCTGAAAGTTCAGAAGACATTAGTTTTTCTATGGAATTTGAGACTCAGGTAGTAGATTAGCTAGGTAGCCACTGAAAAATAAATCTTTGAAAATGTTCGAGTGAAGGTAGCTTATAGTTAGGATTTAGTTTAGGAATTAGTGTAGCTAGCAAGTTATGCAAAATATATATAGTCTTTATCATTTGCTCAAAATCATGGTATTTTTTGTTTTTGAAAGCTATATATTTACATTCTTTGATTTTTTATTTATAGGAATTATCAGAACCTTTTGACAAGGAAATTTTTTTTTTTTTTTTTATTGTAGTTGCTCAGAACAAGGCCCTAAAGGCCACTACAGAAAAGTTACAGGGAAAGTGACGCAGTTTTCAGATATCGATGAACGTTTGATTTGAACAGTTGAAGGTTATAGACCGATGGAAAGCATGTAGAAGGAAGGGAGTTCCAAAGTCTGGATGTTCGCGAGAAAAAACTGTTCTTATAGAAATCCCTGTGACAGTTTGGAATGCAAACAGTCCATTGATGAGAAGATGACGAAAACCTAGTTGTACGGTGAAAAATTCTGGGAGAAGGTGTAAGAGATGATAGTTCGCTTGAACAATGTCCATAAAAAAACTTGTAAAAAAGACAAAGAGAAGCTACGTTTCGCCGGTGTGATAGGGAGTCCAGTTTCGAAGATAAGTTTGCGCCGATTGCGTTGCAAACACGCCGTTGAACACGGTCTAACAAGTTCAAGCAATTCGCAGGAGCACCTGCCCAAATGTGGCAGCTGTATTCCATGCAAGGACGTATTGACGATTTGTACAGGTAAAGGATACACTCAGGGGTGAGGTAACTCATTTCTCGTAAAAGAGAACCAACTTTCATGGCCGCTGATTTTGCAATGGTTTCAATGTAAGATCGCCATGAGAGGTCGCTTGTAAATATAAGACTAAGAAGGCAAAATGAATAGTTTTCAGACAAATGAGAACCATTCATCGAAATTTGAGGTAAATATGCGTGCTTGAGATGATTAATGGAAAGAAGATTAGTTTTTGATGGATTGAAAGTAACCAGCCAATTCTTACCCCATTCAACTACTGTGTTGAGATCTTTTTCCAGAACAGAGGCCAATTTAATCTTATCGGAATCATCTGATTTTTCAAGACAAGAATACAAAGTGGAATCGTCAGCGTAAATAATGGTTTTGGATGATAAATTGTCTGGGAGATCGTTTATGTAGAGTAGGAACAGGGTTGGTCCGAGAACTGATCCTTGTGGAACACCAGCATTGATGGAAAAAGTTGAAGATGAATGACCACTAAGGACAACCTTGAATCTACGGTTGGAAAGGAAGGAAGAGATAATTTGGAAATTTGGAAGGAACCTTTTAAACCATATGCTTTGAGTTTATGCAATAGACCCAGATGCCAGACTTTATCAAATGCCTTGGAGATGTCAAGAGCAACTGCTCGCGCTTCACCGGAAACATCAAGGGCACGATAAAAACGTTCAGTTATAACTGTCAAAACATCAGCAGTGGAACGACCAGAACGAAACCCGTACTGGGAATCATAAAACAAATTATTTTTTTCAATAAATTCCACTGAGGTCTGGTTAAGTAAAGTCTCAAAAACTTTGCTTAAAATGGAAATGAGACTAATCGGTCTATAATTTCTAGGATTAGAACGGTCACCACAATTTTTAAAAATTGGAATAACAGAGGCAAATTTCCAGGATGAAGGAAAACAAGATTCATCCAAACACTTTTTGTAAACAGCACACAAAACAGGAGATAACTCGGTAGAACATTTCTGAAGAACAATTACAGGAATTCCATCAGGTCCTGTAGCTTTAGTGGAATCCATTTTGGAAATTATCTTGGAAACGTTATCCGGAGATATAAAGCAATCCTGTAATGTCTTGGAATGTTCTTGGAAGCAGTTAGGGAGCTCCCTTGTCTTTGTTAATAGTGTAGCGTACTTCTTTTTAATTTTCTTTTTTACCATCAATAATGTTTTTAACTCGGCTGCCATCTTCTTTAGTTGCCAAGCGTTTAAATTTCACGCCAAAAACATTTCCTCATGGAAAACAAAAATATAGTTTCACGTCTCGCCATTGTCGCGGCGAAAATTTCGCCGCAGCGAACATTTCACCTCGTGTAAATCCGCCTTTACACAGACTAATAATTATTTTAATTCACAAAACAAATTAAAAAAAAAAAAAGATACAACCTTAACAACATATACTACCTTAACAACATATACTACCTTAACAACATATACTACCTTAACAACATATACTACCTTAACAACAGATATTACCTCAACAAGAAGAATGTATCAACAGAAACCATTGCATTGAGTAGGGCTTGCATAGTGAAGCGTGGAAGCCAACTGACTACAATTAGTGCATCATCTGAAATCAATAAAATGTACAGATAAATATAATAAAGATTTAAAACTTACAGATTGCACTTACCAAAAGTTATCATATCAAATATAAGTGTATGTCCAAGTATAACCCAAACAATTGAAAACACTCTGATCCCATTCACAGATGTAATCGCACCAGCCGGGATGTCAGTGTTTAAAATTGCTTTAGTGTTTTTAACAAGAGAAAAACATGTGAAGAACTGCAGCACTTTACTACCTAATAAAAAAAAGGTGATTACCAGACATTAAAACCGCGAAATAAGATAGTTATGAGTTACCTCATTGTGAGATCAATATAATTAAAAGGAATAATCGGACTCAAACCTATCTCCTCTGATTTCACCAGGTGCATGGTTATTTCAGTTTTCTCATCAGTTGTATTTGTGTTTTTTCCGCTGTCTTCTTCCACGTAAAGCACATATTTTTTGCCTTGATGTTTCGCAATAAATTTATGTAGGATGTCAACAATTGTTCCGAACAGACAGAGACCAAGAATTATCGATGATATCACCCTGATGAAGTCATAAAGATCTGAATATTATATACTACAAGTGCGTCTGTATTGGTGCAATATTACCTTGCGAGATAGCAATGTAAAACTTAAGCAACTCCCTAATAGCTATTCCTGACAATAGAAGATCATAAAATGATTGACAACTCAACCTTAACTAACAATAGAAAATCATAAAATGATTGACAACTCAACCTTAACTAACAATAGAAGATCATAAAATGATTGACAACTCAACCTTAACTAACAATAGAAAATCATAAAATGATTGACAACTCAACCTTAACTAACAATAGAAGATCATAAAATGATTGAAACCTAATAACTCAAAGCTAACTAACAAATAAATCCTTTTCATTTAAAAGTTTGCTATCTTGCAAATAGTATTTTCAAGAAAATTAAAATAGTATAATAATAAGAAAAAACACAAATATCATAAATAGCTTTCATTTCTTTTGCATAAAAATTCTTACGACAAATGATGTATTTGAATACTTCTCACATCATAACGATAACCCCATCAGTGTAGTTGGTATCTTTAGATGTACAAAAAGTGTCCCCACCGTATGATGTTTTGTATCGGTTATTGTCAAAAACTTGCAGAATGGTTTTGTTTCCAATCTTTGTAACTATGTGGAATATTTCACAGAATATAAAATAGTTATGACAAGCTGCTAGGTTTACTCAATAATCTATGGTTTACATTTGTTGCTATCTGTATTTCAGACAAAATTATTCAAAACTTTTACCTCCTTACAGTGAGAAGAGAACCCTTTTCATTTTGAAAATATAATAGGAATTGAGTTTGTCGCAACAGACTTTTTAAATTTTAAAAACTAAAACTAAACATTCACTAAGTAACATTTAAAATTAGACATTTCTGACTAATTTCATTTGTATTTGGATTCTGCACGCAAAAAAATGGTTAGATACAAACTTTCAACCTAACTGCATTATTAATTCTCATGATATCAATGATTTTGTACGTCGTCAAAATCTATCATGACAAAATCATTCATTAAAAAAAAATATTACTTACATGGTAGGATAAATTTCAGGACAGCTGTTATGTCCTCTGCTTGGCATACTTTGGGTACACATAAACCAAGTTGCATTGGCTGCAAGAAAACATATTATTGCTGGTTATACTAAACATGGAATTACTGATTTGAAAATAGGGCATATTTTGCATCATATAAATTTGAGAATAATCCACTTACAGACTTTCCTGATAAAAGTATATTTGACATTGTACAAAAATGTGCATTTAAATTGTTTAAACATTCTGTATAACTGCCAATCCAATTGATGGCACCCAAAGCAATACCAGAAGGAAGCTTTCCACTGGCATCAATGTCTAACAAAGAGATAGTATATAAAATTAACTACATAGTATAAATGTATATTGAATATTTAAGAATCTATCTCAATTTTTCAGAAACATATTGCGTTTAAATTAAAAACCAAAAAATTCAGAAATAGTTGTTAGTCACAAAATCAGAGCTAATTAGCGAGTAGTTTTTGACAAAATTAGGAATTCTGTAAGGTTTCAGCATGTGAACTTCTTATGGCTATATGTTTTATCATGTCAGTCATCAGTGTTCTAGCTATAGTTCACACAACCAGTTTCTAATTTCATCCTAAAGGTTTCATAGCAGGATGAGATTGTCTGGCACCCTGTGAATCAGTTACCACTGTTTGTGGTGTTATAAATAAAGACAATGAGTGAAACTGAATGAGCACAAAGTAAAAGTTTTGATAAATCGTTGGTTTGTGGATACCAGCCCCTGAAATTCAAGGAACTCTAAAATATTGTCCTTTATTAATGACTCCATCAGTTTGCAAATAGCAGAAGTCAAACTAATCAGGTGATAGTTACCTGATTATCTAGGTTTTAAACCTTTGTCACCTTAAATATTGGAGTGAAAATAGCGTTTTTCCAGTCTTGCAGTAATATACCTTCTTCAAACAATTTTGAAAAACAGTAGTTAAAGGGAGAGAAAGTTCACCAGAAAATCCTTTTAGAATGTGCACCATTGTCTCCAGCCGATTTAAAGGAGTTTAATGAAGATAATTTCCTCATCAATTTGTCCTTTGTGATATCAACATTTCAATGCTTTTAATATATTGAACATGAGGGATATTTGAAATTGATTGTTGTATCAAGATTTACAAGTGTGATTTATATATAAAAAACAAGAATTTGTTTAAATCAGCAAAATTTCTGGAGAACTGTCAAGCAGATAATACCAACCAAGTCATCGCGTATCATGCCACTATCTAATGTGAGTGACAACGTAGCTTTGTCAAATAAGTTCTGTTCATACTTTTTGAATGTTGCTAAAAATCAAAGTTAATCCCAGTCACAAACATTGTATGGAAATATGCCAAGCCATCTCCCGAAACAACTAAAAAGTTTAAATTACCATACATTCTAAAAGCTTTTGTTGAAAAACATCTGAAGAATCTCAAACAAAATAAAACCACTGGTCTGGACGACCTACCATCTACGCTTTTAAAAGATCACGCAACTATTCTATTCCAACTAGTTACGTTCCTTATGAATCTATTGATACAAACAGTGAGAATACCAAACATCTGGAAGAAAGCCAGAATCGTCCCTATCCATAAATCTGGACTAACGGATGGAAAATTGACAATGGAGAAATGGTCGGAGTCGACACCATAAGTCACAGCTTGTTACTTGCAAAGTTAAGTTCTTATGGAATCCAAGGACACAAAGTCCTTTTTATTTGTGGAGAGACAAATTTTCAAAATAAACTCTTTCTTGGATTACGTGAAAATGGATTAATTTTTCGTTAAATAGAGGTGGCAATAAACATGAAAATTATTGGAAATCAATGTAGAATTTTGTATAACGCTAAACATTGGATTTTTGGTTTAAGGGTTCCATACTTTTGTTGCAAGATTACTTGTGGATTTGTTTAATATCTGTTTGGATTTTTTACATGGTTTCCATTTACTGTATGTCTGTTTCCACATGCACGTTAAAAATTAGTAATGAAATCAAAGAATATTTTGAAAATTTAATTAAACCACTTGCTACCAACATTTGTATTTTTGAAATATTACAAAAACTAGAAAATGAAGTAGCTTCTAAATTTGAAAATAAATTGAAAGAAGAATTTCAATATTTGAATCTACTTTTGCACTGCATCGAAACACTGTAGTTGTTCTTTTAAATAAATTGGAAATCAAAAGTGATGAAAATGAACAGTATAGTCAGAGATGTTGCCCGAGAATTCATGGTGTTGAATGTAAGAATGACACTAAGGGAAAACATCAACAAGGTTTTGAAAAAAGTTAATTTGAAACTTCAAAAATCAAAAATAGACCGAGTTCACAGTATTAGCAAATGTTATGTTGACAAGGTTAGCGGTAAAACCGTGAAGTTGATAATACTTTCTATCGGATTCGTAATAATAACTTAAAATAGTTTAAAAGTTATCTTTGTAATAAAAAACAATATATTTCAATAAACCATGATAAAGACAGAAATGGAATATAGTACATGTGGTGTAACTCAAGGATCAATCCTTGGGCCACTATTATTTTATTTTCATCTAAATGTTTGCAGATGACACAAATCTATTTCATTCACATACCAATATTCACGTTTTGTTCGAAACTATAAACAAAATACATTCTATTTCATAAAAAAAAACAGAACACATTTGCCTACTATATTACCAAATTTTTAGGTGTTTAGGTGATTGATAAAAATTTAATTTAATATGGGAAAAACACATTAATGAAATAAAGCTATTTACCTTAAAGCAAAAACAAGGTCAACGAATCGTATGTAATTATATATGATTATAAACATCAACATCATCAAGCAAAACCCTCTTTAAATAACTAAAAGCGTAAAAATGTATACAGACCTATCATTATGAGGCGCGCAATTGCGGAAGCGCACCTCCACACGCGCCTCGAAACCTTTACGTGAGGGAAAGTTCATGCACGTCGATTCCTTCACGCTGTGCAATTTTTTCATCAATGAATAAGCTGTGGGAAAAAATAATAACTACCCGGAAAATTGAATTCCCCAATATTGTTCTACTTGTATCACTCGTTGTTTCCAATGTCTGGTTCCAATTCTTCTGTAGAGCGCGCGTTTTTAACTCTCACAATAATTCTGGGTGACAGGCGACTAACCAGTCTAGTAGACTCCGGTGCAGTGCTCCAATTAGTTGTTCAAAAGTGATTCACAAATCTTTGCGAGGCCATGTGCATTTAAAGTTAATTCATTGTCTCTTGCCGCATTCTTATGTCTCCTTGTAATGTCTTTGTCAATCACTACTCAAGCTGTCACCGACTCTCTCTCCACATACTAACATTCAATGCCCTGACGCATAGAAGGTGGTGACCTGAATGTCTCTATGAACCAGAGTAACCTGAAACAATCTCTACTATTACAGTGGAAAAGGCCAGCCCAGAGGCTAAACCAAACCACGGAAAACATCTATACTATGGGCACCAGCGCTGGGTCAGATAAATCTGCAGCTCGTTGGAGGGTTCAAGCGCTCTACTTTCAGGCTGAAACCACTGAAACCAACCGTTTTTCCATTTTTTCTAAATACGTATGTCATAGAAATATGTTACGCTTGGCATACGAAAAATACGAATTCCGATACGTCATCGTACATTTTGCAAACTTCCAATTATAGATATTTTGAAAATGAGCAAAGAGTTTTTTTTTTGATTTGGTGCAAAAACAATCTAATAAAACAGTACTTAAAAGGGTTGCAGTATTCAAATCTAGAAATACAATGTACTTGGTGTGGGTTTAAAAAATGTCTATAAAACCAAAAATAATCTTATTCCCCATACATGAAAGTTAAAAAAAAACGTTCCTATACCAAGGTTGGCGTACGTGCCGGCTAGCGGGTACACGAAAATAAGAAGACTGAATATTAGCATTTATCTTCATAAAAGGTTATATATATTTGTAATTAAGCGCCTCAAAGTATTTTTTGAGCACCTCAAGGCATCTACGGTGCAAAAAAGCACGCGCCTAGGGGTGTTGACGTGTGGAAAAAAATGTGCACCTTCTCATGGATAGGCCTGGTATATCAAATTAATCATTATCAAATTGCTTTGTATATGTATCGAGTAGAGACCCGCGGGTATGCAGGGTATTATCCAGCCTTGTGGCATCGTGCTATACGCAGTAATTCCCAATTGCTTACGAACTCAAAATTCCCAATTACAAGAAGAAGAAAATACTACTAAAAACAGTAACTCAACACAAATTATTTTCGCATGTTTAAATTATATAATGGCAGTTTTTTTCAGAGAAAACATAACCAATAATAATAAAATACGTTACAAAAAAGTTTTTATTTTTAAAGGAGTTGTAGGAGTTGTATCAATTATTCTCAATTTGTCTGTTATAGCCAATCTAGAGCACTTTTAAGTCAAAGGATTTTTTGCTTGGGAAGGCCACGGTAAGGAGGAAATTCCCAACGCGGAGAGAACGCTGTAAGCAATTCAGACCTGGCTAACACCCTGGTATGTGGGTCATGTAACATCTTTGACCTCATGGATATAAGCACCCATGCCCTTTATGCACTGGTGCCACGGAGCAAAGTTGGTATCCTGCGTGGGTTAACTCATCACTGTTTTCCCTCTTACTGGGGTTGGCGTTAGGAAGAAACATCTGCTCTAATGAATCATCAAATGATTAACACTACAAAATTGTGGGAAATAACATCTGTTGAAACCCCGTCTGACAACCATTAATGATTTATTCAATGAAGTTATACTCCTTGGAGATATGCAAACTACCTTAAACGTATAATTGCCAGCAATTGATTGATTCACCAACCAGGATTACAAAACACACTTCAATTTTAATTGATGTGATTCTTACGAACGTCAGCCGTAATAACTACTCCCTTGAGCCCTCCCTCAATACACCATTCAATTGGAATACGTAACCACAATATTTGTAGAGCGTGAAGTGAGAAAATTAAAACAACATAAACATACAAAGATTGACAATTTACCTCCAGGTAAATATAATCAACCCTATATAATCAACTTGTCATAACGATCTGGACAAGTACCAATGGAAAATCATTCAGGTGATACCACTCCACAAAAGTCAATAATACCAACTTCATGAACAAATTTCTTCTGGCCAATTATAAATCCAAAGAACTGATATATAATTATCACTCCAATTTTTCTTTTACAGTTTATGCACATTTATCACAATATAATCGCCTCCACTTATGTTCATATCAGGAAATTTGAAAACTCAGAGTACTAAATGAAATGATGCCTTGTTAATTTTTATTTACAGTATCCTCTTATACAATATTCCTATAAAAAATTAATTGTTTTTCTGTCTATTTGTAATTGAACTCCTCCTAGAACGGATCTTATGAAAGTAGGCATACTACTCTCTAGGTGTCTGGGAGTGTCCTAAGGTGTATATATAACTTTCGAAAAAGAAAAATAATAGAAAATTAGCAGAAGGAATTTCTTAAGATTTTAAAGTTTTTCAACTTTGCAATATGCAATTTGACTTTAATTCATGACAACTAGCAGACTTGCGAGCGTATGTTTATGCAAATATATACTTAATGACTTTTCATTTGCTCTCCTATTTTTTAAAGACTGATAATTTTTTATATATATACTTTAAATTAATTTCAGTGAATTTTATCACACAATTTTCTGCATATAAAAGCCAAATTTTGACTGAGCATTTAACACAAAACAATCGTTAAAAATAAATCCTGTGACTGATAACTACAATGAAAATAAATTAACTTACATGAACCTAACTCTGCGTAACTCAATTCTGTGAAGGACTCAAAACATGCTAGTGAGGAATGGGTAAGAAAAGAAGTGTAATTCTTCGAATTCTTTATCCAATCAGAAACATTATGACTGTGCAAGTATGTCATGATCTTTTTCACAATTCCTGATGTGTCATTTTTCCAAAACATGTTGCTGCTATTTTGAGAAACATCCAGCGTAGCATGAGTAAAAGAAATTGCAAAAATAACAAATATTTTTAGTAGTAACTTGCTCATCCTAGAAAAAGAGATTTTGAAACCACATACAGCTCCAAATTAAAGAACCCAACTGAAATATACCGACTTCAATGTCTTATAAAACGAATTGTTTATTTAGTAGTATGAATGAAAAAAGATAGGTATTAAAGGTAATACCTTTACATAATGTGATACTAATATGATTAAAACAGACTTTTATAATGACATTTTCTAGAAACATGAACAGAAAAGTAAAAAAAAAAAAAAAAGCAGTCAAAAGCGAAATCTAAAAAAAAACAAACACTGGCAGCACGTGATACAATGCCACCTCCATCGTTGAAACCATAAGTCGTAATGGAAAATATATCTACAACTGTAACTGAAATAAAAATAAATGTTTTCATATTATTTCCATAATATAAAATTTCTTATTAAAGGAATCGTTTTCTTCCCTTAAATAAAGTCAAGTTACATAATGTTCCTCAAAGAGATATGTTGCATCATAAACAGCATTCAAACGATTGTCATAAGAAAAAGATGTCTGGAAACGAACGGGTTGCTAATGCTTTAGCTATTGTTCCCTTTCCGATGTTGATGCAAGCTGGTACCCAGTTTTCTCCGTGCACACAATATTGAAAACATGCCGTCTGTCAGTAGCCAGTGATGGGGACTTTTTGGCGACGATATGGTTGGTGTGTTGGCGCTTCTTGATGAAGATTCACCAGCGGAAGAAGCTCATTTTGATGCAGGTTTAAACGTTTTACTGCAAGAAATCGATTCTTTTCCTCCTGCTGAAGGACATGTATGTGAGAATTGTACAAAGGTTTGCAAAACGAAACGAGGATTGACCCTGCATAAATATGCAACACGTGGTTGGCCAGACGTCGAGGTTCCTGCTGCTTTCAAACGTAAACCACCAGAACAAATGGTGCATAGTGGCAAAATTCCATTACAAATCGTATTAGATTGCTAGCCCCTTCACTTATATTTACTCGTTGCGGCCCCTGTACAAATGCAACGGTTAAGGAAGGCTTTGGACTGTCACATCCGAAGAATTTGAAAGTTTTTTTTTTGTGGAAACAAAATTTTGACAGTTTACAAATGAATTGAGCAACAAAATTGACAGTAGACAGTTGGTATCTGCCATACTACAAAATCCATCATTGTCTTGGCAAACTATGAAAGGCTGCGCAATCAAACTTCAGATAAAGTCAGCAAGGAAGTGACACTCAATTTGCTAGGTCCGCGTCCGAACATTCTCTTATGTTAAAGATCAGTGTGAAGTACACAATATAAAATCAAAAAGAATGAGATCGCTTCGTACAGAAATAAAAAAAGACGGCTGGCAGTCTGGACCAAGGACATTAAAAAACATGCCTATATCCTACTATAATGGAGGAAAAACCTGAGTATGTTTATTGTCCGCCAATCACGCCCAAACGACTGGACAGATTAGAACCAAATTTTCATGGTATGATTGTGATGTCCTGGGATGGTTTTTAGCCAAAAAAAAACAAGTTTTTATTTAAATAAATTAATCAGATGTGATGTCACTTATCGATTGCGTAGGTTTAAAATTTATAATAATAATTAAATATTTTATGGCTACCTTTGTTTCCCAAACAAATTATTTCTTAATTTAAATGTATAATTAATTTATCTATATGTACATGACTACCCATATATAAACGTTTTTGGGAGGAGATTGACATAGATTGGTAACATACATACATACAGAAATTCTCAATTATTATTGTTAACGTCCGTAGGACGGGTTCATTGCTAGTACTAATAATAATGTGAAGTACCTTTTGTACATTTTTATTGGATACGATGGTATTATTTTTGTATGTATGTATGGTAATGTGTGGGCTGTACCCCCTTATGTTTTAATTGAAGTATAGACTAGCAGATAACCAGGTATATTGGTTTTGTTTTATTTTCCAGCAAAACAACTTCTTGGTTACCTTAGAAAATTAATCAGATCATCAATAAAACACACGGGAACATACTGGTATCAAGAAGTGTCACATAGGCTATAGGCTTGAGAATTATGTCCTCTTGTGTTCTTGGCATAGTCGCAGCTTTACCAAGAATTGAATTTTGTTTTATTTTGATTGAAACAAAACTAACCTTCTGAGCTTTTAATATAATCAATCATCAACACAACTATTTGAAAAGCTATATAAGCAAGAGTTTTATCAATGAAGAACACAATTCAAATGTCTCTCATAGTCTACTATATTCTTGAATTGGTGTTTATAGATTTTCTATAATACTGAAGTATAGTATGTATTATAGATTTTCAAGATCTTCAAGATCTTTAGTGTTTCCTGCAATTGGTTGAAACAGTTGCGTTGTGCGGATTGTGTTATCATTGTAGCCTATATTGCGGACTGATGGTTTGTCTTTACGATGATCCATTATCCTCTGCATTCCAAAGTAATTTTCCTGTGGATCTTTACAGAATCTTTCTGTCAAAACGTATGGCACACCTTGGCGAAGCAGAAAATAAATAGTTCAATAGAAGAGTGGATAATGACATTTACACCTTCATAGGTTTGCTATGAAATAAACATATTTCTTCTGTCCTGGTAAGAATACGGCCTAGGTCTAGCATAAATTTAATCTTTCCAATCAGAGGGTATTTTAGAAATGCGAACCATGTGTCCATATAAAACGTTTATCGTGTTCTGATTGATAGGTCTTCAAAAATGGCTTTGCTGTTTGAATTGATTCAACTGCGTTTCTGACATTCAAGCAGTCAAAGAATTTATCAAACACCTGGCAATATGTAGCAGTGGCACCTGCTTCAGGTGGACCAAATGTTTGAAGACCTTGAGACACTTATCTACTTAACACCTCGACTGCAAGTCTGAAATTTATAACAGCGAAACTTGAGATAATAGTGTGGTCATTTGTGAGCTTGAAACCAGATGCAATTCTCCAAATCATCATAGATCAGTTTGGAGATGTGATTCCGCATCAAAACGTCGCCATTATTCCACATACCTCTGGTACATGATCCAACAAGAGAGTTGCGAAGAAAAAATACTATATTTTTCAATGTCCTGGAGCAGAGAGGCATGACAGAGTACAACTCTTGGATAACATCTTTGTTGCAACTTTTTTTTGGGCGAATATAATTTTTGTAATTCCGGAGACGTCTACGACTTGGCGGCACATAGGAGATATAGCTGCTAAACCCAAACAGTATCGAATGATCACGTGATGATATCGAACATTGGATTTGGAAGAAAAGAGATACTTTTGTTGTTCTTCCTGGAAGAGTTTCATGAAAGGAGGAATTTTCCTTTTATCAGCACCTGAAATGATGGATGTAATGTCATCGTCAAGGTTGTTGCCGACTTTTAGAGAGTTTGGGGAAAATTCTTTTCGCTTGAGAATGATTGCGCCTTTGAAATGGGAGCTTTTAATTTAGCCGTAACATTCACATTTTCCCTTTTCCTTTTCAAACCCAGTTTCTCCCTTGATTCAACAATTATGCATTTTGCACATTTTTCAAAAGATCGGGGAATCAAAAGAAGGCAAGAAGGAGGGCAATAAGCTTGGATTTGATGGAAGGGATTCATTGCAGTAATGTAATTGTTTGGAAACAACTTGGGCACAAGATTTATAATACAACCATCAATGAACTGATGTGGTAAATCAGGACAAATTTGCAAAAGATATTGTTGATTTGATCAAGTTCAAAATTTTAATATTCCTTACAGAACGCTGATTTGAAGTATACAAAAAATGAGCAGCAGGAATACTCCACAAGAGCTCCGTATGACAGTGAAAGAAAAATATTTTTCAACATGAATTTCATATTTGTGTACCATATGAATTTGATCAGCAAAAAAGAAGGAAAGAATGTTGTTCACATCATTAGATTTATTCCAACCAGTTAGTTTGAGAGCGTTAACCCGAGTTGAAAATTCATTAAAACCGTTAATATTCAACTCATTCATCAATTAAAGTCCCCAAACTTGTAAATATTTCCTTTCCTGGATAGCATATGCTGATTTGCGAGATTTAAATTTAGAATAGCACCGGGATTCAACGTACATTTACTGTCATAACGATAGTACTGATCCTCGGCAAAGTGTCACTGACAAATAAACAACTTTTTGTTATTAATTCTCGCTCTCAAAGGACCATCGATGACTCTGTCATTCGTGATAAATTTGACTAACTTCTGTCTCCAATTCGTTTCGAACTTTTCTTCAGCAGATGGAACCTTAAATAATGATGTACCTTTATATTTAACTCTTCTTGAGACTGAACAGCCGTAAATCGAACAATTATCCCATGGCATCATTTCCACAAAAAGTTGAAATAACATTCGTGAGCAAGCTAATACACAGTTGTGAAAGCGGACACCTTGAAATTGCGTGCACGGTGGAAACTGGGTACTAGCATTGATTTGTTTACAAAAAGACAAAACGATTTTAATACTAGCTATCATGCGAGATAATCGCTGAAGGAAATTCATTAGGTCGGCACAATTTTTTAAGTAGCCAGTCTACGCCGTGTGTTATGTAACCACGAGTTCTTCATTATTATGTGTTGTGATGTATTCTGAACACTCGACGGAATATGAAGTAAATATGATATATAATAGGATGTATATATTGAAATAATAATATATATATATATTGATATAAGTTCATTGAAGCGGGCCGACACAGTTATTTATTCTCATAGACCTAATGAGTTCAATTCTCAAGCTACAATTCTTTGAAACGCACAGGCAATGTCGGGTAACTCAGCTAGTAACTTAAAATTTGAATCAGAGGCCAATATATTGCATACATATATTTTTGTAGGTAAGAAAAACAGTAGACAAATAATATGAAAAAACGACGTAATTTTGGCAGCGCGTTATTGGCACAGCGAATAAAAGGGTCAACCAACAACATAGCAATCTATAACCGACCGGTTAAATCTATCTGTGCATTGTACTGTATTTATTATAAAGCACGCATGCGTTTGTTCGTTACATGTTGGCATCTCTCGTAGTTACTGCGTTTCCAACCCAAGTTTATATTTGCTGCCGGAAAAAATAAATCTATTTTAGTTTGTTCACTATCTTCATTGTGTAGGACATAATTCAAATATCTTTAGGGGAAAAAATACAAAATTATAATGATAAAAAACTATAAAAACAAATATAATTAAAATAATTTACAAAATATTACAAAATAGATAGACACGAGTTTACTTGTATTTATTTGAGAATTAAGAAAATAAGTAGTAAACACTAACCATGATGACCAATAACGATAGTATTATGTTGGAAGCAAACTATTCATAGTGAAGGCTACGCACCGTACATTTTATATTTCAATCTTTTGCTTCTCTAAGCATAACAAAGTTATATGTCTGAAAAAATTAATAGATAGATATGTATTAGAAATTGAATATCATTTTCTCCAAGTTGAATACTGGGAACTCGATGCAAACAGAAAGTACAAAAGCTGCAGCAAACGAGAGAACGGTAATCGATACGAAATAGTATGCCTGAAATAAACAGAAAGTGTATAAATATTTTTCGACAATTCGACACACTCTGTGAATGTCTATGCATTTCGTGCATCGTTACATGGTGGTTTTACCATGAAACGTTAAATATGAGGAATTGAAGCGAAAGAAAAATATGCCATTCCAAAGTGGTTTATAATGTTAGGCATGGAAGAAATTGCCTTTACAGGTTATTAACGCTCTAAGTTAAAGCGTAATTAACTCAGAAGATGGCAACAACCGTAACAAGGGAGTATATTCCCTTTTCGTTTGCGCTAAATGGTGTCAATATGCTACTCATAGCTACGAGTCTATGTGGCTGGATGGGTTTCAACCTTTCCCAGAATTCCAAAATTACCAACGCTCTACGCCTTCTTTTATGGCTACGGTTTACAGAAAGAATTCTTTATGTTTTCCAATTAGAAGTGTAACTGTACTAAAGAAGTGTTCGGGGCACCTTACATGGGTATAACAAAGCTAGACATTTTCTATATTACTATTAAGTTTTTATATTGCAAAATTGTCCTAACCATCATTTATTATGTAGCCCCCGATGACAATTGACAAGAGGGAATTGAAATGTTACTGAATATTATATTCGAACTCACATAATTCATCAGCGTCATATGGATGGCCACTTTAGATGAAGCGAAGAAGATGTTGATGACCATTGGATGCACAAGATATGTTGCATATGTTAATCTACTTAGTGGAATGTATGCCTTCCAACTCATTAGGTCGTTCACTAAACCTAAACGAAAGTACTTCGGTAAGCTAAAAGAAGACTTAGCAAAAGTTAGTTTCCGAATAATGTTTACATGATTAAAAAGAGGACGAAAGAAAAATAAGTTTTCCTCTTACCTCCGTAACCTTCGTGACAAGCAAATATCACCCACGCCACTGCAATCGCCCAAAAGAATCGAAAAGTGATACCGTATGTGTACGTCTCAGCGTCTGTCCAGGTGTGGTAAGTGGCAGAGTATGGGCCGTATACCACACCCACTCCCATGCCAACAGCAACCAACCAACCGAACGAGTTTATCAACTGAAACACAATCGTATGGCTGTTTATTCGCCGTTAGCCAAAACATCTAGACTACAATGGTGCTTACATATTTATACGGTCCAGACAACGAACACTTTTTATTCGCCAAGATGTAACCGAGTACAAGTCCAACTAAGTAAGGTGAAATACGAGTGTAAGGCTTCATATAGATATATTTCATGTAGATGAGGATCGAGCTGAAATAAGAACAAAATATCACATATCAGAATTGTAGAAAAGATGTCTTAGAGGTCAGCATCTTTCTAGTAGTTTGAAAAAATAGCACACTCAACTTCAGTGAAGTGATATCGTGTTTGTGAGGTTAGGTTTGAGAGAGATTTGTCCTTGAAAATACCACAGCCAAGGTCAGGAATAATCCAGATACCTGTTAATACTAACCTTTGCGTTGGATTTGTAGCAGATAAAACAGGTGAAGCATCGTATTTGTGCATGAGAACCCCGTTAGCAATGAAACAAGCGATCAACAGTAAGCCATTTGAAACTGCAGTGCCAATAACTTGAAATCTAGAAAAGCGATGGGAACAATATATAAGTATGAAACGGAGCTTGATAAGCTAAGTTGTTTCCAACAGAAAAATATTCCCTTTAACTAGATTTTACATTCGCAAATTTACAGAGATTTCAACAGAAACCATACTTAAGCTCTTGTCAAGTGCGTCGTTGAAAAACAAATTCCTAACATACCTATGCATGCACCAAAGAATTATGGGACTTATAACATAAAACTGCATGTCGTTAGCTAAATACCAGCTCCAACCAGCACACTATGTAAATAAAATGAATTGAAAACAAAACTTGTTGTATGTTCATAACAAATAAAATATTATTTGAGAGTATAAGTTAAGAATGATAAAAGAAAAGACACTAACACTCCATTCTGAACTCACATTGTGTACCTCTTTGTTACAGCAACAATGAAACTTCCAGTGGAGTTCTATAGTGACTCCTATTTTACATAAAGAATGCTTATGATGTGGTTTAACAGGGATTGAGGGTGCATGGGGAAGAACATTCACTCAAGTGCTTAGTACAAGAAGAGGTACTTAATGTTATGGTGGAACCAAATTCAAATACATGAGGAATTTTAATGAATGACGAGAGAGAATTTTTGCTCAGCTTTGCAAGTAAAAGTGAAACCTCAAATAATACAGAAACTGGTTAAACTCACAAAAAGTGAAATACAACAAAACTGGTTAACCCTTTACCTGTCTTCATAGAATAGAATTCCATTTAAGTTAATTTTCCTTGCTTCAAGGTTGACAATTTCTTATCTTTTCAAATAGATCTATTAAATGTGAAATCTATTATAATCTCTTTAGCAGACCTCCCTTTTAATAAGCACTGGAAAGTTTACTGATCGTAATATCAAGAAAGAATGAAGAAATAGTGAGTTAACTTATCAAATAGATGGTCCAAGTACAAGATATATATGCTATATATTAACGTCTAAATCAGGAATTTAACATACCATATCACCTGACTCAGGGTAAAAGTTATTGATGTACAAGATATTCGTCCACCAGTAACTGATACATGACTGTGACTGAGCGGTTTTTGTTCCCTGTGTAAACCAAAACGGACCATCGGACATGTTGGGATAAAGGAATGCCAAGAACAACATCATGTACAGATAAGAAGGAGTTAATCTAAAAAATACAGGAATAAAAGAGGATGTGTGTGTGAAGAAAAAAAAAGGTATATGAGGTAAAAAGATAGTTTTACAAAGATAAGGAACATATACCTGATATATCTGTGCAAGTAATAACGAAGGAGAGGCAAACTTCCAGTTTTGTTGAAACGCCTCATGCAAAGATAACCAACCAGTAAACCACTAATAGTAGAGTTAAGCACAGTTTAAAGCTTTCTTACAGACTAATATTTATTTCAATTGACAAAACACATTAAAAAAGTTATAGCTTTAACAAAAGATAATACCTTAACAACAGATAGTATCTTAACAACAGATATTACCTTAACAAGAAGAATGTATCAACAGAAACCATTGCATTGAGTAGGGCTTGCATAGTGAAACGTGGAAGCCAACTGACTACAGATAATCCATTATCTAAAATAAATAAAATGGACAGATGTGTAACAAATAAATAAAATGTAGTATTATCATCCAACATGAAGAACTATGAAGATATAACCAGACCTCTTAAGCTTACAGATTTAAATAGGACTTACCAAACGTTATCATATCAAACACAAGGGTATGTCCAAGTACAACCCAAACAATTGAAAACACTCTGATCCCATTCACAGACGTAATTGCACCGGCCGGGATGTCAGTGTTTAAAATTGCTTTAGTGTTTTTAACGAGAGAAAAACATGTGAAGAACTGCAGCACTTTACTACCTAATATAAAAAAAGTTATTACCAGAAAAAAAGTTGTGAAATAAAATGTGTCAATATCATTAAAAGGAATAATCGGAATCAAACCTGTCTTCTCTGATTTAACCAGGTGCATGGTTACTTCAGTTTTGTCATCACTCGTGTTAGTGTTTTTCGACTCGTCTCCTTCCACGTAAAGTATATATTTTGTTCCTTGATGTTTCACCATAAATTTATGTAGGATCTCCACAATACTTCCAAACAGACAGAGACCAAGAATGATTGATGATACTACCCTGATGAAGTGACAAGGATCTAACTATTATGCACTACACATGCAACTGTATTGATGTAATTGAGTGAGATAGCAATGTAAAAGTAAAAGTTAGGCAATTCCCAATCAATCTTTCCTAACAAAAAAGGTTCATAAAATGATTGACAACCCTAACTAACAGAAAAGGCCCAATGTAAGCCTCATTTTCATTTAAATATTTTTCATTTTAAATATCTTAAAAATGGTCTATTTTCAAAAATAGTAAAAAGTGTTCAATAGAAAAACAAACCAAATATTTAAAGTAAAATATAAATTGGTTTAAATAGTTTTCATTTCCTTTTCATTAAAATTCTCATGACAAATGATGATTAGTTCTCACATCATAACGATAACCCCATCAGTGTAGTTGGTATCTTTAGACGTACAAAAAGTGTCACCACCGTATAATGTTTTGTATTGGTTATTGTCGAAAACTTGCAGAATGGTTTTGTTTCCAATCTTTGTAACTATGTGGAATATTTCATAGAATATAAAATAGTTATGACAAGCTGCTAGGTTTACAGTTTTACTAAATAATCTTTGTTTTACATTTGCCATCTGTATTTTGACAAATTCATTAAACCGTACTTTACCTCCTGGAAATGAGAATTGATTCTCATGTGTAATGTAATGTAAAGCAGTTGAGTGTATATATGTGTGCGTGTATATATATGTCTGTTCCAACTTGCTAGCCAGGCTATTTTAGATCCCTAACACATATATATATATCAATGAACTTATAGTATTTTTATATCATTGTATATATATTTAAAGTGAGGTAAGGTGACAATCTTTTTCATCGATATAGAGATGAATGCAATTTCAATACAGGGTTTATATAGTTAGGAAATAAATAGATATTGTTACAATATAATATATAATTTCAACGTATTTCATATATTTCAAGTACTAAATAATGTATATACCAGATAAACAAAAATTGTGAATGAAATAATTGCGGAAGACAATTTCAAAAAAGCTAATTCATTAAAAAGATATCACTTACATGGTAGGATAAATTTCAGGACAGCTGTTATGTCCTCTGCTTGGCATGCTTTGGGTACACATAAACCAAGTTGCATTGGCTGCAAGAAAATATATTATTGGTTATACTAAACATGGAATTACTGATTTGAAAATAGGGCATATTTTGCATCATATAAATTTGAGAATAATCCACTTACAGACTTTCCTGATAAAAGTATATTTGACATTGTACAAAAATGTGCATTTGAATTGTTTAAACATTCTGTATAACTGCCAATCCAATTGATGGCACCCAAAGCAATACCAGAAGGAGGCTTTCCACTGGCATCAATGTCTAAGAAACATATAGTATATATAAAAAAATTAACTCATAGTATAAAGACATCAAAATAAATTACAATCTAAGCAATTGAATATTTAACAGTTTTTCTCAATTTTCTCAGAAATATAATAGCTGTTAAAGAGAGTGTATGAGTGACTGAATCAGGAGTTCTGCAATGTTCCTATTTTTCAGCATGTGAACTTCTTATGACTATATGTTTTATAATGTCAGTTATCCGAGATCTAGATATAATTCACATTGTTTCTAAGTTCTTCCGCGGGATTTCATAGCACGATGAGTTTTTCTCTCACCCTGTGAATCAGTTACCATTGTTTGTGGTGGGTTTCTTATAAATTAAGACTATGAGTGAAACTGAATGAGCACTAAGCAAAATTTTATTAATTTGTTTCGTTGGTTTGTGGATAACAGTCCCTGAAATTCACGGAATTCTAAAATATCGTCCTTTATTAATGACTCCATCAGTTTGCAAACGACAGAAGTCAAACTAATCAGGCGATTAGTTACCTGATAACCTAGATGGTAAACCTTTGTTGCCTTTCTTGAATATTGGAGTGAGAATAGCGTTTTTCCAGCCTTGCAGTAATATATCTTCTTCGAATGACTTTTAAAAAATTAATGGTGAAAGAGAGAGAAAGTTCATGAGACAAACCTTTAATAATTTAAAATATATATATATGATCGTCTCCAGCCAATTTAAAGTGGTTTAATGAAAATAAACTTTCTTGTCACTTTTTCCTTTGTGATATTGACAGTTTCGATGCTTTTAGTATTTTAATATATGGAACGTTTATGGGAGGGATATTTGAATTTGATTGTTGCATCAATTTTTACAAGTGTGATTTATAAAACTTCGGTTCGTTATATGGAGAGGCTTTATAAGACTTTGGAAACAGCAAATCAAGGAGAAACAAATTTTATGTTTGTTAAAATATGGATATGTATTCTCGAGAATATACTGCAAATATATGCAATATTACTATTATAATTTGGTTTTTCTATCTGTTTTTTTTTTGTAATTGAACTCATCCTAGACCTGTTAACGGATTTGGATGAAAGTTGCCATACATACTCCATAGAACGGATCTTATGAAAGTAGGCATACTACTCCCTAGGTGTCTGGGAGTGTCCTAAGGTGTATAATTTTTGAAAAATAAAATTAATAGAAATTTGGCAGAAGGAATTTCTTAAGATTTTAAGGTTTTTCAACTTTGCACTATGCAATTTGACTTTAGTTTATGACAACTAGCAGACTTGCAAGCGTATGTTTATGTAAATATATACTTAGTGACTTTTCACTTCTTCTCCTATTTTTTAAATTAATTTCATTGAATTTTATCACACAATTTTCTGTATGTAAAAGCCAAGTTTTGATTGAGCGCTTAACACAAAAAAATTGTTAAAAAAAATCCTGTGACTGAAAACTACAATGAAAATAAATTAACTTACATGAACCTAACTCTGCGTAACTCAATTCTGTGAAGGACTCAAAACATGCTAGTGAGGAATGGGTAAGAAAAAAAGTGTAATTCTTCGAATTCTTTATCCAATCAGAAACATTATGACTGTGCAAGAATGTCATAATCTTTTTCATGATTCCTGATGTGTCATTTTTCCAAAACACGTTGCTGCTATTTTGAGAAACATCCAGCGTAGCATGAGTAGAAGAAATTGCAAAAATAACAAATATTTTTAGTAGTAACTTGCTCATCCTAGAAAAAAAGATTTTGAAACCACATATAACTCCAAATTAAAGAACTCAAGTGAAATATACTAATTTCAATGTCTTATAAAACAAATTGTTTATTCTTAATTGATTTAGTAGTATGAGTGAAAAAGATATTAAGGTATGTGATCTACAACCTTTATCTTCTAGGTATCTAATAAACCTACTCTCTACTTTCACTAAAAACTTGGCGTTCCTTAAAAACTACACCGTTTTTTTTTATAAGAAACCGGTTTATAAGAAACTCTAGTCACTCAAGCTCAGAAACCTAAGAAACTACTACAGTAAGCTCACTCTATTCTAAGAGACTGAGAAATGGTAAGCTAAATTTTTTCCTTCATTGTTAAGAATATTGTGAAACATTTGTCTTTTTATTAAAGCAGAAGAAAAGAAAAAGCGCTATAAAACTAAAAGATAAGTAAAAATCATAAAGTTTGTTCTCTGTGACATTCCTCAGTAAGGCAAAAAATTTGATAAAATAAGAAACCCTTAAGAAACTTTTCTAGTAAATTTAAGGTAAATCTGTAAGAAACTGCCCAGAGACCCAAAAGCTTAGTTTCTTATATAAAAAAAACGTGTATAGACCTGTAAAGCTATATATATGCTAGCTGTCCTTGAAATTAGACTTTTAAAATATTATTTTCCAAAAATAAGAACATAACAGTCAAAAGCAAAAAGCTTGCAGCCAAAAGCGAAATCTAAAAACAACACTGACAGCACGTGATACAAACATAAGTTCAACCTCCACCGTTGAAAATAAAATTACGTAATGGAATATATATCTGCAAACTGTAACTGAAATATAATTAACATTTTTCAAATTTTTCCATGATATAAAATTTCTTATTAAAACATGAGATAATATAATAGTTTTTCTTCCCGTAAACAAAGTTACATTAATTTTCCCTAAGAGATATTTTGCATTATAAACAACCAACATTCAACCGATTGTTGACATGACTGAATGAATTTTAATACTATCATGCGAGATAATCGCTGAAGTAAATGGAAATTCATTAGGTCGGCACAATTTTTTAAGTAGCCAGTCTTCGCCGGGTGTTATGTAACCACGAGTTTTCATTATTATTTGTTGCGATGTATTTTGCACACTCGACAGAATATGATGCCATGTAAATAAAATTACGTGTGTGGGTTCTTGAAAACAATTTTCGAGGTAAAGTATAAATCAGCAGAAATTCAATATTAATAGTAAATAAAGGTTGAGAATATTTGAGCTTTGCGAAGTACAGTGGACTCTCTCTATCTCGAACTCGCAAGGGGCCAACAGATTTGTTCGAGATAGAGAAAGTTCGAGATAGAGAAACGGTAATTATCAATAGGTTGCGTGAATATCTGTAACTTGATTGGCTAATCACGAGGAAATATATAGCATATTTTGGAGTGCAAAACTCAATATTTTTTCTTGAATGGCTAAAAAGGAGTGCAAAATTCAATATTTTTCTGATTGGTTAAAGCAACTGTTCCCGGGATTCCTATTGGTTAAAAACAGAGTGCAAAATATAACACGTGCAAATGTTAGAATAATGTAATCGTAAAATCATTGAGTTGTGACGACGTTCATGTTCACGCTTTCAAAGTGTGTTATATAAGGCGTAGTTTATACGGCCTAACTTTTGCCTCGTCTAATTCAAATACTTAGAAAATTTACATTAAGTTTGGCAAAAGTGAGGCTGTATAAACTGAAATTTTTATTAAGTTAGGCACTCTGAATTAAGTACGGCAAATTTTGCCTAACTTAATGCAGAAGTTAGGCACTGATTTAGGCGTAGTTTATACGGCCTAACTTTTGCCTCGTCTAATTCAAATACTTAGAAAAGTGAGGCTGTATAATTTTTCTTTATGTAAGAAGTGCACGAAAATCTATTGTTTTAAGAAAAAAAATAGCTGCGTCAACAAAAAAAAAAACATTCAAACTTCAAGATGGCTGCAACGACCCACGTTTCCCAACAAGAAATGGTATGTTAATATATGATTTTTTTGTTTATTGGTGGAATTGAATTAAACCATGTTTTATATTTTATTTTTAAAGTTGAAAAAAATTGTTTTTTATTTGTTGTTGTATCTTTTTCAGCATGACAGCGAAGAAAAAGTTGTTGACAAAGAATTGATTGAAAATAGTGATGAGGAGAGAGATGATGCATTAAATGAAGATCTTCTCCAAGAATTAATCAAAAATAAGAAAAAAGGGGGAAAAGGTAGAAAAGGACAGTGGCCAGAACACACAGTTGATGATCTTGTTGACATTATTTTGGAAAACGAGAAATATAAAGAGAAACTTTTGTTAACAAATGTGAAAAATAAGAAGAATGGACAATATTATGTGAAAGTAATTGAAGAGCTGACTGAAAGATGCAAAGTAAGAGGCGAGGATTTCAATTTTAACATCGCTCAAACAAGGCAAAAGTTCAAACGTTGCATCAACATTTGCAGAGATGCAGTCATGAAGGTTAAAACCTCATCCGGTATAAAGCGTTTCCAGGAAGACAAGGACTTAGGAAGTTAGTTTAGTAAATTATTACCCATTATAAGCTCAATGGACAATTGTCAGCCAGAGCAAAGTATCGAGCCTGGGAGTTTAACTCCTACTCAGGGTGCTCCATCTGATGAGTCTTGCGAGGATGATGCTGATGATGATGTTTGTGATTTGGAAAAGGAGATCCAATCTCCAGAAGCCTCTTCCAGTTCCTCATCTGATAGAAAATCAAGTGGAAAGAGAAAATACGTACCAACACCGAGCACGAGGAAAAAGATTATAGGGGAAACGGACATTCTTTTAAAAGGAATGAAAGAAACAATGGACACACTAAAATCGCTAGTTGCAGATACCTCCTCTAGAGATATTTTAGAATTTATGAAGGAAGAAAGCCAAAGACAATCTGCCAGAGATGACGTTTTTCTCAAAATGATGTCCACATTTGTACAGCAGCCACAACCAGTTGTTCCTTCATCATCCCCCTTGCCTGATTATCACAGCCACCAATTTCGATATGGCATGACAAACTTTAGGCCAAGTTCAAGTACCACACCACAACATCAAGGAGACTTACATCAAGAAGTTGGGGGAGCACAACAAGGGTTTTCTTTTCTTCAACATATGTCAAATCCAGATTTCTCATAAAACTTTTATTTTAGATGCAAGCAATACCGGTGTAATTTCTATACGGTGTTTCCGAAGTATTAGTTTAATTATATTCGTTACGCATGAAGTACGTATGAGTGAATAATTATATAGAAAATTCAGAGAGTTGAGAGAAGGCCACAGAAAGAGACAGACGTGAAGTGAAAACAATGTTAGGCAATGATATTATATGTAATATATATATTCTAGTATACTATATACCTTAAAGAAAGAAGTTTTCACGAGAAGAAATTTTAGCGATTTCGCGATTTTTGGCCAATTTCGCAAAAACAAAAACCGCGAATTTTTTATTCCATTTCTCTTATTTCATTGTTCTTTCTTTTCTAGTCGCAAAATTTGAAAATAATGGATTTTATAGTTATAAAATTCTTAAGTTCGCGAAATTAAAAACCGTGAAGAAACATCGTTTCAGAAATTCGCAAAAATAAAAACCGCAAAAAAATGCTTTTTTCAAAATTGCAAAATTTTCTTCTCGCGAAAATTTCTTCCTTTAAGGTATACATAGTATGTTATCATCTATATATAATTATATAAAAAAGAGAAAATGTTGTGTTTTAAATTATAAAGAATCTTCTTTTTCTTTCCACATTTTTGCAGTCAATACTTTTCGGACTTTTTCTGCTTGAGATTTTTTATTTATCTCAAAGTTATTTTGATTTGTGTTTCGTAGTGCTAAAACATCCCTCACTTCATCTGGACTGAGACGTTTATTTGATGCGTGGTCCAAAGTTAAATCGAACTTTCTTGGAACTAAATCACCACGTTCTATACACAAATTGTGTAGAACAACGCTGGCTAATCTGTATAGTTTTACAGTTTCTTTGTTACTTTCACATTTCCGGAAAAGAACTCTAAATCTGCTTTTTAATCTCCCAAACGCACCCTCTGTGACTAGTCTTGCTCGGCTGTGTCGGAAATTGAAATAACGTTTGTCTTCAGGCAGTATCGCGTCTCCGTGTGGTTTCATCATAAATGTTCGTAACGGAAATGCACCGTCGCCTAAAATAAGGGGTGGTATATAA
Organism: Candelabrum cocksii; assembly: GCA_963930725.1. Lineage (NCBI taxonomy): Eukaryota > Metazoa > Cnidaria > Hydrozoa > Anthoathecata > Candelabridae > Candelabrum > Candelabrum cocksii. Next base: position 3,620,377 of record OZ005668.1, on the reverse strand, counting down.
ACATCTTCAACTTTTTGAGCAACATTTGGAAGTAGTTCCCCTCCAACAATTCTTCGCCAAAGGTCAGTGGATTGTAACAGTGTAGAATCGTGAGTGTTCCCAGGGGCTCCTACTGAAGCCCAAATAAATCGGTATTTTGCATCGACTAATGCCATCAAAACAACTGAATAAAATCCTTTAAAATTAAAGTATTGTTTCATAGATTGGGCCCCACCATTAGGACATTTTATAGGAAGGTGAGAACCGTCTACAGCTGCAAATGCGTAGGGAAATTGCCACTCTTCACCAAATTTACTCATACAATATTCGATATCATTTTCTGAAGTAGGAAAATGTTTCTTTACAGTATCGTCCCATAACGTGTTGATTATTGCTGTACAAGTTTCCGAAACGATCTTGCAAACAGTTGCTTTAGCCAAGCCACACATTTCACCTATTGTATAGATATAATCACCTCGAGATAGTTTGAAAATTGTTACAGCAAGTCTAAAATCAGAAAAAACTGGTTCTTCAGTAACAGTTTCCTTTGTGATTTGATCACTAATTTGACTCAAAATGTAATAAAAAGTAGTGCGACTCATTCGGAATGTTTCATAAAATCTATTATCGTCATATTTATCTCGAACAGTCTCCCACCATCCTTGATTTCTGATAAAACGACGACAAGATCTTGGTTTTCGATATATTTTTTTTCTAATCGAATCAGTTATCATTATCAGGGTTCTCAGATGATTAAGACACTGAGAAATGAGAATTAACCTTCTCTTTTCTCTAAGTAGTAAAATTGACATTAGCTTTTGGAAACGTTGCATCTTTTTTCTACGATTCATCTGATAGATGTTAATGTAAAAAGCAAGAAGCAGTGGCGGATCTAGGGGGGGGGGGGGGGTGAATAGGGTGGCTAGCCACCCCCCTTAATTTTCAAAAAAAAAAAAATATGCTTGCAACCCACGTACGTCAGGACAGTAACGTATCGCGGAGTAAGCTAGGCCTACTTTCTCGACTCTAACACAGGCGCGGCAGGGGTGCGGTGGGTGGTTCGATATATGTAGCTATAAGTAAGTAAGTAGGCCTGGGCTACGTTTTCATAGTAAGTGTTGACAAATGTAATGAATTATTATTCCATGAAAGCCAGTGACAGGAAAAAAGAAAGTAAATTTATAGCCAGTTTAGCCACGATATAGGCCTATTCTTCAGCCTAGACACAAGTCTGACTTCGAGCACATCATACATAACACAACGGCTCGTGATTCGATGTTATTGTGGCGCTTTTTAACAACAAAAAACGACAGGATTGACGTACAGCATGATAACGACAGGGTTGACGTACAGCATGACTTGTAACTAATGACAGGCAAGGGCCTCTTTATGCTTTATTATGCACACCGTAGTTGAATATTCGTGTATATTAATGTGGCATACATTACTTTTAGCTTTTTTTGATTCTTTTACTTTTAATTGATTTACAGCATTTTGGAATGCTATTAAGTATTTTGTTGATTTGTTTTCGAATAGACACCACATTTACTCCCCACAGGGTAATCTGGAAATGCATGTGGTGTCCACTATTTGCTAATAGGATTAACCATTTTATAATCTTTTGGTCATTGGTATCTGTTGCGGCCATCAAATCAATTAGCTTTAATTCCTGTTTTAGTAATTAAGTGTATTTTCTTTGTTTTGATAATGATTAAAACTTAATGTAAATGGTCAGGAAGACCATTCTCAGTCAGAGCCTTAAGTGAGCAACATCAATAAAGCAATTTCTTACACTTCTATATTTCTTTCAAATCAAACGTAAATTATGGCTGATCCTCCTCGAAAACGGATTAAACAGAATAAACTAGATAGTTTTTTTGTGAAAAGCATCCAACAACCAGAAGGTCCATCCACTAGTAGTGATAGTTGTTCCACTCGGCCGCTACCACCAGCTCCGTTATCTGCAGATCCATCGGATTTACTAACTCCGTCTAGTAGCCAGGGAGAATCTATCGGAGCCATAGGTGAAGCAACAATTTCGACTAGTACATCTCCCAATGACGTTTGCTGTGTTATTAATGCATCGGAAAAGTTAAGCAATATTGAAAAACTTAACATTATTGATAATATTTGGATCCCTGGAAATTCAGATACACTTCATAGTCGAAAATACAAAGGAAGCAAACATGTTTCGTTTCAGAAAAGATGGCTTGAGCAACGTAAGTGGCTGTCATACAGCAATCACATCGATTTTAAAGGTGGGTGGTGTCTAGCATGTGTACTCTTTCTAAGTAATAACGAAAAAGATAAACTGGGTGCTTTTGTAGTTTCACCAGTCACAAACTACAATAAATCGAAAGAACTTTTGGACAGTTATGAACAAAAGGATTACCATAAGCGAAGCATCGAACGGTTATTAGCTGTTCGCTCTCAAGCAATTAACATTGAGAAAAGAATTGATGTTCAACTAAGTGAACGATCATCACAAAATGTGCAAAAAAACAGTTTGGTTTTGCCAGTTATTGTCGATGCTGTGCTACTATGTGCAAAACAGCAAATTGCATTGCGTGGACATCGAGACGATTTGATTGATTTTTCATATCCAGAAACGCACAATGAGGGGAATTTTATTGCAGTTCTTCGCCTATTGGCAAAATCAAATCCTGTGTTAAAAGAATATCTTGTGTCTGGACCTAAGAATGCCAGGTACACAAGTAAAACAACCTAAAACGAAATTTTAACCGTAACGGCAAATTTAATTCGGGATAAATTTCGGAATTGCCTTGAGAAATGTGAACACTTTGCATTAATGGCGGACGAAACCAGCTCACATGGACGAGAGGTACTATCTGTCTGCTTACGTTTCCTAGATGTCATAAACGACCCATCCAACCCAAAGAAATGCGAAGTTTTGCTAGATATGTGCCATTTAGAGAGAACAACTGGCGTGGCAATAAGCGATGCCATTAGAAAATCGCTGGACATGCATAAGATTTCGCTTTTAAACTGTAGAGGTCAAGCCTATGACACAACAGCTTCTATGAGCTCGAACACCAAGGGTATACATGCAGAAATTGCAAAACATGCTCCTGATGCACAGTATCAGGGTTGTTGTCTACATTCCCTGAACCTTGTTATTTGCCACGCATGTAAGATTTCGCAAATCTCAAACATGATGGATTCCTGCCGAGAATTGTTCAGCTTTTTTGACAATTCCCCAAAGCGACAGAGGTTCTTTGAAACGGTAATTTCTGCCAAAGCCCCGAATGCCAAGAAGCACAAGTTAAAAAATATGTGCAAGACACGTTGGATCGAAAGGCACACTGCTTTTGAAACCATTTACGATTTGTATGAATTTATTGTTATCACTTTAAATGAAATATGTGTGCCTTCTAATGATGATTCGTTATATCCTAATTCAGAGGTGTGGAAATGGGATTCGTCGACAACCGCAAAGGCAAACGGTCTCCGACACACATTTATGGATTTTACACATGTTGTAAGTTTCATGTGCGCTAAAGAAATGCTTGAGCCAATGCGCCCCATTGTAAGTGCCCTGCAAGGTAAACTTATGGAAGTGTACCTAGGATTCCAGAAAATCGAATTGGTCACTGCGTCTTATAAAGATATTCGGCAGGAAATTGACAGTTGGTTTGACCGTTTGTACGTGAAAGTATTGAATCTATCTGAATTGGTCGGAGGAACAGAAAAACGGCCCCGACTCTGTGGTAGACAGCAAAACCGGGATAACCACCCATCAGAATCGGTTTCCCAGTATTGGAAGAGAACAGTGGCAATACCATTTTTAGATGTGGTATGTAGCGAGTTAGACTCTCGTTTCAGTATTGAAAAGAGGGCACACTACGAACTTTGTGCTCTAATTCCGGAAGTAATTAAGGATAAAGATGATGATGCTGTCAATGCTCTTGGACAGGTTCTGTTTCAGAAATGGAGCCATGTGATGCCACTCTCTTCAGCATTTGATAGTGAAATTCTGCGATGGAAGAATTATTGCAAACGGCAAGTTACTGGTACTTCTCACGTTTCTGTGACAACTCTTCTTTCCGTACATGCAGACAAATCATTTTTTCCTAACATAAGAGAACTTCTAATGATTCTTGCGGTCTTGCCAATTGGTAGTACGGAGGCAGAAAGATCATTTTCCTGTCTTAGACGAATACATACTTGGCTTCGTACCACCATGACCACTGAAAGATTGGCCGATCTAGCTGTTATCGGCATGCATGGATTTTCAACTGCATTAAATACAAAGCAGATTTGTGACCGCTTTATAGCTTTTCACCCTCGTCGAATGCAGTCCGCATCTATTTTGGTCGACTATTAGAGTTTAATTCCGGAACTTTTTAAGCTGTTCTTCTATAGTATCATAACATTTTATTGGTTTCTATTTTTTTAGCAATGTATAAACACCTAATACTTTTTATGTTTTATTATCATCGTTTCTTTCTTATTAATAGACCAGCTAAACAATAAGCCTTAACAAATATTCTGTTATGTTCTGTTTTCTTGTAAATTTGTGTAAATAGTTTAAATAATGAAAACTTGCCCGTACAGGCCCAAAGATAAAGACATGTACAACAAATTATATTCATTCAGTCTATCCTGTTTTTTTAATAATTAAATACAGTAGGCATTCATACATCGTAGTTTGTCCCTGCAGTGACGCGAGTTGATTTCGGAAACTTCCGGAAGCTCTCGGTTTTTTCGGTTTATTATACAGAGCGCTTTTCACTCGTTAGCGAGCAGTACACAGTAAAAATAATGCTTTCAGATGTACTTGTATTCATAATTCATTAATGTTTTAAAGGTTTTTATTGAAGTTGTATTTTTTAAAGATAATTATGTATGATGTGATTTCCCAGACCGTTTTAGTTAGCTTGGCCTGGCTAATGTAGATCGCTAGTGGCGGTAAGTGGGTGACGTGTGCGTGCGTAGCCTAGGCCTAGACATGACGACCAGCTAAAATTATACGCTGTGATAATAGGCCTAACTATATAAATAACTACACGATTAGATTGTAGTACAAAACTATATTATTATTATTATTATGTTACTGTAAATGAAGAGAAGTGCCTTTATTATTACACAATTAAAGCAGTTTTATTTATTAAAACAGAACCCTATAATAGTGTGTCATTGACTTACTTTTTCCAAAGTTTTCCGGAGGTCGGGAGGGGGGACACCCCCCGCTCGGTGCTTCGCACCTGGTAGCCACCCCCCCAAATCTCATCCTAGATCCGCCACTGAGAAGTCTTCTTCTTTTAATCGCAGCCATCTTGTTAGTTTGTTTATACAGCATTGGCCACACAAGAAAAAAAATTGTACTTATTTTTTAAATAATTGAGTATAATAAAGGATAAACTAAATTATGGAAGCATGACCAATGATATATTAAAAACCACATTAAGTTAGGCGATAAGCTGCGTATAAACCGAAATGTTTTTTTTGCCTCACTTTTGCCTAACTCAAATCATTTGAATTAGATGAGGCAAAAGTTAGGCCGTATAAACTACGCCTAAGATATCATATAGACCTATTGATAAAGTAGTTATCGCAAAATACTCGAAAAATATGGCATATTTTTCTCGTTTTTTATGTTTTTCTTAAATATTTAACTCGCCTAAAGGCTCGTTTAAAAAACTCAAAAAAATATTCGCCATATTTTTCTCGTAACTCGCGATAACTACTACAAATCGAAATTTTCAATAATAAAGCAAGAAAAACAATAAGGTTTATTAAGGTGTATTAGACTTCAAGTTTAAATGCTCAGAAAACTTTTTGTTAAAAAACTTTAAAACATTATATATAAATAAATAATAATTAAACTTTTGTATCAATTTTGTGTTTTTAAGCTTCCGTTTAACGGCCGACATCTTGACTTAAGCTTTCTTAATTCAAAACAAAACTTTTACACTTTGTAATATTTTGATCGCAATCGAATTTTCAAATAATCAAACATTTTTGTTCCATTTGCTGTGTGAATGAGGAACGAGAAGGAAAAAATTTGAGATAGAGAGAGAAATAGTCGCAAGGGAACAAGTTTTTTGTTCGAGATAGAGAGAAGTTCGAGATAGAGAGTAGTCAAGATAGAGAGAGTATACTGTATAATATATTTGAAAACTTTCGCCCTAAATAACCTTTATCATCCATTATGTATTCACAAGTAACAGTCTGTCGCTGGAAAAGTTGCAAGAAACTCTTGAAAAATTTAAAAACTTAAAAATGAATATAAGAACACTCATTTGTGATGTTAAGCTAGGAAATACAATTCATTCCCTGAAAGAATTAAGCATCGTCATACTTGCTGTCTAGGAGCTGGGCCAGGTAATGGTACAATAGCTTTTGATTTTGTAAACCGGGAAGTATGGCGATTTATCTGGCTCGGATATAATGTTAAATCTGAAGGTGGTGTAGGGTTTATATTGGCACCGCCGGTTGAAATTATTGCCACCCACTTTCCTACACCGGGTCTAATTATGTCTATCAGAGTTAAGATATATGGTATAATTGTTGCTTTAACAAGTTGTAACCGATAATATGAAGAATTTTTTTATCGCGCGATCTTCGTAAAGCAACAGATTTAAAAAGTGACGGAGTGAACTCAAAATGTCCTGGGGCATGATGGGATAATACACTAGGATTTAATATTTCAGGATTTGTGTATACAAATGGAATCTATTTTAAAATTTTACTTTGACAATAATTTCCTAATTATTAGTAGCATTTTCCGTTCAAAAAGAATTCATCGCGGTAAGTAGCTTCATGCCACTACTGGTAAAAAGAAGTTGATTGATTATATCACCACCCAATCCTTTCTCCATAAATAGATCTAATCCTGTCGAGTTTAAAACGGTGCTAGCAGGCTTTTTGACACTTACCACTTGTTACTTGGTACGACAATTTTCAACAAGAAAAGGAAGTTTCTAGAACACAATATAGCAAAAATTAACGTGTCGTGTATCAAAGATGATGTTATTTTAAAAGTGTATTCAGAACACCTTGACAATTTTATAGATTCATCAGAGCTTCCTAAGGTTTTTGCGAACTGTGTTGTGGACGCAGTTAAGAATTGTCGAAATTTCGTATTCCAAATAGCTGCCGCCTAAAAGAAAGTAAACCGTGGGAAGACTCTGATCTTAAAAATATGATTCGAAGTTTGAAATCTCTGACATCTAAACAAGAAGTTCGAACTCAACAAAATTGAATTAGGAGTAAACGCAATAATTATATTTTCAAGAAAAAGTAACTATAACTAATCCTGCAATCCTAAACCTCGTCAAATATTATTTTAGAAATTACATCTCAAAACAAAAACTAACTGCGCATTTTAAACAACCTTTTCAATCAAGACCATTACCACCAGAGCGAGAATTCCCAAACTGAAAGATCTGTCAATTAACATTGATGAGTCAATCCCAACTAAGAAGAACTCATAAAAACCGTACAATCTTTTAGAAACAATAAATCTACAGAAACTGATCAAATCCCAACAGAGGATCTAAAGTATCACGATGGTGAAATCTCATTGCTCTTTTTATTAACAGTCATTTGGAATCTGTACAAAGTTCGTAATAAATGGTTAGTGTCCAGTAGTGTAACACGCCCAGAACATAGATTAAACTAATTTTAGAAATTTGACCAAACGTCATGTCTCACACAGCGATGGACATATTTTGTAGTTTTCAAACGTATGACTTAAGCCGATTTTTGAATTCATGACCTAGAACCTGCTGGGCACGAGCCTCGAGATGTGCTATTCTAATTTCGAGGTACTCAGATATCGATCCCATGATTGTGAAGGAACAATATGTCAATAATGTGAGGATCATCGCATTGTAGATTTTGCAGCTGGTCTTCAATCTATCATGGGTCTGATTTTACGTAAAAGAGAGACACGTGACAATGCTTTTGCGATTGATTGTTGAATCAATACAATTCTTGATCTGATGCAAAAAAAAAACAAAAAACACATGAGACAAAAGTGCAATAAATAAATAAGTAACCATGTATTTCATATCAAATTTTCAGCAAGGGGGGGGGGGTGTAATTTAAATAGGGTTAAGGTCTTGAAAGTGTTTCAGGACTTCAGTTACTGCTTTAAATTCAAAAGGATGATGTCAAAAGTTTTTTAGCGCCCATTGGGGCTAGCCACGTCAACTTTCTATGACCCCAAACTTTCCCGTGACCATGAGGATTCCAATTTGGTATGGCAAGTCCAAATTGGTCAAGTAGTTTGAGTCTATAAGACACAAACAGACAAACAAACATTGACTTTTATTAGTATAGATAGAAGAGTTGGGATGACGGGATCGAAAATGGAGGGGGTAATTTTACAGATGAGGGGAATAGAAGACGTGTATCATCTACCAACCTGTAGTTGAATGGGCGGGTGATTCATGGAAGAAGGTTGCTACAGATGACGTAATAATGAAAGGATTTCGTCAATGTGGTGTTATTGACTACGCTGATAATATCTGTTTTGCATTCAAGATTGCAAGAAACAATCAAGCAAAGTTTCCGAGGAGGTCATTCAAGAAGTAAAAGAATTTTTTGAAGAAATGATGGCTTTCACTCACTCACTTGAAGAAGTGTCAGCTGACAAGGAAGTCACTGATAAATCAAACAAAATTGCACAGCCGACTTCAGTGACAATGAAATGGTAGAAAATAAAAGGACGATAGAGGGAGAAGTTAATCATCAAAATTCGGAAAGCGATGACAATGACGATATTGATGTAATAAATTTGTAAATGTATTAAAAGATTTTTAAACATCAAGTATTATGTTTTTCCTTCATTTTTTTAGTCTTTTTCGTTTTTTTGCGGTGGGAAATTCCAACAAAGAAATCACGGTTCACATACATTCTTCTAAAACAGCCATTAACAACATAATATTTTGAGCAGCTTCCCAGTTACAACATATTGTTACAGATAGGAAAAAAATAAAAATAGGTTTAACCTTTCAAGGTCTAGAATAAACTGTGTGCTCTCCCATTTTCTAGATTCAATGAACTGGTTACAGTTCGTTTAGATTCACTCTTCAAAGTATGAAATCTTATTTAATGAACAAGAAGATTTTCCTTTCGATAAAACATTAATATTCTGTCTTTTAGTGGGCCCCAGATAAAGTAACAAGCTGGTCAATTTATTGTCTTGTTATAGTCTCCAATCGGTACAATAATCGGTACACGAGAGCGAAGGGGGCAAGAAAAGCATCAAAGAAACAGGATGAAGTGTATTCAGTCTATACATGGTAAATATCTACAAGAGGACAACACCAAACACCGCGTTCATTGGTTCTCTTTGCGTTATGTACATAAAAACAACAACAGCTCAGTTCTACTTACAAATCCTTTATAACAAAAATATAAACTTCCGGCACAAACACATTATTCGTGTAGGAAACGTGCAAGTGACAGAGAGTTTACCACAGGGTACAATACCACTATCGAGCTTAACCTTGGTATGATACTTAAACCGACAGTAAAAAATATGGTACATTTAGAGTTACTGTTGCGGCAGAGCAGCCGGACCTGTAGGGACAAGCGATGTGAAGAAACATTGCAGTAGAGTAAAACACACGCGAAACATATTCGGCCTAGCAGGCGGTAGCGGCGTTGAATCTGTCCCATCCGCATTTCCTTGAACCCCGTCGTTTGGTGAGTTATCGACAGGCTGTTCTGTTAAGACAGATAAAGAGTGAAAGTGATCTTACAGTAAATGATATAAACAAACGACAATATCAGTTTGGATTTCTGACAAGAAGGTTCGGTGAGATAATTTTGAATCAGTACCTTGGGGTTCGGCCGGAGGGCGTTGTACTCTAGTCGGTGTGAACCAGCCGGCTTGGTATATATACAAAATGAACCCCAACACAGCCACGAGAAGGAACCTGGTGGTGGAGGAGTAGAAGTAGACGATACTCAGCAACATAATTGCGCGCAATGACATATACATCCAATCCAACCAGTCGCGGTTTCTTGCGTCGTCAGCGATTACAGCCTCACCTCCGGGACCGGCATTCATGGCAATATTCTCTTCCGGTGCCGGAGCATTATCAACGGGCGGTTGAGGAGCCGCTTCTGGTTGCATTGGCGCGGGAGTAGAGGGAGTTGAGGGCGTTGATGGCGGAGTGGCGTTAACGACGGTCGTAGCGGGGTGGTATTGTTGGTAAGAAGGTTGGTAGGAAGGTTGGCCAGGGTGTTGGTACCTTAAAACAAGAGAGATTTTGATCATAAGAACAAGAGAGAAAAGGCATCTCTTAGCTTGACAAAACGGAAAGATAGTTCGTTGAAGTGAATTCAGTTAAAAAACTTCATTTAATATGACAAAAACTGTTGGAAATTTGAGAGCAAAGAGAAACTTTTGTTGGTAAAATTAAAAAGCAATCTCAATGCGATTTTCCTTCTACATTCTTGCAAAAACTGTTTTCGAGATGAGAATGCATGTTCCAAGAGGAAGCACAACAGCAAAACAGAAGAAGACCTGGTTCTTACATATTGTAAGCGTTTGCAGCCATTGACATCTGCCACTGGTGCATCTGATGTAGGTACTGGGCTTGCATTTGATAGAGTTGCTGTTGGTTCGCATTAGAGGGTGGCTGACACCACATGTTTGAGTAGAAAGGTTGCTGAGGCATCACAATCGGATTTTGAACCGAAGAAGACATTATCGGAGAGGAGGAGCTGAAAAGCAACAGATAAAAACTGATTTGTCTTTCAGAGCAGGAGTTTGGAAAAAGGAATTACTTATTTTCTGAATATCTCTTGCAACTTTACAAAGTTACTAACTAAAAATAATTTATAGTCAGAAATAAAAATGAAGAACAATATGTGTTAAACAAGAATGGAATAATAATAATTGCGAAGACTTGTAATAACCATTAAATACAATAATTGAATCATATAAATACTGAAAAGTAGGTATCAAAGATATGTGAAAGATGTCAAAATTTTATAAATGCAAATATTCTTATTTGTTCACTCCACATACACACAACAAGAAAGTTCAAGGTTTTTTCAAGCAAATGGTTTTATAAAACTATACTCTTCGCAATAGATAATTTAAAAAAAAGCTGCAATTGAAATCTACACATGTGCGCACACTTGGTGGTGAGTTACTTATCATTCTACCTAACACTTTACAATATAAATACAAAGAGGAACGTTGAAATGATCTGCCTTCCACGCAATGGACGTATTCTTTAGCGGGTTTGATTGCAAAGCGAAGGAACCGTAAAGAATGATAGAGCGATGCCTTGAATAAATCAAGGTTGCATTCTTTCCGGCATATCACTTACATTGTAGCGCTTGTTACGACTCTATGTCGAAGTCCATCGTGCAACGTTGATGCCGCAGGAACATTGATGTTCACACTGGTGGGTGAAGGCTAACAAAGTATAATAAATGAGATGAGAGTATCGATAAAAATAATTAAAGTGGAAAAATTTTGACGAGGAGAAAATTTGGCGCAAAATGGCAAAAATCGCCAAATTAAATCCGCGCTAAATTAAACTTTTTTTCTGGCTGCGCCAAATTTAATCATTTTTTAGCTGCGCCATTTTTTTTTATTATTTTTTTTTTTGCTGCGCCAATTTGTTCTTATTGACTGTCTGCACATAACTAAAACATTTTTCATACGAATTAGAAGGATTTGTAACGAAAGAAAAGACATTTTTTAACTATCTAGTCGATCGTTATAATATCAACGTTTTGATTTTTCTTATCAGTCTTTTCTACAGCTGGCACAACTGGCGAAGGTTTGAAGAACTGTCGAATATGTTTCTGGTGGTCATTTTTTGCTTTGGTAACTGTCTTTTCCTTCGTCTTTTTTTTGGTAGCTGCAGGTCCTGTTTGAATATCGTTTGACTCGTCGTGAATGAGGAATGATCCGAGAATTTCTTCTTCCTTTGGTTCAAAATTAAATATAATTTATTCCCAATGAAAAATCCAATAAAATCCAATAAAAATATACACACAATGCAATATATTAAATAAAATAAATAATAAACCAATAACAGTAAAATTTAAAACAAATACAGTATATATAATCAAAGATTCACTCTGATATTTCAGCCATAGAAACGTTCAATTTAAAGTCATTCATCATATCTGATTCATCTCTGGTTTTGAAAGGGACTCTCGATCCGCGTATACACAGGCAAACTGACTTAATTATTTCGAAAGAGAGACGAGTTCTTATCCAGGAAATAATTGTCTCGTATTTTTCGTTCTGCTTCTTTGATAATCGATGTGAAAGATTTTTCAGGAAATTTTTGGATTCCCTTCCCATACCGCCGTTTGTGCCGAAGACAAGAGGGGTAAAATCACCGTGCTCAACTTGAAGAACTCTTTGAAGGTAAGAGCGTTTCTTTTCGTTCTCATTTTCTTGGAATATTTGCTTGATAGTTTTGTTCTGGTTTGACTTGGAGTTAATATGCGTGACACGAACATCGAAGAATGCATTAACTCCAGGAGACCAAAAACTGCCAGCTTTGATATCCAATCTCGCTTCAGGGCTTACATTTGCTGATTTTAATTGAAAGACTTCATTGTCTAACGGTAGCAAATGCGGTTCAGATTGTACGTTCTTGTTGGTTTTAGAAAGTTCTTCCTTTGGTTCTGCATATAAAGTTTTGATGAGTTGTTTATACTTTTTCAGTAACAGTTGGTTTATGACTGTCCCAGGCATCGAAACTTTGACAATGCATGGAATCTCTATACCACCTTGGACAAGGGGGGATCGTCTATAATCCGTGCTTGTAAGCTTAGCAGATACTGCCGCTCCTCTATCCAACAAAAACTTTGTGATCCAAGAAATTTCCATCGGTAGATGTCCAACTATTTTGTTTTCCTTTTCATCGCATGTCTTGATTGCAAATCTGTCAAAAATGTTTCCTTCTTCATAGAAACAATTCAGAGATTGCTCTGGTCCTGGGATCCAAAATGTTACCTCAGTTTTAACAGAAAATGATATCCACTTCATTTTTGTGCCAAATAACATGACCCACCTTTTTCAACCCTTAGATTTAACCGTTAACAAACACTGTAAAACATATCTCAAAAATCTCTTCTCGGAATGGTATTCGCAACAGATGATAGAGAATCAATTGGCTCTTGGAAAAAAGGTAGAAGAAATTAACATACAATTTCGCCTTTCAACGATGAAACCCCTACACGCAAAATGGTTAATGCAATATTACAATGAAATCACTTCAGCTACTGGTCGATTTGTCATCATCAACGGTTGGAAAGCAGCTGGCATATCCGATGCATTAGAGCTTGGTTCAAAGAATTTACCTTCTATCGACCCTTTTGAAGACATTTCACCCCTCGCAAACAAAGCAGATTTTGCACCACCTTCCATCGTCAATGTTTTAACACAAGAATTAAGACGGAACTTTGTTAATGACGCTGAAGACGAAGATTCTGATTGGGAAGGAGAAGATGAAGATGTAGATTTCAGCAGAAATGCTTTTGACATTATAATTGATGACGAGTAAAGTCTTTATATGATAGGATGTTTTTGTAAATAGTTGTCGCACTGAGCTTTTCATTCTTTCATGAATCTTCTGTTTTTAGTTGCAATAAAAAATGTTGAAAAGTCATTAATATCCTCATTATTTCAATTTATGTTATGCTTAATCATCTAACCTTTCTTGAATATTTACTGATTAACTCTGATTCTTAAGAAAAGGTCTATAGCATTTTAAAAAATTTTGGGTTGCGCCAAATTAAATCCGCGCCAAATTTTAAAAAAATCTGGCTGCGCCAAATTAAATCCGCGCCAAAATTTCTCCACTGAAGGTAATCACTTTTTAACAATAATAGTTTTCGTAAACAATCTTTTGTTAGCGTTTATTACCAAAAATTTATATTGAATAACTAATTCGCAAAATATGCTTTTTATTTCTTGTTTTTTTCTTCAAAGAACAGCACTTTCACTGAATGGTTTTTGAAAGATCTGAACATATAAATTGAAGCGATATCTCTGTGTAATCACTGTGAATGATGTAAAGTTTTTCGTAAACAAATATACGTTGTTTACGAAAAACTTTACATCGTTCACTCATGCCATAACAATATATTTAAATGATTTGTTTTGGTGCGTTTTGAGAATTTCATACATCGCGTTATCCATCTTACATTTTGACGTAGGCAATAGTATCATTGTAACATATAACATTATATTAAGCGTATTATACAGAATGCAGAAAGTTTGAGAGGTGTGTTGCAACGAAAACAACCCACCTTGTTGACTTCATCTGTTTCTGAGCAGACTATATGCAGGGTCTGAGAAACACATTCCTAATAAAAACAGAATGAGCACGTTGATTGTATATTACCTTGGAACATATAGGGAATGGAAAAACAATCAACTTTTTTTGTAATCTTCAATTCAAGCATACACGAACCATTTTAGAATTGATTCAAGTTTCTTGTTGTTTTCGGATGTGTTTCACACGAAGGTTTCAAATTATATGGATTCATGCAAAGTTTTAAAATCAAAGTTACAAATAGTATTGAATTGTAATAGCCTTTTTAGTAGGACTTCTTTTGATGAAGCACCCAACAATTGTTTTTGACTTAAATGGCTTGTTTTTGACTTAAAAATAGCTTTTTTATTGCTTATTTTAGTTTTTCGTAAACTAAAGAAAGAAAGATATTGTTTAAATATTTCTAACAAATAAACAAGACCATCTTCAAATCCATGAAAAAGGACCATTTACAATTTAATAAAACTTATTTAATACTACTAAAATCACATCTATTTATTAATAAACAAAAATATATATTTAACAATTATACAAGTTGATTTTAGAGCTTGTTTACAGGGATTCAAGGTGACTAATGATAAAGTTACGAAATATACATTTTAATTTTTACCTGGAAGATTTCTTTTAATATGTGATGGTCCTGAAGTAGGTGGCCCAAGTAGATAAGCTTTTGAGATTGACTGTCCTGGAAAACAGATAGAAGAATTTCAAATTTTTCCACAAGGTACTTATGAGTACTCGTTTTGAAAATGTAAAATAGAAAATAAAGTAGATGTATTGCTGATTTAACAATCTAAGTGACAAGAAACACATCAACATTTGTAAAGCTGGTCAATGGATGCACATCTGAAATGCACACCAAATGGTGCTGGAATAGTGTACACCGTGCCCTGATGGGATTAGATCCAGGGAGCTATCAGTTTGGCACTCGTACTATCCCTACACCATAACTGCTTTTAAATTATAACAGACTACAACATAAATTGTTTTTCTGTAGTTGTTTCACCACAAAAAAAGGGTCAAAGATCCTGTTTGTTGTTGTTGTTTTTAACAAGGCTTCCAGAACGCTCATTAAGCATTATTATAAAGACGTTGACCCAGAGTTTTAGTGTATTTAATTGCTCCCATTTGAGCTACGGTTATTTTTGATGAAATACGGCATTGTTTATTTATAACCACTCACTAAACAACTTTGTGATAGCGTGGGCCTCGAACCCAGAACCTTTCGGTTAAGAGCCAAACGCCATTACCATTGCGCTATCGCCGGATCCATTAGAGATTAAGGGTTACTGGATGAATCGCTGATGGAGTAAATGATGCAATGAAGTGACTTTTAGTTGACAGATGTTTATTGACTTATTTGAATAACTGAAGGTCAGGGAACACCCACCACCAGGGTACAGAAGGATTATGAGATAGGTTCATACAAAACATTAAACTATTAGCTCTGCAAAGAAATTTGTGAGTAACCATTTTTATCATGTTAATCTGTCGCTTACCTAAATGGTTTAAATTCCTAATTGGTTTGTAACATATTTATTGCATATTTAACCAAATATTTGGGTTATTATAACTCAATTCCAATAAAATTTTGACAGATAAAAGATAATTTTGCACTTGTTTATCAAAACACTTTTCATACGGAAAACAAAGTACTAGTATTTAGGTTTAAAAAGCCAGTCATGTTTTGTATTAATTTATTTGCCAACATAGTAATTTACGTTATACCAGGAGACGCTATAAATGGTGAAACTGTTCTAACATCACTCAAACAACTGTACTCTTTTGTGGTTAATTGTAGGGGGGTCAAATAAGCAGGGGGTGGGTCAAATAAGCAGGGGGTGGGTACTGATGTTGATGAATCATCAATTGATCCCAAGTTGAAGGCAGACTTAAAATGCTTGAGCCGCATCGAGAAAGAACAAAACTCAATAAATAATCTTCCATTCTTCGTGAGAATGGAAAACATGATAGCCGGAGAACCCCGTAGAGCCCGTGAGAAACCCAGAAAGAAACCGACAATTAATGTTAGTGAAAGAACTGAACAGGATGATAACGATGACAATGCGTCTGACATTTTTAACATATACATAAGCATAAGGAAAGGAGTGGGTCTCATTGTCAAATTTTGATAAAATGGGGGGGGGGGGGGTCGTTATAAAATGATTTTGGGGGTGAAAATTTTGAAAATATGCAATTTGGCCCGTCCCCCTACAATTAAACACAAAAGAGTATAAGTTATTAGTCTGGCCAATATAAATGTTGACTCATTATATACAATGCAATGCAAGTCTAGTCAATGCAAATCAAACTATTGTAAACTATTTCTTGAGTGAAGAATTCAAAAATCACAACAGAATAGTCATTAGATGATGTCTTTATAGTGAATTTTGGAATTAAAGTTTAGGTACAGAGTGTATTCTTAATTGACATGAAAGTTTGGCAGCGCTGAGAATTTTAGCACAAAGAGGGCCTGGAACCAAGTGTCTATATTTCAGGAACTGTAAGAGATTTTGAGCTGAAATTTAGAACATGTGATTTTCTCATCAAATGTAGTGTACCTATCATTCCATCAAATTTGGAGAGAGTGGGTACATGACCAGTTGATTTCACATGGAATGACCCTTTTAAACAAGACTGGCTTTTTTCTGTTCAGAGTGTCACTACAATATAGCTGATTGGTCAATTACCCCAATGCTTGCATTAAATTGATAAGACCTTGGAGGAATAGTCCACCTAAAACAACATTAGCTAAAGGGCATGTGTTTGCACGTTAAGTTTATTGTATTTTTCACCAATATTTTAAATGTACTCCAGTAACCATTAACGTTAACATCATATTTTTTTACCGAAATGTGAACTATTGATATAAGGGTCAATAAACTTAAAATCAATTTGCATTATATTCAGCCACGTCACTGAATCACCCAGTCCATGAAGAATTCCAAGATCGCAAAAATGTGCAGACCAGCCATTTGACAATCTTAAGATTGCTGCAAAAAGTTATGCACACATATACATTGGCCACATATAGATTGACTAACAATGACCTACACTTATTTCTTGTTATTGTACAGGCAAATGTGTATTAGTCTAGCCAATAACAAGAAAGAAGAGGTATGAACAAGAGGTGGTATGCACAATCTATCTATCTATGCATAGGTTATTAAACTGAAGTAAAGATAAATCTTTATCTCTAATTCCATTTCTGTTCCCACTCTGTCCATAATTACTCTGGTGAATTAACCACACAGTGGCCCCTTTTTTGCAATCTACATATTAAATATACAAACTTTAACTTCTAAATTAACATAACATCATAAATGCAAATCGAATGACTCACCGGTTTCGACGGATATACATCTTGTAAATATTCTTTTAGTTTACGAACTGTCCAAGTCAAATCACAGTTGATTTGTATATCTTCAACGTGCTGATTTGGTGTTTTTATGGTTAGTTTTATTAACGATTCCATCTATACTGAGCTATCTTCAGGTAAAAGAAAAATTAAAAATATTCGTAACTGATTCAATTTTTTTAATTTCGAATGTTTACTTCTTGTCGGATTTTGTTTTAGAGATGGTCAAACACACCAGTGTTTTTAAAAATAGAAACCATACAATAGTTGTGGTTGCCATGAAAAGCCATTATGAAATACGTCACGTTAGGTTATATCACGTGAATACATGAAGCGGGTTGGCTTAAACTGATTGGCTTCGGTTGAACATCTGGTTACGTTTTTTGCGCGGGAAGATAAGTGTTTTATCCAGACTGTTTTGCAATTAATCTGGTAAAATTTTAGGTTTGATTACCTGGACAAATTTTTAATTAAGCAAATCGTTTTTGGTAATTTTGGAAGCGTAATTTAATATAGAATAACATAGATACTTAAACCCATAGAAACTCCAATTTGGAAAAAAAATTTATTTAGAGAAATTATGCAGCAAAATACTAAATACTTAAATTTACGTTTTACGCGAAAAAACAATTATTTGTTATGTTCAACTATTCAATAATTGTGAGTGAATGTTTGGGTAAAAGATAAATGAAGCTAGGACCAAGATATGACGTAATTATTCTGTTTTAACAATAAAAAATAGTCAAAAATCAACCTTTGAAATCAATGGAACAAAAGTAAAAGTAAACAAAATTGAGGGTTAGAAAGAATAAGAATATTAAAAACATATATATATATACTCTAGAAGAAAATAACTAGAGTTTTTTAAATATTATAGAGTCACTCAAAAGATTATAATTTTCAATGTTGTCTTCCTTGTCATCAGTTAAAACCTTCTCCGTTGCAGTCACCACATGTGCTACACATTTGAGACCATTTTGCAGGCAGGTACAGTGCGTTGTTCCATAATTGTTTCTTGATTAGCCTTTTCATTTGCATCTAATAACTTAAAATATCATTGGGTGCTGCTGCCTGTAACAACAAATATAAATACATACATTTGATAATTATTATATCTTCTTATACACACTTGTTTTAAATACAACCAAAGTAAAATTTTATCATATCAAAACCATTCAAATAAAAAGACTCTCCGTTTTAAAAGAAAATGATGCAGTAACATGGCAACACTTTGGAACGGAATTTTGTTGTAAATAAGAGTACATTTCCTTTCAGTACAATCAGCTCAGATTATGGCATTAATCAGGAACACCCTGCACAATGAAATGGTGGTGTAACAGTTTGATTTAGCTGCACCTGAGCTCAGTCATATATGTGAGTTCCTTGCGTTTTTAAACAACATATCTCACCATGGCAGAAGTCAGCACTACTAATTGGCTCCATAAACATATGGCTTTGATGCAGAGAATCAATTTTGTTTTGCAACAACCTAAAGATATTGAAAAAAGCAACGTTCCCTCCGCTTATAAATCCTTTTTCCTGCGCAAAATTTTGTTTACGTATAAAATATATTTATATAATATATATATATATATATATATATTCTATAAAAATTTAATTCTGGTGACCCTCCTACATTGATATTGTCAGTAAAACAAAAATATTAATTTACAAAACAAAATAATATGCTTAAAATTAACAATTTTGCATGGGTTGACGAATTTTTCACCTTTATTCTAGACTAAATATATATATATATATACATTATATATACTGTATATGTAATTTCCAATGTTTTTCAGATATTATCCTTATTTCATTTGTAAAAAAAGTATTATAATCTTGTTTAGTAATGGGTTCTTGTTTTCTGGAAGTAATTCAATTGAGAATAATCTAAAATTTGGTTACAATATCTAGTTGAAAATATGCTCCAAAGTTAAAACACAGGAGTGTATGAAAGGTCATCTGCATATGGACCTGCCATCAGAAATTCTTTGCCCTGTATGCAATAAATCATTTGGTCAAAATAGTATACAAAAACATGTTGAGGATTGTTTAAAACCAAAAAGAGACACACCCATTACACGTCGTAAAACTAATGCAGCATCACCATTGGTAAAAAATGTCTTCTTCCAAAAGATGGCTGTTAAAAACAATGAAGGAGGGGAAGTATTTAACAGCAAAAAAAGAAAAGCAAACACAGACAGTAATTTAGACGATAAAACTGTTAGTAGCAGTTCATCTAATGAATTTAAGTTGTTTAATGATTCTGTGAACAATAAAAAAATAAAGTTACCCACTGAATATGAAAAAGAAATTTCTAACCACAATGAACTGAAAGCATGGACAAAACAGGATCATTGCACTGTGAATCAGACTCATTCTGTTAAAAAAGAATCAACAAGTAACCAGAACAGTAATATTTCAAACACTGAAGTAAAACCCAAAACTGTTGATGAAACTATTTCACTTGGGAAAGTCCCTTTGGCTGATCAAATGAGGCCTACATCATTTGACTTTTACTATGGTCAAAATGTTGTTGGTACTCAGAATTTATTGAAAGAGTTATTTTTGAACAACAAAATTCCTTCGATGATTTTATGGGGGCCGCCTGGTTGTGGTAAGGTAAGTTCATTAAACCGTTCATTAAACATACTCAAACATTGTGATTTAATTGTATTATTTTGTCTTAAATAATATTTTCAACAATTATACATATATTTTTAAATTAGAAAAAAATTTTGTTTCCAGACCACGTTGGCTCACATTATTTCAAAAAGATGCAAAAGCTCTGGAAATCGTTTTCGATTTGTCGCACTCTCTGCTACCATGGCTGGAGTTCATGATGTGAAAGAAGCTGTTAAGGTGGCTAAAAATGAACAGCGTCTCACGAAACGAAAAACGGTTTTGTTCATTGATGAAGTACATAGGTTCAACAAACTGCAACAAGTAGTTTACATTTTTTTAGCATTCAATATTTGTTGTGAAAATAACTCTTTCATTTAATTTTATTTCTTCTGCTAAAATTAAAATAAATAAAAATATCGTCATAATATTAAAATAAATCTTTCTTTATATTTTATAATCTTAATTCACAATCTGAAATATTCGGCAAATAGTTTTAATACTTTTAGGTGAGTTCAAAACTAAACTGGGATTGTTAAACTAACAGAATATATTTTTCCTCAGGACACATTTCTTCCACACATCGAGGATGGAACGATTATTTTAATTGGTGCAACCACAGAAAACCCGTCTTTTCATTTGAACAATGCATTGCTGAGTCGTTGTCACATGGTTGTGTTGAATGCGCTGGAAACAAAGTTTATTGTGAAGATTCTACAAGATGTTGTTCAACGGCTGCAAGGTGTGGAGGCAGTCAAACCTGGGAATATCCCTGATGAAAAACCAAGGTATTATTTTTCCACACACAAATCCGGTGAGTATTTATTTTTTTGCATAGAAGTAAAGAAGTGAATTTATATATTATGGTATATATAATCATCTTATTTAAAATATTATTTAATATAGTTTTTATATAAATAGAGAGACAACAACAACAACAACAACTCTTTTTAAATATACGGTAATAATAAGAATATAGAATATCAATATTAAAGCCAATATATTAAACACTTTACTGAACAGTGACTAGTCTCATTGGTGACTGGGGTAGCTTAATATTAGGCATTAGCGACTAAAAAAGTAATGATAAAAAAGGTATTCCTTATTGAAAAAGTTACTTTTTGGTTTCACTGCTTCGTATCCAATAGGCTCTGAGAAAAAGTGGAAGAAGTCCACAGACAGAAAAATGTCTTCTATTTCTTTAGGTTAGGGGAGAACATGTTATTCAGCAAAAAATATTGCCTAAGTTTTGTGAAAGGAATTCAATGTTTTACTCAACTAACATTGTAGTTTAGTGCTAAGATTTATTTGTTTTATCTCAAATGATGACTTGGTAAATTCTGTTTTATTCTTTATCTAGTTTCACCATAGAGACAGGAGCTCTTTCATTGTTGGCTGAATACGCAAATGGAGATGCTCGTTGTGCTTTGAACAAACTTGATATGTTGTTGCAAGCTAAACTGCGCTCACATAATCCCTTCATTACATGTGAAAACGTTAAGCATGGTAAGGTAGATCTCAAATGTTGAATCATTGAGTTTATTACCTGATTTGATAAATGCTACAATGCACTCTTCTTTCTTTACAAGAAACAGTTTAAGCTCTCTGCGTTTGTTTTACTTGGAACCTGGTACTAGCAATTATAAAGCTGGTATAGGCTTGTCTAAGAGTGAAGCTTGGAAGACAGAAAATTGACTTACTGCCTTTAGATTTGTTTGCTTTTATACTTGTTAAATTTGTTTTTTGCCAACATTTTTTTTCTTTGTCATTTTGAGTCTGCAAATGTTTCGAAGGTTTTCAACAATTTGAGCCTCATGTTTCTTACTTGTATAAAAAGATATGTATATAAATGATTTTGTTTTTCATGTCTTTCTTACACCGTTATTGAGAAGTTTTGCGAAATTGAAAACTGTCATCCAACAGTGCATCCCTTGTGTAGATTTACAACGAGGCTATGTGAATTACGATAGGAATGGAGATGACCATTTCGACATCATTTCTGCTCTTCAAAAGAGCATCCGAGGTTCAGATGTGAACGCCTCGGTGTACTGGTTGGCACGAATGTTAGAGGGTGGCGAGCAACCTCTGTATATAGCTAGAAGACTTGTTCGGACTGCTAGTGAAGATATTGGTGATATCTATATATATATATATTTACAGTATATTAATCGACATTTACTTTGTCTTAGGTCTTGCTGATCCTAATGCCTTACATCAAGCTGTAGCAGCATACCAAGCGTGTCATTTTATAGGAATGCCTGAATGTGATGTGAGACATAGAATTATGTATTGTAAAGTATTTAACTGAAATGGGATTGGATTCAGATATGCAATGACGTTATTAAAGAAGTTAAGGGAAATCCCGAAGTATCCCTTCTGTGGTTGGAAAACCCTTTTATATTCCCTAAAAAACCGTTTTGATAGGGGACTATCTAGATTGATATCATTATTTTGAAGTTAACTGTTTCATACAATTTAATTGCATGCTCTCATAGATTTTCTGAAATTAGGTAATCCTTGCTCAAGCCGTGGTCTACCTCGCTAAAGCACCGAAGAGTGTATCTGTATACGAAAGTTACAAACGCGCAAAAGCAGTGATTAAAAGTTGCACGGAGGCTCAACCACGTGTACCTTTGCATTTACGTAACGCGCCAAATACATTCATGGAGAAGCTTGGTTACGGTGCCGGATATAAATACCTTCCCACATGCGAAGTAGACGCGATCCAGACATACCTGCCGGACAGTTTACAAGGTGCAAGGTTTTACGACGGCCCGTGAATTTGTACGACGGCTCGTGAATTCGAGGAATGCGGATCTATGAACAAGTTCTGTTTTTTACAGAAATTTTTAATCTTTCTTAAAATCTTCCGTTGTTATTTTTTACTGAAAAACGTCGAAACGAAAGCGTCTATACATTGGACAGATATTTTCGCCGCTACAACAGATTTGAAAAAGTTAACACCCTTCGTAACATAACGATAAGTAAAAAGCAAGATTGAAAACCCCTTGAGGAACAATGAATTTTATAATCGTCTAAAAAGAAAAAGACGACGTCTTGATCTTATCTCCACTATCTCGAAATTAGTTTCTTTCTCGCTTATTAATATTTTTATGTACAAGTACATCTCCCATGTTGGTAAGGGCCGTAAATAAAGGATAACCCATGTATTGCGTTTACAGCGTCAGTTCCGGTCTGCATTATTAACCTTTTCTATTGTTTTCTAGACAGAATTTTGACCAATTCTCAATATGATTGTTGAGTTTGGTCGCAAAATGACCTGAAAACAATAGATTTTGCATAAAAACAAAGACCGGAACTGATATTGTAAACGTGTGTGTTGATTGATTTTCTCGTGGGTGAAAACACTGGTCTCCCGGCGTGACTCGACATTGTATTCACATTTATTGTTAAGCTTACTGTATGTATTGTATCGTCAAAAATGTGCCACTGAAAGTGTTCATTTTGTCAAGAAAACCCTATCTTCGTATATTCGCGTTTTAAGTAGTAGTTATCGCGAGATACGAGAAAAATACGGTGAATATTTTTTGAGTTTTTTATGTTTTTTAAAATATTTCAATATCAATAGGTCTAAATGATATCTTATATAACACGCTTTGAAAGCGTGAACATGAACGTCGTCAAAACTCAATGATTTTACGATTACATTATTCTAACATCTTAAATCGCTAAATATCTTTCACGGAGGTTTGACGATTTTTCGTCATTTGAAATCAATGAAAGCCAACAAATCCAGACGTTAGCGTAAAACCTTTGCAAACAAATGATGGGTGCTGATGTAAAAGCACTGTAGTGTATATTTAGTACGGAAAGTTCCTGTTATCTAAGTGTTTTGTTATTAATTGAAACAGACAAATAGATAATGCCTTAAATGTTTATGTGAGATTTTGTCTGACAGATTTCTTGCTTTTTAACAAATACTGTTTGAAAAAGATCAAATGTAATGTTTGGGCAAGGCATCACCCGATTTTTCTGTTACCTATAAGTCATCAAAGTGGTTCTCGATTATAACATACGATTGCCTTACTGCGGACATTTACAGCAATTTGCCGTAAATATTATATTTAATTATATAACAAAATAAATGTGTTTTTAAACTTCTTCGTAGAGATATCCCAAACACAGATTGCGTAAGGACCTTGGAGCACGTGCCCAATTAAAAATGTTGGAATGTAGTTCTTCGTAAGTTATACTTGTCACCGTATGAATTCAGAAATGGCGTATTGACGCGATCACGCGTGATCATGCGTGAATTTAGAGCAAGCGCGGCTGGGCATATTACTTAGATATTTATTTCTCGTCCGAGCGCTTATTTTATGTTCCCTGCGGCCCGTTGCACATTACGTAGCCTGTAATACACTCTACAACACACACAATGATATATACGCGAGCGCGACGTTTCACTTTCATGATCTGTCTTAGACAAATTTCCGATACCGAAAGAGTGTTATTTTCAAATTTTCAAGCAAAATGCCTAGAATAGGGTTCTTTCGGATGCCGTCAGAAAATGATTTTGATCACTCGTTTTCACCCATAAAAAAATACCGAAAAGGTTATATTTCGGTATTCCTGCCGTTAGAAAATACTAATAATCCATCTTCGGATCCGGTATACTGGTTTACTATGATCAAGCAAGAAATATGAAAAAAATATATCAAATATTTTCGAGGTGCTCGTTTAATGACGGTCCTCATTTTTTAAAAGCTGAGGACAGTCATCAGTGTCAACAGTTCTTGAGCAAACTCGTTTGGCGTTAGAATCCAATTCTACAGAGGAATTAACTGTTTTTTCAAAACAATTCAATCGAGGATTCAAAACAATTGTTCTCTTAACTTGCCTTTAAATGAGCTTTCTTCTATCAGCGGGTACTGCTGCACTTCCAATGCATAGAAATCCCGAGCTGTTCCTCCTTGCAGAACGTCTAAAGAAGTTCAAAGCTCTAAGGTATTTTTTATAACGATATGTTTATTAGTGTACTATCAAACAATTATTTGTTAATTAAATGTGTTATTTACCCTTCAGAAAATGATCATGATAACTGAGAGAGTCATTTCGGAAAATATGGTACAAAAATCGAAAATCGACTGCCAAAACCTACCTCTTTTTGCCAAAAACTGCTCAATCGTCGCCTGACCACATCGCTTACTAGAGGTCATGGCTACGGTCAACATCGGACTGAAAAACCCAGGAGTTAGCTGCGGGTAACACATGTTAAATACCTCAGTATGATACCCTTGCATAATATTTGCATCGCACCTAATGGCTGGCAACAAACAAAACAGGAAAAGCAGGATAAATATGAGCTTAAATAAAGCCGGATGAAAACAATTTGTTTCTTGGCGCCCGGTGCGCTCCCCCCCTAAGTCCACTGTTAGCTGTACACAAATAAGCATTTTGTCGCCCAAAATATTACACGCCCTGATTATTGGAAGTATGAGTGGCTCGGAAAAATATTGCATTAGTAGGAAAAATTGAGATATGCGGACATTTCCTGAAGAAATGCTAAATGCGAGATATTTTTTCTCATGCGCGCGTGTTACGCTAAACAGAAAGTCAATTTACATTGGCCTTATAGCTAAGTTTTTTTCAAAACTGCTGATTTAACTCTGAGAATTGAAAGGAATGTTAATCTGTTAATTAATACACGTATTGTAAACTCTGCATCCTTTAACCTCATTACGTGTAAATCAAAACAAAAAGAGATGTGTGGTTAGCGGCTGGTAGGCTATCTTATTTCACGAACGTCAAAGTAATAGAAAATTATCAAGGCACATAATACGAATTTCCTGTTAAATTGTGGTAATTTTACCCCACCGCCGCGATTTTTCAGTGAACAAAATTTATTTTTACATGTTTTCTGAAAATTTGCGCTCATTTCGACCCCTCGATCAAAGGTTCTCAATCATTTGTCATTGCTAGTTGTGTTTTTCGGATGAAGAAATGCAAGGCAAATTTGGTTGCAAAGGTAACTTTAGTCTGTAGTCATTGTTTTGTACCTTCTGTTTTCATTCCATGTTATAGATATTTTTGCTCATAGCATTTATTTAGCCTTTTTGGCTGTGACATCATCAATCCAGGGTTGTGACGTGTTTTCAACTAACGATGACGTCAACGTTCAAAATTTACTTTTTGCCCTTTGAACAATTCTTTTCTACATATCAAATCATGTAAAAATAAGCTGCCAGAAAGGTATTTTATTGGAATTTTAGGCAAAATAGGTTTTTAAAAATCTTCAAATTCAAAAATGTCAAATTTTTAGTAAAATTCTGGATTTTGACATACTTTTGAAAACTTTTAAGCGGTCAATATTCGAAATATACTACCTTTTGGTTTTCCAAAGAGGGGTCATAAGTAATTTAATGGTTTGGATTTCAGAAGATATGGAAAATCAAAATTTTGCCTTTTCTTGCATGAAAATGAAAATTGATGTTATATATGATGACGTCATCAGCCAAAATAGTGACAAACATTTTTTTACTACTAAATTTTTAAACTATATATGATAACGATATTTTGTGCCAACAATAAGCTTGGTAGCTCAATCCTATCAGAAATAAACCAGGTGGGGTAATTTTACCCCACCCCATCCGTTTAACGGTATACGGTATTGCCGTGGGACCCACGGTTTTGCCTAGAATCTCACGGTTCGTAAAGTAATTCCCACTGTTTTTCCAACAAAGTAAAAACGTCAAATTTGATATAGCACATCCTTCAAATGATGATTTCTCCGCGATATTTAATGTAGTACTTCTACACTTCTCGATCCGTTTTTATTAAAGAGATACCCATCATGAACACCTGTTTCCATGATTTTTATAATCTCCGTCATATTTCTGTCAAAGATAACGGAATAAGGGAACAGTGTGCATGTGTGAATTTTGTAAACACAGCACTTCTAAGAAGATGAAACCTAATTCAACTTTCTCCAGGTTTTTGCTTCAATCTCAAGGGTTTTTAAGATTTTTTTTAGAAATCTTCAGATTTTCAATAATATAAGGTTGGCAAGTCTGGTTTAACGTACATCAAAAAGCCCATTCTGAATAGGGTTAAAGTAAACAAAGTCTATTATTATATTTTCCCTCGCATGCGGTTTCATAGATTCTTTCGCTCTTTCGCTTCAACAACATCAACATGAGCAAAAGTAAAACAGTACAAAATAATAAACTGATTTTCTTAAACCAACAGTATCTAGTGAAGAAGTTGTGAACACAAATCTACAAAAACCAACTGTTGAACATGAGAAGCATATGAATTTGAATGAAAAACAAGATGATAAAACTGTCTTAAAGGAAGGGGAACTTTTTCATCCACCAAAACATTACCTTTTTCCAATAACAAGAGTAGGGGATCAAGATCGATCATGTCATCAATATTGGTTCCGACATATTATGCCTGTTCTGACATTACAAGAAAAGTTAAAAGCAATCCGAGAACGCAAATTTTTTTCTATAATTGCTGAAGAAGGAACTGATGTGAGTAACAAACAGTCATCATTATGTCTACGATCTGCGGATGAAAATCTGAATGCTTTTGAAG
Organism: Candelabrum cocksii; assembly: GCA_963930725.1. Classification (NCBI taxonomy): domain Eukaryota; kingdom Metazoa; phylum Cnidaria; class Hydrozoa; order Anthoathecata; family Candelabridae; genus Candelabrum; species Candelabrum cocksii. The sequence goes on along the minus strand of OZ005668.1, from coordinate 3,592,564 downwards.
TTTTCATATGTTTCCATCAATTGGGAAATATAAAACGTGATACCATTGTACATGTGATTATAGACATTCTCATCAGAATGAAGTTAAGTTGATGATTGCAGAGGCCAAACATGCGATGAAGCTTCAAACATGATGGGGAAGAAATCTGGGGCTTTGAGTTGTGGAGCAGCCGAAAGCCGTTGTCATGCACAGTCAAGGACATTCCCTCAGCCCATCAGTGAAATCGATGACCAAAGAATGTGTCATTTTGCATGATATCATAAGCGTTGTTGGAGAAATTGTATACTCGTAAGGTTTTCACCGAAACGAGAACGTTTTCTAGGAAACATCAATGACAATATCGAGAAGGAAGATTCCGAAAGATTCTACAACGAGATGGTCAGTTTGCGCAGAATGTATGAAAAGAGTAATTGATAATTATGAATCACTCTTGCAACTGTGGAAAGAATGTTTGGAAGAAAAGCTGGACCAGGAAACTAAGGCATTTGGGGAGCAAATACCAAATGGAATCCTTTTACTTTTTTTTCGGCATCAATCTATCATACAAACTTTATGCCATATATAACAGATAATTTATCAAAATCACTTAAGTCGTCGAAGATGCCAGCCATCAAGGGAAATGTGCCGATTTAGTGGTCGATACGTTGAAAAGTATGAGGAAAGATGACGACTTCGATTCAATTTTCGAAGTCGTTAAGAAGGCAGCCAATTTCATCAAACTGGTCGGAAAATCCACCTTGCCAAGGAAGCGAAAAAAGCCAAATTATTCCATTCTAAAATACGTTACGATAGACCAGCTTGTTTATCATCCAGAAACAACCCATGATTATTTCATGCCACTGTATTTTCAAGCACTTGATGCAGTTATTAATGCCATCGATGATCGATTTGAACTGTCTGCATTAAAGAGATTCATATCGAACGTCGAAGAACTGCTTTTAAAAGCCATTAATAAAGCTGATGCATCAGTGGAATTGAAGATTTTAGAATCGGATTTCCGTTGAGAAGTAATCAATTGGAAAGCGAGCTTCATCTCATGCCAACAATCTTCAGACAGTCTCATCCAGTCGATTTTTTCGAGATATGCAAGATGTTTCAAGATATGGATAAAGAGAAACGTCCAATAATAAAAAATATTTACGACAATCATCCGAATCGTGCTGACAAGTGGTGCTACATCAGTCACACCCGAGCGCTTTTTCTCGATACAGAGGAGGATCAAAACTTGGCTTAGATCAACCATGAGTCAAAAAAAATAAAATTTCTTGTCAGTTTTAAACGTACATACCGATATCTGTCTTTGATAGAAGTAGCCGATAGATTTGCTAATGTACAAGATAGACGCCGGAACGAGTTTGGGACATTTACTGAAAAAGATCTTCATTAAATATTATCATTATTTTGCTATATTATTGTACAATTTCCAAAAAAATGAAAGAAAGTTCTGAACTGAAATTTTGTTCTGGCGCCTATTTCTGAACGCCTTTGAGCTGTTTAAAGCGCCAAAATTTTCTTTGTCGCCCGTCCGGTGGGCGACATTATTAAGGGAAAACTTTTATTTTTGCCCCTCCCCCCTCCCACTTAAATTTACACGTTGTGGCCCATGCTTTTATATGTGAGGATGTTTTTGTATATACAGAATATATAACTTGAATTCTTAATTTTTATGTCTGCCTTTGTAAGCTTGAAGTTTGGAATCAAAAGAACAAAATGATCCGGTTTAAATGTTACAGTACCAGGCTTCATAATTCTTCATAACTTTTGTGATGTATGTGGCATGGACACACTTTATTCTGCACGAATTATGACTTTACGACATTAATGTTTTTAAAAGTTCTGTATTTCGGCACAAATGTTTCAACGAAGCTTTGATATAATCAAGGAAATGTGATCGCTTATGCACGTGATTACTGTTCGCGCGATAAATTAACATAAATTATTGATATTCATCAATTAACATAAATTATTGATATTCCCCTGGGAATAATAATTCAACGTTCTAGCAAATTGATCATTGATAAAAAATCTAGAAGCGATCTGAGTTATTTTTGGATAAAGAAACGTATATAAAGTAAGGGGTGTTAATTTTTATTCTTTGTTTAAAGTTGCGATATATGAGTAAATCTATTTAATAGATGTACCTCATCAATTCCATTTTTTGAATCGAAAATTGAAGCCAAAATACGACTGGCATAATTGTAAACATTTCGTTACCCATTTTCAACCATTATTCAACATTTCTAATGAATTAGCTAGTTAATTCTGTACCATAAAAACATATTTCAAGGTATTTGTAACTGTTAAAAGTTAAAATAAGGAAGGAGTATTATTAGGCATACATCAAACCCGAATTCCGTCATTTTAAAAAATGTTTGCACCTTATAAAAAAAAAGTTACCGAATATTTTGGAAATTAATCGAATTTTTTTTCCAATCGAAATTATTTGCCCAACGCAACAAATTAAAGACGTAAATGGGTTTAGACACCGCAGTGCGTGCGTTGCTAGCCCGCCGGGAAATTGCGTAATCGCTGGGAAATTGCGTAATGGTTCCGCTCTTGCGTCACTTACGACTTTCCTGCTAACCGGGAAGAAAATAATTTCCAGAGCATTTTTAAAAAGCATTTGAATAGGCCCGCTGAAATTTTTTGTCGTCGGACGTCAGAACGTATTTGGTTAGATTTAAAAGGCAGTTAGTGAAGATAAACACGAGTGCGAGACGCGCCTGATCAAATAAAAACAGCGCTAGTCAACAGCAGACTTGCTTCTTTTAACGCGATCAAATGCAAAGAATGGTACGTTTTTTATTTTCAGCTCTTGGACATCCACTATTTAGTTCATTTGAAAAATTAGCAGCAGGCATGGTAAACGACATAGTTTGTTTGTTGGGTTTATTTAACATGGCGAAACGTTATTGGTGATATCGCTTTTTAAGACACTATATTGAGCGCTCGCATAATTTTTAAATTCTCGGGTTTGAATTGTGCTGGCGATGATTGACACTAGATGGTAAAAAGTCCACATTTTGTTACTATGATCGTTTCATGTGCTTTCTTGATTATGACCACTTTGCGTGATGTATATGCTGTGAATATCAAACCATGAGGTAACATAATGTCATGGGGGATTTCTAAATGCAAACGTTTCACTAAAAACAGATGGAAAAACTTTGAAATGCTTCTTGGAGACCACATTCAACTTTTTGAAGTAAAGTGGTATCATGGACAGGCCCTACGACATCGGGGGTTGAGGGGTCTATAGAGGACAATTTTTGTAAGACAATTAAGCCTTTATAGAAGCATAGAAAACAAATTTCAAACCATTTTAAGCCAATGTAGGAGAATCAAAACCTCAAAGATTTTCTGGCCGCTTGACAACAACCATGGTGGGGCGGCGAGTGGTAGTAAATAATTGTGCCCAGTAACTTAGCCCCCCCCCCCCCCCCCCCCCACTTACATTTATGTGTCGTAGGGCCTGATGGCGTTAGAATGTACAGGAATTACCTATTTTTTATTCCTATTTATTTTTACGCTTGAACTTTTATATTCACACAAAGATATATAATTCTAATAACGAAAGAGAGGGGGTAAAATAGCAAGTATTGAATGTTCGAAGTCTGGAACGCGTCGTTAGAAAGATTTATTCAATCCAATCATACATCTATAATAACTAGATAGCGGACTCGGCAAAATTTTTAAGAAACAAAGTGAAGCCATCCGAGATGACGTATTTTGACGGAGGTCATTATGGTTAGTGGCAAAACAAACAAAGTTTTAGAAAATACCGACAAGATATTACCAAATTTTAACTAAACTAAACAAAACAATGCAAAAAATAATCAAAACAACTTTATAATTACAATGATTTTACTTAAATCTCTCCAGACAAGCTTATAGCTTATATTACGGGAAGCCATTTTGAGTGGCAAATTGGCTTTACTTCGATCGCGGGAGTCAGATATCTAGTTATTATATATATATATATATCATTGATTCAATCAATCGAAATCCCGCCGTTTATTATAACATCGAGAAGAAAGGACAAAGATAGACTCGCGGCATTTTGCTTAACGCTTGCTAAACACATTTAAACAGGCATTTCCGGTAACTCTGTTAACAATCTCACACTGATAGAAAATGTTTGATAGCTTGTTGAGATGTTTGCACACATAAAACAGCGAACAATTTCACACGGTTGTGTTAGAATTGGTGGCCTTGTGCTGCACCTGGTTTTTTCAGCTAGCTTTAGTTCACCTCTTCGCGCCCTCAGGCCCCATCGTGGTGACTTTGATTTGTATACAAAACCTTCACATTACACGGGTTACTGGTATCATCGATACAAAATACGTTTTACATGTCTGCAAACAAAACAGGTTCAAGCGCGTTTGAGCATAGGAACATTTCATTGGACCACGCGCCGGAAAAACTCACGCGATTGGTCGAGCATGCCTGTAAACCAATTTGATTGGGCGGTGCTCTCTTTGTGCACATAGCTCTGCATTACACATGCGTATTTGATGTTAGTTCAGCATCTGTTTTTGGCAGAACACGATCGCAATCGCATTTTTGCATGTTAGCTGAAACACCTCAAGTCTGAATAGGGGTACTGTGTGCGCTGCAACGATATGTAGCTCGGATAAAGTATTGCTAGGCGCTAAAAAGTGACTTTCCACAAGGGGAACAGCTAGAAAGAAGAGCAGCTATGCGCCTTAGTTGTTGAGCTGATCTTCTTTTCCTCTAGAACCATTGCTATGGAGGAACGGGTGCGATGTTAATTGTCTTGTGGTATTATGTGTTCTTTACAACTCGTGTACTTGCAAGCGACGAGCTTTGCTTCACCGTTATTGGAGACATGGGTGGGCTTCCGCAGCCCCCTTATCACACTGCATCGCAAGTTAAAGTCGCCAAACTACTTGCAAAGGTATGTCGTTAGTTTTATCTTTAAAATTATGCCGCATAAGGGCGGTTTACTGTTATGAGGGACTTTTGACTTAAATTTCTTTGAAAAAATAACTCTATTTGTTGATATGATTTTCTGATGCCTAAAATGAAATAACCATGACGCTTTATTCATGCATCGAAACATACTGCGGTCATCAGTATGTTACAAAGTTGTTAGAACATTGAAACTGAATAAAATGTTTTACTCCACGCCAACCGCAGAATTCGAAATAACGCGGCTTAATTTTGTTTTGCTTTGAAATTATATGATGGACAGAAAATATACGACACAAATCAGCATGTCCACATATTACATTTCTTCACTATCATCATCGCTTTCATATTTTCTTTTCACCGTCCCTAACTCTTTCAATACTGCTTTGCTTTCGTCTTTGTATTCGAGCGAGAATGTTAAACTTCCTTCTATTTAAAAATCACCCTCATTTGGAGGGCGTTCACACGACAAGATGCTAAACCAATCAGCCAGTAACTAATTGGTATAAACACGCGACAACATCGCTCCAGTAAAAGTTTTATCTGTGCGCAAACATACAGTGGACTCCTTATAACTCGAACCTCTATAACTCGAATCTTTCCTTAACTCGAACAATTTTGTCATAAACTTTCCTCATAAACTCTCATAAAAACTAACTCTCTATTACTCGAACTCTCCTTAACTCGAACGATTTCTGTTTCCCCGTGGGTGTTTGAGTTATAGAAAGTCCACTGTGTACCCAATTATATTTTGTTTTATGTATGAAAAGAAACAATACAAAAACATTATGCTTCAAACGAGTTTGAATTATGTTTAATCAGTGAATGAAAAAAAATCGTCGTCACTGTTTTATATAGTGAGAGTATAGAATAATATAAGGAGAATATAGGACAATTGTTAAATTCACATTAACTGAAATTCTTTAAAGTAAATTCACAAACAATTTGGTTATGTTTATTTTTCTGATTTGTAAATTATTCGTAATATTTATTTGTAATATTTGTTAAGTTTTATTACAAACCCCCGTGTTGGTTGTACGCGCGTATCTGTCTCCTTATCCCAACAAACCTTAGATCGAACTAAAAATGTTCTATGGGCTAAATCCACTGGGGAAGTTCAAGGTGACGAAGCTAAAATGTGCTATAGGGTCCTAAACTGATTGTTCAATAAATGCGAAAAGTTTAAGATAGCGAGAGAATTTACAAGGCTGCAAACGTAAGTTGCCAATCTCTCATAAAGTTTCTAAGAATCACCAATACACGCTACATATTTCAGAGTTTGTATTGAATCTAATTAAGAGTCTGTTTTTGTCCACCTCATTTTGAAATATGAAAATTGTTTTCGCTTTTTAGGTGACAGCCAGTTTGAAGTGCAGTTTTGTGATGGGTTTGGGCGATAACTTTTATTTCAACGGCGTGAAAAATGTGAACGACCCGAGATTTCAGAGCACGTTCGAGCGCACTTACGCAGATAAATCTCTAGCTATTCCCTGGTACATGATCGCTGGTAATCATGACCATGCCTCAAACATCACAGCGCAAATTGCATACTCGAGATTTTCAAAACGTTGGAATTACCCGGATTATTTCTACTCGAAAGGTAAAGCTAGCGACTCTCCCAAACATTTCGGGCACCTTTTTGTTTTCTTCAATTTCAAATTTTATTTTTAAGATCTTTTACGTAAATAAGATATGTCTCTTGTTCACCCATTAAGACATTTCAAACGTTCGAAGAAAACTTTGAAGATGTTGCAGATAGACACCCTCTTATCTGCGTAACAATAGCAGTAACCTTGTGACAGCGCACTTATTAAGAATTAAAGCTCGCGGGATTTAATCTTTTTTTGTGTTTCCGTAACATAGAAACAGCTGAGGATGCACGAATTACAATTTTTCTCGCAGTTCCAAGTCGTAATGGGCCTTTCACATAATTGTAAATTCGTGAATACAACTACCAGAATCCCTTGCATTTTAACTTTTAAATCCTCTAAATAATTTGAACTACTAACGACAAAGATTTATTTTTAAGCACAAATATTATATTATATATATTATATTATATTACTATTAATATGATTCTATTTAATGTGTTTTCAAATTAAAATTCGTTTTATTTAAAGATTTAACGCAAAGGATTCTGGTAGTTGTATTCATGATTTTATAATTATGGGAAAGGCCCATTGGAAATAATCTTTGATTTTAATGTTTCAATAATTGAATTTTCTCGTTTTAGAATTCGACATTCCCGGCTCCCGAAAGACACTGCAACTTTTGATGATCGATACCACAATGCTTTGCAATTACAACAAGTTTGTGACAATAGTTCTTTTTTCAAATCGCTGAGCATATTCATGTGTGTAGAAGCACTTTGCCTGATAGCTAGCTATTCATGCGTGACTTGCTTAACGATAAAATGATTTCGTTTCTCGGAATAGATATTTATGCTACACCATGTTGTAGGCATTCAACAATACTATTTATCCAACAAAAATTAAAAAATTAATAAACATCGATATATTAGAAACTCAATTTGTTGATACATTCGCATTTAGATGGTATTCCTTTTAGAGATAAGTTTCTTTTATATAAATTAGCATTAAAGTGTCAAAGTTGAAATGTGGAAGCTAATAGGTAGACGTAGGCAGGTAGGCTTTGGGAACGCCTTATAAAGTACTAGTGATAAAATGGAGCCATTGAAGGTGGTTTCTATATACGAAAATAGTAGGCCTTTTAGAGACATAAGGTAATTATTTTATCATGAAAAATTTCAAATTCTAAAACTCTAGTTCGGACGTTCTCGTATCAACATAAAAGTTCCTCCACCAGCAATGCAGGAGACGGTATTTGATAATCTTGTGTGGTGTTCGTTTCAATTATGGATCCAAAATGATCTTTACCTTTCAGAGGTGAAGCTAGTGGCCTCGAGGCGCTATCAAACAAATAACTCTTTTCTTCGTAACAAATGATCATGACTTGAACTTCTTCAAAGGAAGAAAACTTTATTTTAACAGCGTGTTGTTTGCCATGATGCTTTCACAAACTCGTGAAAAACATAATTTCTAGAGATTTCTAGCGTCGTTCAGTTCAATACACTGAAGTCGAAACGGTTTTTGTGTGAGAACTTTAAGTCTAACGCTGGCTTTATTATTTGAAACGCTATGTTTAATTTTTTTCAGAAGAAGCGGTTCGCCACCCCCTGAAGTTCAACTGAGATGGATTGAAAACAAACTGCGGAAGTCAAAGTACGCCAGATGTTCTTTTAACTGTTGGTTTGAAATATTAAAAGATAACGGTAAAATAGTTTAATGACAGGAGCGATATGAACCATTATCGATAATGACGGGAAAGGAATCTCTATTTACCGAACTAAAACCAACTTCACGTTTTAAGTACGATATATAAGAGATCCGTAAAACCATGCTCCTACTTGCATCCGGTCAATTTCGAATCTTGAGTTATATTAACTCTTTGAAACACTATGCATATCAAGCTAAAAGTTCCTGAATATCGCAATTTGACGAGACAATCGCAAAATGAAATTTCAATCTTCGATAAGAATAGGAAACCGCGTGGAAACCTCGTGGAAACCTTGTGGAAACCACGTGGAAACCTCGTGGAAACCTCGTGGAATCCTCGTGGAAATCGCATGGAAACTTTCGGAAGTTGTCATTCGAGTAGAGATTTTGTGAAGTGATTATACAACGCGCTGCGTACATTTTTTGTCATTTCTCCCTCATGCAAAATTTTCATTTTCATCATATTCTGCAGAAACAACACTGAATTGGAGGTCTAATTTTCTTTGATCATGTGACTAACCGTACCTCGACATTAGGGGTCCAGTTTTTATAGCATATAATTTCATTTATTTTATGGTATAAAGAATTGAAGATTAATTGTCAAAAAAAAACGTTTGAAGTAACATTTAAAATTATTTAATTTGGAAAAATGATACAGGATTTAAAAGATAAGAGAAAAAACCTCTTTGACATCATCCTTCTTTGAAAGCTTGTTGACGTCACCGCATGAAATGTTTACTAATTTAATGGGAAAAAAGGAGTAAAACTTATTCCCCATTAATCTTAGAGAGACATTTCCAAAAGATATTAATGGACCGTTGGTAGATCACAGGCGACACCAATTCTCAACCCACATGAACTTTACACTGAGTCTACATGTTTTCTGATGTTACTAATCTACCTTTTTTTAAATTTGATTTTTCAGTATCCAAATGAAGAAGGTAGCATAGATATTACATATGTACTATTATCTACATTATACGCCACTGTTTAAAATGCTTGAACTCGTGTTTGCTTAGGGCGGATTACCTCCTCGTGGGCGGCCACCACCCGATTTATTCGGGTGGCAGCCATGGTAACACTCTCTGCCTTCACGAGAAACTAAAACCCCTTCTTGAAGAACATAAAGTGACTGCGTATTTCAGCGGACACGACCATAACATGCAGGTAAAAAATCTTCTTTTATGCCAATGATCTGTGTGTTTTAAAGTATTTTGTATCTATGACATTTCCTTTTAAGTGAGGAGTTCATTTTAGCCCTCCTTGGTGAGAACTAACACCTAAATACAGGGTTAATGCAGGGCCGGTTTCACGGGGTCGGGGAGGGTGTGCAGGGGGTGTGAAAAATCTATTGAAATCGGGGATAAAAATTGGTATTTTGACGAGTAACATATTTTCTACAATTAAAGAGGCTGTGCTGCGTGTAATACAATAGAGAAAATATTATTTTGTATTTTAAAATAAAACACATCGATAGCTGTAGTTCAATTAACACAAACCATCTAATCTATTTTCAGCATATAAAGGAACCAGAATCTCCCGTTCACTACTTCATCAGTGGCAGCGGAAACTTCGTCGATGGGAGAATGCCGAACAAACAAAAGCTTCCGCGACATTCTCTTAAGTGAGTATTTTACCGAAACGACTCAAAAAGCAACATATAGTTATATAGTACCACAAAGTACCGCAATTTGGTCAAGTATGAAAGACAGAAAGGTAGAATTTGTTGGAGTTGTGGAATGCGGAAAAGTAACGCTATAATATATATATAAATTGAAGTAGTATTTGCGTGTGTTCGCGTGTGTTTGCGTGTGTTCTGGAATCTGCGTTGTCTTTTCATTAACCCATGAATGGTGCCTTTTCTGAACTTATCTTCAATATAACCTCTAACTGATGCTAGCATGAGACAAAAAATTTGAAATATGTTGTCTGGTAATGAAAAAAAGGTGAGGAGAAAAAGGAACCATCCTTGCTTTCTAAAAAACCATTTAAATTTATAAAAACCCGGGAAAGACTGGACAAACGTAGGTTTCTCTTCTAACACCTAATGATCGTCGCACATCGAATTTTTTTATAAAACGTAGGAAAATCTCCTCAGAAAACTTAATAAATGAATCTATATTAACCCATTATTTAGTTTTTGTATAAACATAAAAAATTTTTCATCAACTTTAAAAGGTATGAACTTAAATCGGTAAAATAAATTGAAAACAAAAACTACTGATAAACAAAATAAACAGCTAAATCTAACATTTAAACATTTGCAGGTTTGAGCACGGATTATTCGGCGGATTTGCTTTAGCGCGTGTGACCAACGACGCTATGGAAATTCAATTCGCAAATAGCGTTCCACAGAAACTCTACCGTTTGAAACTGCCTTTCAGAGAGCTGGATCCGATAGGTTATGACATCATGACAGCTCGGCCAATCATGCCAGTGCTCCAGGAGATGGTTTTCAACGAACCTTTAAACCCGCAAGAAGCGGTTATCGCAAAGAAGCACGAAAACCAAATGCAAATGTTCGCCGAGGTATTGAATTTCCTACCGAGAGAAGATCATTTCAATATTCAGCAGAATACTGCCGACAGACTAAACTTACAAAGTAGATATTTTCTAACGCCTAGCAGATATGTGAATAAACGCAGTAGTAGCAGTTTAAATGATACCACCGACGCGAACAATGAAACGAAAACAACACAGACGGCAACACGACAATCGGTTTTCGATTGGAGCATACTTTCGACTCCACTCAGACAAATACCCTCTTACTCTCAGCTACAAAAACGAACGAAAGAGAGTGTACTTTACAGAACACTGACGTCACTGTTTAAAATAAGCGACGATGACACGTGACGAAAACACGAGGTCATACCATGCCATGTCATTTCGTTCCAAAATCGCTTTTTTGTGTACATAATTGCACTCGTTTAGATCTATCATATGCAGATAAAAATATACATAACATATATATATATATAGCATATGTTTAATTGAGAAATAAGGAATTAAACTAACATGAAATGTAAATGTAAATTATTAAATGCAACTCTATGTCCATGACTTGACAATGACTTTTTAACCAACTACTAACTTCACCCAAAAAGCAGGAAATGGATTTCTTATTGTTTTTCAATTCTGAAAATAGTAGAGCGCATGCGCAATTTCGGATTTTTGAGGTTGCGAGTTCAAATCTTCCCGACCTCGCCGACTCAGCGAATGAGTAGCATTTCGATGCGGTAAAGTACGGGTGTTGGTGGAGTAGCGCCCGCCTCAACCCAACGTCTTGAGCTAAGGAAAAGAGGATAGACACTCTCGTTTACGCTGGTTACTAACATTAGGGTTAATTCGACAACTTTGCTTTTTTACAAAATCAAACACGAGAGATATGAATCGTTATTCTTCCGTTGGGTTCTGCTGTAGTAGATTTTCAATTCTCCATTTCTATTTCAGAAGGCATTTCAGCCGAAACGGATTTTTGGTGGTATGTATAAACAAGAGAAAAATGAAAGTCCGAGCATTTCATCACCTGAGCAAGAAATCTCTGTGGTTCACAGAAAGTCCATTAAGACCGCGCAGAATAAATCGCATTCCTGAGATAAAAAAACAATGTTACTTGATATGAGCACTACTAAAAATGAAATCTTTGCGCCTTAGCTACTAGGGTAGTAGGGTTAGGATGGCGAGCCTTTCCGCAACACTGTTGCTCCTTGTAAATGTTATTTTCTACCGATGCACGCTTATGCATAACTCTCTCCTAATGCGTTCGTATTACCTGCACATTTCCAATCAATAAAACTAAATATATGTAAATATGTCACAAAATATATCAGAATTTATAAAATACATCGTAGTTTGGTACGACCATGTATATATAATATTTTTATGTTTTTATAAACGCTGTTCACTGTTAGACACATTGTTTTTAATAGTGACAACCTTAGTTGCATTTACTTATTTCGTATTAATTGTACTAATTGCTATAATATACTCGATTAAATAAATGCCTACACTTATTGCTCCGCCACACAACCACCCCATTTATTGTCAGAAACTAAAATCATTTACTGAAAATTACTTCTTTTTTTCCCGAAAAAATAATATTAGCCCTTAGGACTGAAGATAGACGATTGCATAGTAAAAATTTGAAGCTGATATTTCCCGGATAGATAAGTCCGAGAATCAACCTTAACCCTAAGGAAAGCGAGTCAATGTTGGTTCGGAACAACATCAAATAAACTTTGAAAGTAGTGTAAAACCTTAATACAATGTGATGATCCAAACAGCTGAACAATTCTGACCAATGCTAGTGAATAAACATTTCGTGTGTAACAAGAATTCAGCAAAATGATCATGCGGAATTTTCAAAACTTGAGGCCAGAATTCCTGACTGGACCAGAGGTCCTAGACTTGATAATCCCAAACTAAGGTATAAAAACTCTAAATATAACGACATCACAGATGAAAGTTCTTTATAAAATGAAAGTACATCATAAAAAATTTAAAAAAAATTTCGCCTTGTTGCTAAGCGCCATGCTCCTGGCAACACCAAAGAATGGAGCGGGTTGCGACATTTTATCTCCAGATAGCTTTATAGCTTTATGCAATCAAGCTGAAAATTGGTAGGGATCATCAACTCACCGTATACCGTCTATAAATGAGGCATATTTTTTCTTCTAGCAACGGTTGCCATGCTAATCTTGAAAATCACGTTTTTTCAGTTACCATGGCAACCGTTGATAGGAAAGAAATTCCCCAAATTTTTAATTTAAAGAATACAGTGAGTTGATGATCCCTACCAATTTATAGCTTGATTGGATAAAGTATCCAATAATTGATAATCCCTCAGACCCTTCAGAAATTTTCGATTTTTTAATTCTAGCTATATAGCTTCCAAATTTATCAAGGAATTCAGATTTTCAAACCGTTTTTCAAAACATTTTTTGATTTTAAAGATATTTAAAATTTTGTAGGATCCATCAGTCAAAATTTTCTTTAGCAACGCCTCTGGCAACACCGAAAACCTTCAGAAACACCTGATTTTTGCATTCTTGGGGCCTTAAAAGCGTTTTTTTTATTACAGAGCTGATATCTAATTTGGTTCCCGGAAATTATTGGTTACACATTGAAACTTCATTTTTGCTTGATGCGTTTTTTTCTCAGAACATGCATTTTTGAACGTTGGAATAAATAGAATGGTTTGAGCTTTTAGACTGAAATTTCCAGTGTTAGTTCAAAACAATAAAACCTACAAAGTGAATGAGGGACATTTCTGTTTTTGGTCTACTTCAAATTTTATTCACATAATGGTGGTGAATTTTTGAAAATTTATTTTCACACTACGGTGGGGAGCATAAGAAAAAAAAATTAAAAATCTGTTTCACTCACTCTGTAGGTCAATGCTCCAATAAGGTTAACTAAAAACTTAGCTTCCATAATGTGTTAGTTGAAAGGCTATTTGTTTCAAACCATATTTTTTTGGCTATTTTTACGGTTGCCATGGCAACGTTCAGCTATTTTGTCAACCTAAAGTATTGAATTTGTCTCAATAACTGTTTGAATTTTTGAGGGGTCTCCCCCCTTAAAATCGCCAAAATAAATCCCGCAATTTTTTTCAAAAACGGTGATTCGCAAAAATAAATACCACAAAATTTTCATAAGGCAGAGAGAGAGTGAACGTAGTCAAAGGGAAAAATCATTCACAAGTGGAAGAAAAATCTTTTTTAAAAGTCACTAAAATGTAAACATGTTTTCAAACTTCCTCTTCATCACGTATGAGTTCCACAACGGTAGAACAACTTTCCTTTTTTGAACTTGAAACTCTTCCACGGTTTGCAAAGAAACTCCTGATATCTGTTGTTGATTTAGTTTCTACTTTTCTTTTCTTCGATGACGGTGGTTTATGGATGTTTTCATTGTTCTTTTCCACCGTGTTATCACTGTCAATGAGAGAATCCATTGTATTTGTTTCCTCGCGTTGGTAATACAAAGTATCAACAAATGACTCGTAAATTCTCACAATTTCTTTATTTTTGACAGTTAAAGGCATGTAAATTTGGACGCGGCAGGGTATTTCTAACCCTCCCTGCACAAGTGGTAATTTGCAGTAATTAACTGACGTCAAAATCGCAAATACTCGCGTTCCCCTGTCGAGAATAAATTTTACTGATGCTGAATGGGTCAGTCGACGGTGGTCTCAACAACATTTTCGATATACTCAATTACATTAAAAAAATGTTTCTTTAATATCAGATTTGCAAAAATATATCCCCTAAAAATTCTGCTGTAGACACTGTTGTACATTTGCTGTAGGCAAAATTTTCGTCAAGGACCCAAATCGTAAAAATAAATATCACAAAAATTAATCCAACAATCGGTAAACTACTTAAAGAAACGCTATCGGCATTCCTTTGTCGTAAATGTTCTCGAACTCTTTGCGAAAGGACAGCAAAGGTGAGAAGATATGAACATCATAACGAGGCGTTTAAGTAGATACAATTAATCGTTTAATCCAGGAGATAAAACCGTCGTAAGAAGATTGCGGTGAACAAAGCCGATTAAAGAAGCAAAGTTACAGGTTTATCATTTTAATACTCTCAGGGGTATCAAGACAATCAAAATTTATTATTAGGTAATTTAGGTAATACTGCATCTACTGAACAATTATTTTGCTAGTAAATATTAGAGAAATATAATAAACAAAACAAATTATTTTTTCTATATGCATAACATTAAGAAAACTGAAAGAAAAAACAAAGCAATATAGTTTTAAGTTTTTTTTTGTCAAAAAGTGTCAATAATAAACGAAATGCTATGCATTATACTTCGATGGTACCGTGCTCGATCCAAGTTATCCACACCGCCAATTCCTGGATTGCAGTCAGCATACGCAGTGCATGACGGGTGGAATGATCAGCTAAAGATTGTAAGATGCTAAGGATCTACATTGCCTCTCTCATTTCTGTCCATTCACTATAGATATCGCAAAGGTACTATGGCACATTTTAATTTCTGAGGACACTTTTGTTTACATAAAAAAACATCATTTGTTGTTATTCGGAGGAATTGTCTGGCTAGCAATTATCCAGGCAAAAAATTGTCCCAGTACCCCCTCAGGAAGGATAGTAATCAACAAAATTACTTTCAGCTATCTTTAGCAGCAACAAAAATTTGAAACCAACATCAAGAGAAACATCTCTTTGAACCAAACATGTATATACAGGTTTAAAAGCATCATCAACAACAAAAAAATATTTACAAAATCATATACATCGGTTTGAAGGCAACACACGCTTTTTTAAAATAAGAATAGCAGGTTGAAAATGGGTATTTTTGAAGAATATTCTAAGAATATGCCCAGGGTGAGAATTCTACTGTGTTGGAGAATATTTTGCTGAAATATAGCTGAATTTGCAAAATTTGATAGAAGAAAATAAGATATGTATTTATAAATTGTGACAAGTTGTGCAATGTCAATACATACGCGATCAAAACATGTACGCACGGTATAGAAGAAAAAACTTCCTTTTAAGAAATTTTTATGGAACAAAAAATAAGAATAAAACCTATTTTAAGTAGAATAAATAGGAATATGCTAAGAATATTTCAGCCTGATTTGGAGTTAAAAGTTAAGAATACTTGACCCTGGCCGAATCAAGTCTATGCTTATAAAAAAAAGCGTGTACTATTTAACAAAGACGAAAAAGTGCATGCAAAGCTTTGCTAAAATATGCAGCTACGTATAATGAGTATTTTACATATCGTCTTGAACGACTTGCAAACAAATGGACAGTTTTTACAACAAAACATTAAACGATAAAGAGACTGTCAGCTATGCTATTAAATACATATTGTTATCGAATCAAAACATTACTCAAATTATGTTTGGCAATTTCACTGTTTCAGTTCTTTTCATTTTTCGTGAACATCTGTGAATACCAAAAGTTTTATAAAAAACAAAATTCCAAATGAAAACTTGTGAAAACCCAAAAAAGGATTTAATCCAATGACGTCATAGCAAAACAATGTGACATCACTCAATCAAAACACATCATGCAATATAATTATGGAATTTAGAATAACAATTAGCAACATCGTCGGCACACCACTTGAACAAACCACACATTGAAACAACAGGAAATATATACAGCAACCTTCAGATATCCCTAAAAACAGAAAGAACATGAAAATTTGAGAGCAGTTTTTAACACAAGTCAAAACACAAAAACAGAAAACAGATTTTACGTGAACAAATTCAGATTTGTTGTCTACCAATGTAGCGATCTCCGTAATTACAAAGCACTTTGATACAAATTGACACGATCCCGGTAATCTCATAGTGACATTATACGGCGATACAGCACAATGGTAATGGCATTCGGCTCTTAACCGAAAGGTTCTGGATTCGAGACCCACACTATCACAAAGTTGTTTAGTGAGCGGTTATAAATAAACAATGCCGTATTTCATCAAAAATAACCGTAGCACAAATGGGAAATTAAATACACTAAAACTCTGGGTCGAGGTCTTCATGTGTCTTTACGCGTTCTGGAAGCCTCGTTAAAAAACAAACAAACAAACATCCTTTGGATAAGCTCAACTCACATGATTTGTGGACACTCAGTGAATTCATCGGAATCCATTTGAAACTGGTTGAAATTGTCATCTGCGTACTCGGACAAATCAGCAGTGAGGCTATTTTAAATAGGAACAAACTTCAAATGAATTCAATTCAAAACTGTGCAAGAAAACACACCTGTTGCATATATATATATATATATATATATATAATTATATTTTCTTGTGTGAGTTTAAAATATTTTCATTGGTTCGCAGACTATTATGACAGTTTTAAAACACCTGCTCTCACAACATGAATTTAATAGATAAATAAATATGACAAATTTATATCTATGTTAAAAATGTTTTATTTAAATGAGTATACAAATCAAAGTTTATGAAAATAGTCATTAAGTAAGATTCCAAATCAATATTTCTCCCACAATCAAATAAACAGTAAATATTTGCAGTGCAATAAACAAAACAAAGGACAAACTGATCCTGTTACCTGGTCCCATTGCATTTAAAGAAGATTATTCGCTTCATTTGTTTGTTGAAGAAGAAATAATTGAACGACCACAGACTACCCTCTTCAGCGAATGGATCAGACTCCATATCCGGGTTATAACTATCAGTTAAAAACAAATATATATACTTCGATTTACGAAAACCAGAAAACCGCACCTGCTCTTCAATTTTGCTTTGCTAGCAACAAATATTGATATAATACATAATATATATACTATTTGGATTTATTTCTTCAATTGTGCAGTATAACATGAATCAAGAACAAAGACCTGTAGATCTGACATTCTTGCAAGCATATTTCATCATCAATTGCTTTCCACATGTCCGCGCTGAGAGAAGCAAATTCCTCACCCATTGATGTTGACAACAAACTATTGACATTATTAACAACCCAAGCCAAATCTGGTTCTCTACTAAACTCTTCTGACTTTACATGACTGAACTCGTAATCTGGAAAGGATGCATTCAACGTTGAGATTAGTGTAAACAACATTTTTCGATTCATAACCGATACAAGATTTGCTGAGTCATCCTCTGTACTTGATAAACGACTTCTTGGCATGTACATTGAATTTGGTGAGACACCATGCATTTGAACTTGAGATTCTGACGGTGATAGCGCTTCCAAATCTTTAGGACTGTGACCATGAGTGTTAAGCTCCTTATATAGTTTTTTATCATTTCCAGTCATTTTGCAGGAAAAGCTTTCAATGCTAAAACAATTGGTTTGATATAGATTGAATATATATCTTATGGATTAAAATGGACAGCAACTTTATAAAAAAACAGTAACTGTTCTTATTCATAAATGTGGCTTAGGTATATTTAACTTTACTCTTCTTTTCAGATAGGTTAGCTAAAATTCAGTGACAACAAAATTGAACAAAATTACAACACATTTTTGTCTAATATCTTCATTTAACTGTCTTACGATTGATCCGTCGGATATAGCTTTTAATCTGCAATGATTTTATAATACTTTTTGCATTTTCAGTAGAAAAACAACGTTGTTTGAAAAATTTCTTACCTTCCGCGAATATTTATGTTGTCTCCTTGAACGGAAAGTGATGAACTCAAGGATTCAAATGTCAGATTTTGCAACAGCTTCATCTCAATTTATGAATATAAATGTTTCAAGTATTTATCTGTGTTCCAGCTAATCTTGACTTCCGTTTTTGCAAATTTGTCCGAAAAACTTATTTTCAGCTTATTATAAAGAAGAACTACAACTACTTTGTAAAAATATGGCAATTTTCAAAATTCGTATTCGAAAATCAAGAGATAATTCCATTAAATCAACTATTTGCTTCTTCTCCATACACCTTTAAGTAAAACCAATATATTTCAGATGAAAGAAAACACAATTTACTGTCGTTTCCTACGCGCTCCAAGAATTTTTTTTCACTCAACATAAACAATAAGATCAGAATTTTTCAAAAACGGAATTAAATATGGCGCAAATTGCAACCTTAGCACTAGACCTCTCGTCTATTTTCTATTGAAGTTGCATTTTAATAGCTGGTTTTCTTTCATTAAATTTTTATTTTTACATCAACTTTGAGAGCACATGAACGAAGTTTGCTATATTAATTATAGATCACGAGAAGGGAAGATCAAGATGCCCTTTACTTTACGACATTATTTTGTTGCAATTTTGTTATAATGCGTAACAAGTCAACATTTATTGTTGTAAGGTTTGACAAATATAAAAATAAATAAATTAAGAAATCAATTACCAATTTTCCTAAATTCGATTTCCTCAACATACAAAATAATTTTAAAAAATTCAGAAACATGGGCAAAATATATATAACAATCAATTGCATTTTTTTTGTAAACATAATTCATCCACTGCAATGGTCTTCAAGAACTCTATTTGGTTTTCTTCTTGAAACGAGATGATAAATTACCGAACAGTTTCGACGAGGCGCTAATAGAACCGCTGGACCTGTAAAACAAGCAGTTAAATTGTTCCGTAAAATACATAAGGAGGTAATAGCTGTAAGTTAACCGTATATCCTCAAATAAATTTTCCGTCTTTCTTTGTAACTACCAGATTTCAAAGATAATAACCGTAAACATTCCAAATTCAATCGACGTTGGCCGCGACCATTTCAGAACAAAAAACGCGAAGCCGTAAATAAAAAAATGCATGGCTAATACGTAAGTAATATATTACTGTTTAATATCCCAGTTATCGGAAAGAAAGCCTTAATAAAATATAATGACGTTAATGTCCAAAGTTCTAGTTGATTGGTAAGAAAATCGATTGTTAGTAAGTAAAACTTCAAGAAAACTAAATACAGTCGACTCTCTATTATTCGAACTTTCTATAATTCGAACGAATTCTAAGTCAACGTCAATTTTCCTTAAGAAACTCTTATAATTTACTTTCTATTATTCGAATCTCTGTAATTCGAAAACCTCCATATTTCAAACAAATTTTCTGGTCCCCTCGGCAAAATCCTCTCTGAAATTCGAATTTTCGGAATGTAAAACTAACCGTTAACACTTTCGAATGTTTTTTTTTCAAAATTCATTTCTGTTTGAATGTTTTGATTTTTTGTAAATACACGTCTTTTGTATGAAGTTTGATCATATTTTCTTGTGACTATATATGGTTTGATGAACTGCGTCTTATTTCTCGTTCAAAATGGCTAAACGACTCCATATAGTTCGAAAGCTTGAGACAAAGTATAAAGCTTTATTGGAGTTAGAGAAAGGGACGTCCAATAAAGAAGTGACACAATCTTTGGTATCCCGCCTATACGCTTTCGACCTGGAAAAAGTAACTATCAAAGAAAACTCGATCATTCTTTTATATTTTTCACCTTTCTGATTTTTCTCAATTTTTCCAAAAATTCCGATTTCTCTCTCTAATTCGAATTTTCACCCTTTAAACCTGAAAATTCGAATAAGAGAGACTTTCTACTATTCGAATCTCTCTATAATTCGAACAAAATATTTTCCCCTTGCGATTCGAATTAGAGAGAGTCAACTGTATTTCCTATGTGATAAGTGGTAACTGGAAAAGTATATTTTAGCGTATCGGTTGCTTTAGTGAGCTAAAAAAACAATGCAAGACATTTTGAAAAAGAAAGATTCAAGGAATAATTTTGCAGTCAGTGCTAACCTTTATAATCAAGCAGCTTTACTTACAGCTAAGGGAACAATCACATATTGATCCTTGCTTGACATGGTAATCACGTTAGCGATTTGCATGGCAGGTGGGTCCAGTTTTACGGCGCCGACACACTCAAAGTTTCCTTACTTAAGAATCAGTGTTCGCAACACGAACGTGTTAGTGACCTGGTGAGATGGCAAGTTGCGCTAAGTGTTTTTAACACTCGCGCACACCAGACCACGAGCACCCTAGTGTACATTTATCTACAAAGCTACCTTAATTGGAATGGATGAGTATTGGAACAAAGGTACAATTGGCAGGGATGAAAGTACTTAAATAACGTGATAAGCTGCAGTGACTCAGTGGTCAAAGCGTTGCGCTGAAAATCAATAGGTTCACCGTTCGACTTTAAAATAGCTTTCATTTTGTTTTACAATTGTCTAACAGAGGAAAAAAGATCTTGCGCAACTAACTCACTCGTATATTGAATAACATAAAAACAACTTCTTAAACTGCTGACCAAAACCAATTAAAGAAGGATTGGAATGCAACACCTAGGTTCAAAACAGACATGTTATCAAGGTGCTAAAAAGTTTTAAACTAGTCCTGAACGTACGTCCTGCATGTTTTTTGAACGTCTTTTGTAGGTCAAACTTTTCAATGAAGAAACACTCACGCGATAGAAGATTTTTCTCCTTCACATTTTTGTTCGGCATCCTTGATCATCAGTAACACCGAGTCCTACAAAACAAGTACATTCTTACCTAACACCACTTGTTTCTCAGGGTAGGGTTGTAGTGAAGTGATATCATGTTTTGAGGTTAGGGTTGAGAGAGAGATGGAAACACTTTTAAACGTCTCTGGAAGTACCACACTCAACTTTATATCTCAGTAAAGTGATATCATGTTTCTGAGGTTAGGGTTGAGAGAGAGATGGAAACACTTTTAAAAGTCTCTGGAAGTACCACACTCAACTTTATACCTCAGTGAAGTGATATCATGTTTTGAGGTTAGGGTTGAGAGAGAAAGATGGAAAAGTCTCCGGAAGCACCACACTCAACTTTATACCTCAGTGAAGTGATATCATGTTTCTGA
Source organism: Candelabrum cocksii (assembly GCA_963930725.1). Taxonomy (NCBI): domain Eukaryota; kingdom Metazoa; phylum Cnidaria; class Hydrozoa; order Anthoathecata; family Candelabridae; genus Candelabrum; species Candelabrum cocksii. The sequence goes on along the minus strand of OZ005668.1, from coordinate 3,571,033 downwards.
GGTTAGGGTTGAGAGAGCTTTCAAAATCAAAAAGGTACCAGTGTTTCCGGGCTGACATTTCGAACTTCAGCCTCTAGAATCTGCAAAGTCGGCATCACATAGTTTACAATGGTATCACGAGATAAGTCTAATAATGGTTTGGTTAAAGAATTAACTTTCTCGCACAAAAAAACGATTAAACATTCGCACATATTTTAGAGCATTTAGTTTAGAACGTAACGAGATAAGATACAGCAACAAAGCGTTGCCCCTTCCGCGTTGATCAGTTCCTCGATTACGTCCATGCGGTCCGCAAGATCCTCCGTGTGTTTGTTCAGTTGGGCTATCGAGTTCAAACGAGGTATGAGAACTGAAAACCAAGAAAACCAAACTGATTTGCAAAATAATATTTCACACTGCTGAACGCAACACTGATGAGCTTGATGAAAATTAAACCACCATTGACTCTTGTTATCGAGTGTGATAACAAAACAAAAAGAGGATACAAAACTTCATTACGGCATAGAATTAACCAGTCAACAAGTCAGTAATTAACTGACTAATTGATAATTACCACTGGCATGAAATGTAAATAAGAAGTTCAGAAAACTTCCTTGGAAGCGCGAAAGCCCAAACAAAGTAACAACATCATAAACGCAACATTGAGTAATGGCTTACATTCGTCTCTGAATTTAAAGTCAGCGCTTGGAATCATCTTTGCAATAGTCTGGCTGATGACCTTCAGAAAACGAGTGTTCGTCTGCAACTCAGTGTCATCGAGCAGATTTTGCATTTGTAAGGAGACTTTATCCAGATGCTGAAACAATAATACAATGTATATTAACTTAAAGTTTGAAATAATTATAAAAATAAAAAAAATAAATAAAATATAAGATAAAAAAAGAACGAAATCAGGGAACAAATAACCACAACGAAGTGAGTGGGATGAACATGTGGCATAAATCAGGGTGGATTGTGTGCATCCATGCTAATTTATTCAATATGTGACTTCTCAAACGAAGTCAGTTAATTATGTTAATTTATTCCATAAAAGAACTCTGAAATAGGGTGGATTAATTATGTTAATTTATTCCATAAAAGAACTCTGAAATGGGATGGGTTAATTATGTTAATTTATTCCACAAAAGAACTCTGAAATGGGGTGGATTAATTATGTTAATTTATTCCATAAAAGAACTCTGAAATGGGATGGGTTAATTATGTTAATTTATTCCATAAAAGACCTCTCGAATGTAAAAGAAATTGTCTCTCTCAAATGGAGATTTTTTGTGAGGAATCTCAAATTTTGTTATGACTCATCAACAACTCATTACTCTTCCTCATCCAAGATACAAGCTCCTGGGAGCTAGTCAGATTACCTATTTACATGTGGTATGCTGTAAACTGACAACGTTTGGTGAAAAATATGCGATACTTAAAAATGGTGGAAACAACATCACTTACATTCTTCTCTGTGGATACCTCGATCAATCCTCCAAGTACTGGCACCGAAGCAATGCGCACTGTTCTGAAAATAAAAATGCGTTTGTAAGGCAACAAACGTTGTGGAGAGTATCTACAAATGTTTTACTCATTAGAGGTCGATCACAGGATGAATAAAACCTAACATACATGATCATTCTAAAATTATCATTTCTGTGTTTTGCTGTACAATTTTATTTTATTTATTTTTAGTAAGGAAATACACAGGAGAGGCAGGGCCTATGACTCAACAGAGTCCTGTGTATTGGAAAGAGAGATCAGTAAAAGAGACATAGACTAAGTGGAAGATAGGCAAAAGAGTAGATGAGAAATAAGTGCAGAGGGCTGGAATCAGGTTAAGAAATTTTCCTTAGGTCTAAACAATTTATCCTTTGTTTGAATCCTTGGAAATTAATAATAAAACGTTTGACGTTAAGGATGTGAATCGAGCAATCCAACAAAGCAACGTGTCATTACAAAATGACGAGAGTGAAACAAAGATTGAATTACCATTATAAAATTGTTGAATCTGAGGCGTATTGTATAAGACAAGCTTTTTATATAGGTTTGACTCCACTCAACGTCTTAACAGAAAACCATGAAGCAATATTAGCGAAGGTTACAAAAAGAAATAGACAGCACCCTTTTTTTGGAAAGATGTCTAATGATATTGTCAAATCATGGCGATCTAATCACAATGAAACAATCATCAACACATGGTTTCAATGACATTGTTTTACCGGCAGCGCATGAAAAATAACAATGGTAACAATAGTAGAAGATATAATAAATTGATGCATATTTAAAATCCTGGTTATCATATCTACATTAATATCTCTAAAATATATCTTTTGAAAGCGCCCTCTTCTCTCAAGTAAAATGAAAGTTCTCTTTCGCGAAATATTTTCTGACGTATTTTCAACCAGTCTTTGAAGTGACAGACAACCAATCAATTTGAACTAGGCAAATTGTTTTACGCAATTAAAAAGGGTTTGATGCGGGTTTGAACACCAATTCTATTTGTTAAGAATCAAAGTAGTAACTACTCATCTAACAGCATTGGTAACATAAGAATCTCTTAATTTAGTTTTACTTTTTAAATAGACCGTATCTTTAAAACAAGTTAGCTTGGTTAATATTAGAAATCCTTACATGTCCCTATCATTAACCAGGGTGAAGATCGCTGGCGCAACTTGAGAGACAAGAAAATCTTGATGGACATGCTGAACCAGGACCTATGAAGACGCAAAATATGAAAGTTTCAACGTAGACATTTAATATTATTTTGCTTTACTTCAATTTAAAGACTGAAATTTGAAAAAGAAATCTCGATAATTATGATAAGGTACTACAGCGAAATCTCACTAATTATGATAACATATTAAAGCAATGTTTTCACCTGTAGTAGCAGTACAGTAGAGACACGAACTTCAGTGACCGGATACACAAGTGTCTCTCTAAACATCTGCAGTAAAGGGTTGTGATGACACGTGTCTTTGCTGAGGAGGGGAAAGAATAATATAAACATTTAATACACAAGAAAAATATATAATAATATTGTGGTATTTCAAAGAAAATTTTTGATATTAGATGCACGTTTCTAACCTGAACACTATCCTTAAATTCAAAAACAATCATACATGAAATAATTAACACATGTGAGAAGAGGTTGTGTAGATTGGAACCATCATCACTACACTATTGACATTGGATGAGTAGTTGTCGTCGTTGTGTGACATATGTTGAGTATCAAATGTGTTTACTGTGAGCAGTGATTACCATGGGGACAGGTTTAAACACAAGACACGAAGAAGTTGTTTTAATTGTCATCATCTTTTATTAAAGTCAATTTTCTTCCCTGATAGCCGGCAGATTATTGAGTTTTCCAAACCCCCAAGTAAGAAGAAAAACAGTAGCACGTTAAGATGTCAACTATGTAACATTGTGGCAGCATAAAGGTCTTGTTCATGAGATCAAAGATGTTGCATGACCCCACATACCCTGCATAGTAATTTAAATTATGTGGCGTTGGTGCTCAAGTATACAACGCAATCAATTTACTGCCCTCCCAATATCTTAAATCTTTCTTGAAGTTGGAATTTCTTACAGAGTTATAAAAATAACCTTCTCTTGGAAAGACGACGTTGCATTTGAGTGGGTAAATAAAGATAAAGCAAACCAAAAGCAATGGATCACTGCGTACACTTACCTTAAAATATTAATAGAGATTGAGAGGTATTCCAATGAGAGGTTTTGTGTTGATATGGTAAGAAGACATTGTTTGATGAACGTACACAATCGTTTCTCCTGCTCTACCTGTAGAAAGCAAACATCTACATAATAGCTTTCGCCTTCTAGAAAACACTGGAATGAAAAACATACTTTAAAACATTTGCCATCCAATTTATTTTTATCAATTTTCTATTAATCACCTCATTCATAAGAAATAAGATTTATTAATATAAATATAATATATATATTATATGGGCAGGGTGTGTGGACTTCAGCTCTGAGCATTAATTAGAGCAGTTGGTGAACTAACTCAAAAACACAGTTGGAAAGAGAAATCAAGATTAGATCAATAGGGACATAGCAACAAAGAAAGCTTACTCCATTAAAAGCAGCGAGGACGCCACATAGAAATACGGTCAGAAGCGGGCTACATACAGGCGGTTCACAATTCAAGAAGTCAGCACCTGGAACAGAAGCCACGGTGAAACACACAATACAAAAGAAAACATGTTCTATCAATGTTAAAAATAGTTTAAAATGTTGATCAACATTTCAGGCAAGACACCACTGTCTATGAAGAGGTCCAACTGAAATTCTTTTAAAAGTACATCCTTCACAACTGGGAAATATTGAAAAAGCAATAAACATAAAAAGAAAGTATACAAGCCAAATAACAAATCAAGGAAAAGAATTGCACATTCATTTGCTACTTGCTTTAAAAACATTTTTTGCTATCAATTTTGCAGTTGAAAAAGTACAGTTCCAGAAGGTTAAAGCGTAAATATCATGATTGGGACTAGTCGTTCATTCTTTGATTGATGCAATCAACACTTACCTTTATTCCTCATGTGCTTTTCAAAAAATGGAATTACCTACAAATGAAATGAATGCTAAGAGTGTTTTTCTTGAGATTATTTTAATATAAAAAGGTGGGCATAGTTTTGAAATGAGAGCATCTAACTCTAACGAGCAGTATATGTAAGAAAATAATTTCGTACTTCAACAAACAAAATAACATCAACAAAGCAAGACAATAAAACTTTTAAAAAGTACATTTGCTTTTGTTAAAAAAAAAATTAGTCACAATATATAAAAAAGACCTGATATATTCAACGTGGCCTTATTGTTCATGACTAGCATTACACTTGAGGTCAGTTAAATTTGCAATAGAAATGTACGGTCGTTGTTATTACTGTAATTTATCTGCAATCCTTGCCTTGTTGTTTGTGAACGGCTTACCAAAAACACCGCACAATGTACGCATATACAAGATGAGCTGGTTCACAAATGCATGGTTGTAGAACATGACACCTAGCGAGAGAGAGAGAGATAAAATGTCACACTTCCTCATCAAATAATGCAACAGATACACTCACTGAGTGACGGTTTTTACTGGAAAAATATTTGAGTTTTTAAAATTTACAATCAGACGGGAAGTCTCAATAAATGGCTGATCTAACTTGACATCTTCCCTAATCAGGTGAGAATATATTTACCTGTCATTTCAACAGCTGCTGTTAAGCTAAACAGAAAATCTGCAAGTCAATTTACTGTCAATGAAGACAGGCGGTGAAGAATATGTTAGAAATAAACATATCAATGTTATTTAGTTTTAATGTTTGTTTCTGTTTCTGCATCATGATCATCGTATCCTTTTAAAGTCATTTGACGCGTGGTTGATTGCTAAATTCATTCAAAAAAATGAAAAGCCAAAAATTCACATTTGATAACGCACCATTTCTTGCACACCCACTCCACTTCTGGCCACACGCCAACATCAACATCTGCATCAAAGTGCACATCAAACTTGTGAACCAATATTGCGGTACGTTCGTCCAGAAGTGTATGTACTTTAAAAAGAATGTTGTCGACAGAAGGGAGTCTGCTCTCTGAAACAATCAAAATAAATAATTATTATGGCCATCACTACAAGAAACAATTTGTGACATTTGCCAGGCTATTTAACTCTGACAGAATTTTTGCCATCCTACTATAATGAAGGAAAAACCTGACTATGTTTGTTTGTTTGTTGTCTGCCAATCACGACCAAACGACTGGACTGATTGGAACCAAATTTTCAGGGTATGATTGTGATGCCCCTGGGATGGTTTTTAGCCAAAGAATTTTTTTTTTTGACAAGTTCATACATACATACAGAATTCATCAATTATCATATTATTGTTAACGTCCGTAGGATGGGTAAATTGCTTGTATTATTAATTCCAGCCCTTGCTTTTTAAAAATCAATACCACTGTATTATTCTAGCTTTTATATGTAGTCAAAATCTAATTTGAGCCATTGTCTTGTGATTATTATCTTGATATAAACTGATGCAAAATATTTTATATTTATTTTCATATATGCCTACCTACCAGGTAACGTAATTAGTGGGCTTTCCATATCTGTTTTGAATGGGCCTAAATGATGATGAGTATGATTTATTTAATGTCCTATAAATACTGACAAACTTATTTAACATGCGATTCATTTCGTCTATTCGTAACAAATCATGCAAACCTTTGTTTGTCTCGCTTTCTCTTGTGCAACGAATATTTATTAGTTAAACAAACAAACAATGAACTCATTAAAAAGTGAAACAATTCTGTACAAATGATTCCTCTTACTTGAGGTTAGACAATCCACAAACATAATGTTGATTGTGCAGATCAAGCAGTCGATGTAATGACTCAACTTTCGCTCCGATGAGAGGAGAATCATCTCGGAATCCATCAGAAAAGCATCCTGCCAACTCTGCAAATGATCAAGAGATGTAGAATGTATTACAATTATGAAATGCAATCGGGCATTTTGGCCATTCATAACGACCTTCATTGTGAATGACATAAAGGTGGATACTACGTTACCGTCATTATGTATACAACTAACCGACACTCCCACTATGTGAAGAAATGTTAGTTATAGAAGTTCCTTCGAAAGCAGATGGCAAAGTCGGTTTTGTGAAACACCATGTTTCAGTTACATTTTCAGGTAATGAAACATATACTATCAGAAGACAGCATTTCTAGTTTGCAAAGATGTAATTGAGAGAAATTTGCTACAACGTTTTTCTAAAATAGTAACAAAAACCTATAGCATATGATTAGTATAACAAGCAAGCAAGATCTTAATCAAATCTAAAACACAATACACTTATGTCCAAAATGTGACAGTCAATTGTGGATTTATACTGTTTTTAAGTAACAGAAAACCTTCGCTATTTTCTTAAAATGTTTTTAAAAAATTACAAATTCTTACCTGTAGTGATATTTTACAGCGACTGAATAATTGAGTTAACAGGTGTTGCTGTAGTTTATTGATCTCACTTGCCCAGACTGCAATAACAGGTAATAGTGTGTTTTTTGTGTTGAGAACGACTTGATCAACAATATCCCCCAAACCACACTCAAGTAAAGAGTACACCTAAAATCAATGCCCTAAGGTTAATATCAAACTCCCCTTGCTAACTTGAAAACACTGGAAAACTAAAATCTATAATTATAAAAAGTGGAATTGTAATTATTTCTTGTTCAAAGGAGAGAGGGTTATATTAAACAGTTTCTTAGGTCAAGGGACGTTCCAAAAGCGTTCCAACTGTAGAGTGTTTGAATTATAAGAAGTGGAATTATAAAGGGTTATATTAAACAGTTTCTGAGGTCAAGGGACATTCCAAAAGCGTTCCAACTGTAGAGTGTTTGAATTATAAGAAGTGGAATTATAGAGGGTTATATTAAACAGTTTCTTAGGTCAAGGGACGTTCCAAAAGCGTTCCAACTGTAGAGTGTTTGAATTATAAGAAGTGGAATTATAGAGAGTTATATTAAACAGTTTCTTAGGTCAAGGGACGTTCCAAAAGCGTTCCAACTGTAGAGTGTTTGAATTATAAGAAGTGGAATTATAAAGGGTTATATTAAACAGTTTCTGAGGTCAAGGGACGTTCCAAAAGCGTTCCAACTGTAGAGTGTTTGAATTATAAGAAGTGGAATTATAGAGGGTTATATTAAACAGTTTCTGAGGTCAAGGGATGTTCCAAAAGCGTTCCAACTGTAGAGTGTTTGAATTATAAGAAGTGGAATTATAAAGGGTTATATTAAACGATTTCTTAGGTCAAGGGACGTTGCAAAAGCATTGTAGAGTACTGTAGAATGTGGTAGTAGTGAAAGTGAACTATTTGTTTAATATACTTAATATATTAATCTTTAATTGACTTTTTTGATTTTGAATAAATACAAAACTCTTTATTGTTTGAATATCCATTAAAAATGTTGGAGATATTACCGAGAATGATGTATGCAACATTTGTCTTTAGTTATTACTATTGTTGTTTTTAAGCTACCATTATGTATGATGAAATTATAGTTGACTTGCAAGAAATGCGTTATTCATGTATTATACGGATTAAAGCTTACAACATCATCATCATCATCATCATCATTTACATTTTTCACATCTATTTTCCATGCTAGCATGTGTTAGACGGGGTTTCAACAGATGATATTCCCCACAATTTTGTAAGTTTAATCATTTGATGATTCATTGGAGCAGATGTTTTTTACAGCTGGATGCCCCTCCTAACGCTAACCCCAGTGAGAGGAAAAACACTATGTATTGATTACAATTTTAAAAAATTTGAAGGACAAAACTGTTTTACACACCTGCAAGTACTTTCCTGAGTTGGTTATCATACTGGAAACGACGGCTAAACTCTTGACTACAGATTCTCTCACTTCTTCGTTGCGGTCATCTAGTAGCATTTGCGACAGCATGGAAAACAACAGAGAACTCAACAGGTCAACCTAACAAAACAATCAATGCTAGTAATCACTCACATAAACAATGACAGATAGGGTTACAATATTCGTGGCTGTATCACCATAATCATACTTTCGTTGGACATAGCAATGGAAATATAGATAGTTATTAGAAAACATAGAAAACATACAGAAACATAGAAAACATACAATCGAAAATTCATCATTCGCACACATGTTTTGAAAAATATTTAAATAATCCTAATCCCAATAGCGTATACTTGTCACCAACTAACAAAGGAGAGATTTCATTATTAATATCAAAATTAAGTTCTAGAAAGGCTTCAGGGCCAAATAGCATTCCTGTTTTTATCCTGAAAGACTTAAACGAAGAATTATCCATTGTGTTTTCAAAACTTTTTAATCTCTCTTTTGCTAATGGTGTTTTTCCAAATATCTTAAAAACGTCATCTGTTCTTCCATTATTTAAAAATGGTTCTAAACTAGAGTGTACAAATTACAGACCGATATCTATTCTATCTAATGTAAGCAAGTTATTAGAAAAACTTATGCATTTCTGTATCTATAATTTTTTGGACCGTTGTAAATGTTTAAACAAACTACAATTTGGTTTTCGTTTTAATCACTCTACTAATCATGCTTTAATAAGCATAACTGAAAAAATAAGAGAAGCTCTTGATAGTGATCTGTTTGCATGTGGTGTTTTTATTGACCTCAAAAAAGCTTTTGATACCGTTCACCATGGAATTCTAATACAGAAGCTTCGACACTATGGATTACGAGGCATTGTACAAGATTGGTTTGCGTCCTATTTATCAGATCGTCAACAGTTTGTTTCGATTAATGGTTTCAATTCGTCTCTGATGAAAATAACGTGCGGTGTGCCTCAAGATTCTGTGTTGGGACCTCTTTTATTTTTGATATATATCAACGACTTAGTAAACTGTATTAATTATTCAACGGTGCATCATTTCGCCGATGATATAAACTTATTATACATTAACAGGTCAATTAAACAATTAAACAATTATGTAAAAAAATTAATTTTGATTTGAAAGGATTGAATGATTGGTTAAACGCAAACCTTATTGCCTTGAACACAGAAAAAACTAAATTTATGATTTTTAGGAGACCAAAAAAGACATTTGTTGATGAAATTAAAATTGTGTTAAATGGCAAACGTTTGTATCAATCGCATTATATAAAATATTTGGGGGTATTAATTGATGAACACCTGTCATGGAAAATTCACATCAATGAAATTTGGATGAAACTGAACAGAGCAAAGAGTATGCTCGCTAAAGTTAGATTTTTTGTTAATAAATCAATTCTAAAAGATTTGTATTTTGCAATATTTTCTTCTCACTTGTGTTACTGTTGTCTGATTTGGGGTCAAAGAGGAAGTATTGAATTTAATAAATTATTGTCATCTCAACGCTCTGCGGTTAGAATAATAAATTTTCAACCTTTTTGCTCTGATACTTCTGATGCTATGAAAAAATTTAACATTCAACCTTTTCAACTTCATATCAAAATTTCAAATTTATTATTTACTTTCGATTCACTAAAACAATATGTTCCTTCTTCAATCAGTCATTTTTTCTCTAAAACTATTAATTCCCACCAACACGGAACACGTAATGCTTCTAATGATAAACTGTTTTTACCTCCTTTTAAAACTTCATCATATGGCAAATATTCCATAAAACACCAGTGCATTACTGATTGGAACAAATCAATTGGAAGCATTATCAAACTATTTCAAATTAAATACAAAGATTATCATTCTATTTTTGATCTAAACAGAAAACAATTTCTTCGATTAGTAAAGGTGACTCTCGCGAACGAGGGACAACTTTAATGGTGTGTTAACTGTTCATAGTTATATATTAATTTATATATATACATTATTAAGTATTTTCTTCTTATATTCTGAATATTATTTATTTTGTTTTATTATGGGGTTACTACTTGTTCAGCCTTAGGCTATTGAGTAACTTCCACCAAAATATCAAACCAGATCTCCTTTTTTATTAAAGGTCTTCGTTGTTGTTGTTTTATTTATGTAAATGATATTTTGGTAAATAAATTGAATTGAATTGAATATTGATTATTACCTCAGTTAGAACTCCAATTTCTTTTACAAACAACTTCCACCAAAGCAATAAATTAATAAAATTTGCAATGAAAAATTCTTGAGTCTATTATCTGATGTGATATTTATTTTACTTAGGTAAATCAATGATAGTCTTAGTAGACAATTTCACTGAGTACAAACATCGTACAGGTAAATACGGAGCCAACATTGCACAGGTTTCTGCCACTAGAAGTCTCCTTTCAGCAAACTTATGAGTTATCTAAAAAACAATTGAATAGTCAAAATGCTATAAGGTTTAACCAATGAGTGGGAGGAGAGATTTACTGAATTAACCAATGAGTGGGAGGAAAGATTTACTGAATTAACCAATGAGTGGGAGGAAAGATTTACTGAATTAACCAATGAGTGGGAGGAAAGATTTACTGAATTACTATCAAACTTATGAAGTTGTATTTATTGATATTGATTCATAAATTAATAATAATTTCTTTGCATTGTCTTTCATAGGACAACTCGTCAGCCAACAAAATGCAATCCCTCAATTAAAGTTCGCTGAATACTACGCCAATCCATATTTGCAGATATGTGATCTGAGGGTTCGCTCATCTTATTTGACAAGACTACGAAGCGATAATCATCTACCTGCTCCCAACACTGCGGTAGAAGCTCCGATTCGATCCGCGTCATCTCAACGTTATTTGCAAATTCTACAAAACCGTCGATAATAATTTTCCTGTGTTGAGAAAATGAAAGCCATTTGCTACAATTTTAGTTGAATATCATTTTTAAAAAGAGTGCTGACCAATTAAACGTAATATAACAGTGAAAACAATATCCATAAATTACTGAATAAAAGGACAAGATTACTCAGGGCTCAAGGAAAAGAAGAATTTTAAACGAAAGGTCAGTCGTCTAAACGATAAGAGATGGCTGATTTAGAAAATCATATATTAATCCGATATCAATTTTGATCGCTTCGAAAACAATATATTAGCTATTCGCTATTCAGGCGTGATTATAGAAGGTTTATAGAAGTATATCTAAAACAAAATAATGCTATTGTCGTGAAATATTTTGGAAAGAAGAAGCTCTTCACGCTTCTTATTGCATATAGGGTTTGGATAAAGATCGATCAGAAGTACTTCAATTATTCTTAGTCTCTGAGTATAAGTTTAAAACATGGATAAATATCGTCCAACGTTTAGTTTATTAAACTATTTATACATATTGAATGTTTTGATCTAAAACAATAACAAAGAAATAGGAAACAAAACAACACAACAAGTACAATCTGGCGTCCTATAGTTTCATTATCCTCCAGGATTCACTACCTTTGCGTTTGTCCTGGTCTTTTGATTAGGTTGAAGAGCATGTGAAGCAAGTCATCGCGCACTTTAGAATCTTGATGAAACCGCGCTGCACATAATATCAACGGGATCAACTCCTAAATAACAAGAATCAGAATAGTAAAATGAAATTATTGACAAACTCGATCAGGAGTAATAAATTAGGAGGAAAAACGCACTTTCATTTTGTAGGTTTGTATGCATATCACGTATACGTACATTCTATATTTGAAATAAAAAATCTTCACTTCTTGCCTCCCTTTGTTCTTCTTTGCCTAACATGTCCATATTTGTTTATATTTTCTGGTTTTTAAATTGTATACCACCGTAGTTAAATGCATTAGCAACGCATTGTAGCTTTTGAGTCCCAAAAACAGTTTTGTGAACACAGGGTGGAAAAACTCCCAAAAAACTGGAGCAATTTGAATAAGAGTGTCATAAATATGGAACTAATTTATATAATATATATTTTTACATTTATTTTTGTATTATAAACTTTGCGTGTGTTCATTCTTGTTTAAAACTAACAAAAACTTTGTTCATTAGTAATTGAGTTCTTTGTTGTCCAAATATCAACCTAACAGTGTTTACAAAGCATGCGTGACTTTTTTCAAATCACAGCTAATAGTGTAGCCATAAACATAGAGTGAGTGGTTATTAGGTGACACCTCACTCATCATCATCATCCTTTTAACGCCGCTTCTCCATGCTTGCGTGGGTTGGACGGTTTCAAAAGATGATTTTCTCCAATTATGGAGGTTTAATCATCTGATGGTTTGTTGGTGCAGATTTTTTTATGATTGGATGCCCTTGCTAACGCCAACCCCAAAAAGAGGAAAATATTAAATATTAGAAATCATTTCAGAGTTTCAAACCTCTCGTTTGTTAAGAAGAACATTTGGCACAACATTCGGTAGACAGTCAGCAATTACTTCAACTGGACTCGCAGATGTGGAGTAAGACACCTACACACAATGTAATCATGAGATGGAACAAAACTCATGTAATCGTAAGATGGACGTGATCGTAAGATGTATAATCGAAAGGTAACGGTGAATGTATATATCTTATGCATTTGTTGTGATGAAATTAAAGTGGCTTAATCACAAGACATGTTTATAAGAAAAATACACACAAAATACTAAACTATGTGTTTGAAAGTGAGACAAAATACAGACAAATTTGTGAGACAAAAATAATAATAAAGTCAACGGTGGTGGATTTAATGCGATAATATAGTTTATTGATACGTGTGTAATTCTGCTTAAAACTAATTAGAGAATAATTATTTACAGCAGTAGTGAAAGACATACACAAATGAAGCAAATAATCTTGATGCGATGAACGACATACCTGTTTCGATAGTTTTTGTGTTTCGGGAGTAACAACAGCACCACCCCGAACCAAGTTGTATACCTCTTTAGCAAAATTACTAGCAAAGTTCAGACTTGGTTTACAGTCTGATTCATTGATACGTGATATTTCCTTTTCGCTTTCCGATGAACCTGGTGAAAGCGCTGTCACCTCTTCAATGTTTTTCGGTGTTTCAGCAGTGGAGTTTAGCGTTTCACAATCGTCGTCAAAATTGATTGTTGAACTGTCGAAGTAACACTCAACACCAGTCGTTTCAGGGGAACCTTTTTCAGTACCTGGAACATTTGTTTCCAGTTGAGGAGTGTCGCGGCAAACAGTGTTGTCAGTACTGAAATCGAAAACACATGTAGTTTGATACTATAATGAAATAATACTTAATCTGTATATATAAAAGACTCAAGCAATTCTGTTCAGGTTTACAGACCATATCAATGAAGATAGACCCTACCCCATATATATTACTGATCGTGGACCCAAGTGGAGTGTCATAGGGGGTATAAAACATAGCATAGTTGAAAGAATGGGACACTATCCAAGACAGTTAGTAAGTTTTATTAATGATTGTTTAATTAAAAAAAAAACAGAATATAAAAACTCAGATGTTACCGTTGTTCAACATCAACTTGTGAACTAAATAAAAATACAAGAAATATAATATAACTGAAAACAAGTAATTTTTCAAACCGAAAACAAGTATGAATAGAAAAATCCACAATTGTAAACAAATGGTTTCAAACTGCACAAATGAAACTTACATTGAAGGCTTTTGATAGTTAATTTCCTGCTCTGCAATCTGCTTATTCAGCTCTTCACATCTTGATGACTACATAATGAAAACACACACATACAACTTCAAAGATAAGAAAAGTGATAAATGCCAATGACACAAAAATTTATCATTCCACAATGATTTATCTCTTTGTTTTTACGAATTAAAATGTAAAGAAAAAGTCTTTAAAATTGCAGAAAATTCAGAAATATTAATACTGCTTTTGCTTCCCACTTAAAATTCTGATGATGAATGTATGATCATGTACAACAACCCAGCTAGCTAATTTTAAGCATGCAGTTTTTATTTTATCAAATCTATTGAGCTGTAATTCATGATTTAGTTAATTACCAGAGTAAAAAAGAAATTGTTGCTTCCTCCTTCATAATGACGACAAGTGTTAATTATGACGACAAGTGTTAATTATGACGACAAGTGTTAATTATGACGACAAGTGTTAATTATGACGACAAGTGTTAATTATGACGACAAGTGTTAATTATGACGACAAGTGTTAATTATGACGACAAGTGTTAATTATGACGACAAGTGTTAATTATGACGACAAGTGTTAATTATGACGACAAGTGTTAATTATGACTTTGATTCTTTGTTGTTGTTTTATGTTGAATATTACCAATTAATTGCGGTCCAATTTAATTGCTGTGTGGTGAAATTTTTTGCTAGTTGCTGTTTTGTTTTTGTTAATTTTTTGTAATTTGCATTGATCTTTGTGATAAAGGACTCGTCATTACGAATTATGTTATGTGACTGACACAATAATTCTCTGAAAGTTTTTCTCTTTGGTGAAGTCAAAACGCCAACAAAGTTGACTGATTTAAAAATAATTTGCAGTAATTATTTAACAACAAGTATTCCACAATAAATATGTAACAGTGGTTAGTACTTACGAGCAAATCAACTTCATTCTGCAAATCTTGCAGTTCCTTCGTTCGCATGAGGGATGGTTCTACCACGTGTTGATTGTAATCGCGTAGAAGATTGAGCAAGTCCGACGGTTGGCTGGTATTAAGGCCAACATCTTCCCAATCATCCAAGTCCTGGACAAAGTTTGTTTATTACCATAGAAATTGACAGAAAGTAAATGAAAACACAAATATTAGATTGTTAATTTACAACAAAATTTGTAACCCAAGATTGTTTTCAAATTATTAAATTGTTTGATTTATTTTATTCAGAGCGTTATGTGGGAATTAAACAATCATATTTATTAATGCAATTGTTATCTTATCTTAAATTGGTAGGTTTCCAAATTAGAGGATGATGATTTCAATCAAGTAATTGGGATATTTTTTACCCCTGATACCTTATTTATTTATATAAAAACTGAGATTAAGAGGTCTGACACAGTTATTCTTTGTCATAGAAGTAATGAGTGCATTTAGGTTTTTATTGCTAGGTTATATCACTTTTAATATAGTAAAAAATTTCAGAAAATTCCTTCTTTCAAAAAAAAAAACATGGCTGTTGTGGAGAAAAAATTCTATTTGTTTTTAAATTGCCAACTTTTTTTCGGATTAAGCTCAAAATCATTTAACTGAGAAGAAACAACACAATCAACTTATAGAAGACAAGAAGAGGTAAAGAAAGGAAAAAGCTAAGTATTTATCCGTTATTAAAAAATAGACTTTTCTGATTTTACTGTTTTTATTCATCATCCTTTTAACGTCGCTTTTCCATGCTTGCATGGGTTGGACAGTTTCAAAATATGATTTTCTCCAAGTATGGAGGTTTAAACATCTAATAGTTTATTGGTGCAGATGTTTTTACGGCTGGATGCCCTTCCTAATGCCAACCCCAGAAAGAGGAAAACCGTGGTGAGTTAACCGACACAAATTACCAACTTTGTATTTAAAACTCTGTGACAGCTATACATCAGGGGCATGGATGCTTATGGCTATGAGGTCAAAGATCCCGCATACCCACAAATATCATCATCATCATAATACCTGGTCACCAATCTCATCTGCAAATGTTATGGAAGTCAATTTATATTCTCCTTTCAATAGATATTCATTCACAAGAAAGTTCAAGGCACGCATCTCAAATTGATTGGCTTGTGTCTGAAAAACACAAAATGTTGTATATACATACAAAAAAAAAAATTCAAAAGTTTAGCTAGAAAATTTGAAAACAGGCTTTCATTTAGTTTGTTAGTAAAACTGTCAAAACTTTGCTTACAAGTGAGTGCATACAGGAAACATTTGAGATTTTACCATTTTACCAAATGACTTAATTCTAAATTAAACATTTAAACAAGATTTTATCTCACATTGTTTTTCGTGTCCACTGTCTTTTCTTTCTTATTATCTGAAAAGGTTTAAAACAACGATAACCTCGTGTAATCATTTGTTAGTAACTGTTGGCCTATGACCTTCATTAATGGCAATTCACATTATTCCGCAATAAAATTACTAACAACAATCAGTTGATAACCAGCAAATCCAAAATGAGACTTAGCTGGGATTTGTCGTAAATAATACATAACCTTAACACCTTTACCAATGTGACAGTAAGAAGTAGCTGTTATAAATGGGAACATGAATTAAAAATATATGTTTCTCTATCAAAAGCAATGACCTAGCACAAACGTTTTTGAAAGTAAAGGTATGCCTGCGTGTTTGATAACTAAAGATAAACCTCCGGTCATATCTGTGATGCTTTGTCGAAGTTCATGTATTGTTTCCTTGGCTTTGCGGAGCTCGAATTCAAGAACTGAGAAGACAATAAGCAGACAATATTTGTAAAATAACATCTCTCTATATATAGTATATACAAGTACACAAGTATCAATATACACATGGAAGGTGTCACCAAAGGATTATTTGATGCAAAACCACACATTAGAGTAACATCAATTGGAGATTCAATCAAATATGGATTACAAAGGAGAATTTGAGGGCTCTCAGGAAAATACGGAAATCTGTTATCTCAGTAAATAAATAAAAAATGCAACCAAAATTGTTTACGAATAAACAATAATATATTTTTATATGTATATGTCATGTCTGTACATTTAGATGCGAGCTGATTTATATGTAAAAGTTAAAACAAATCTTCAAAGATATTTAGATTTTTCCTAGCTGAACATGAAAACAAACTTTTGAAAAACAGTAAATTGTTGAAAACTTACTCCTGGAATATTTTGAATTTTTATCGACAGAACAATTTGTGTTACCTGCAACCTTCTCTTCAGTTTCATGAGCTCCATCATCAGAGTATCTACCGAGATCATCAATAGAATCTAATGTCAGCACACTAGGAGCTTTGCCTGAAAGATTAAAAATTATTGCTATTGAGTTACAACCCATGGGATCATTCCACGACAATTTACCCCTCAGGCCTATCATCCACCCAAAGAAATTTGATTTTCACCATGTGATGCAATTTATAGTTAATTTATAGAAATCAGATCCCTGAAAATTTGAGTTTACCATTCTTTAATGCATATCAAGACATAGTCATAAATATTAAATCTGAGCTTGCTTTCTTTTCAGCATTGTACTGTAACTGTAAGGTGGATGGAACTTACGCCTCAGTATACATATTGTATATTATATATTATAGTTATTTAAACAAGTGAATATGAAGTGAAACAAATAAATTTTGATGATAACTTCACCAGTGGGAATTTAATTTGGAGGTCGCAAATTGTTTCTAAATATAGAGGGAATTTAGTTTGCAGTATATAAATTTCAGAATTTCATATGCAGATATATCAATTTTGCAGGAATAAAATTTCAAGATTTTTGCCAAAAACCACGAAATCCATAAATCTTTCTTCCAGCTAGAATTTCCCTCCGTTAAAGTATTTGTTCACTGAAGAATTAATTTAGAATAACGTAAACGTGCGACCTGGCAGTGTTTGTGAAAGATCACAACTGTGGTGAACATATTGAAAAAGTTGTACAACGCATGTGTGTATCAAGCAGTGGGGAGTTCTAAAGGACGTTTATCTACAAGTTCTTCTGTACCAAACCACATGCTGCAGATCAAACAATCTTGCACGATTGATGTTTGCGCATAACAAATGCACTAATAAAATGACAATATTACATGTTTATTAAAGTAGCATATCAACAACAAATATACAGGTTGGTTGAATCAATTTACTTAGAAGGATCATGCCCCATTAACATCTAACTCCCTCCTGCACTCTCCCCCTATTTAAATTACCAATTTACACAAGCACACATTTATTATTAATTGGCACTTCTAAACCGACTACATACTTCGTCGAAACCCAGCAGCTGGGAACAGAAGACGTTAAACCGTGCAGTAAGTATACTTGCTCTGCGGGTGGGCCTCTCTATGCATAGGCTTTAACGAATGCAAGTGCTCAATAAATGTGCACACTAATTTTAAATTAATAATTTTATGTATGCAGTGCAACTTACGGACAAGAAATAGTGGATCGACTTTGTATTGAATTTCGAAGTTATTCGGATTTGAAAAAAAATCTTTTAATCTTGGGACAGCTTTACCACGTTCAAGCAATTCAGTATGCAATTCTAAAGCCGTCAAGAAAAATTTCCCTTCTAATAGTTTTTTTGCTATGTAATCTGCATCATCAGTGGAAAAATGAGATACCAAATCGTGTTCTATAAGTTTTTCCGCCATATTTGTTATGATACTGTACTCTATACGATTTTATAAAGTTAAGTATAAACTTACGACAGAGTTTTGCATTAATTTTAGATTTTGTTAAAGAAAACTTTGGATAAATTTAAAAGCGAAGATATATTCCATAATTTATACGCGTTTTTCGTTATTTAATTTCACGAGATTTCTCTGTTTAATTATAGCAAAAATAATTTTTAAAACAAGAAATATGTTGTTGTTCGGAAATAGTGGGGTCGATCGGTGCATACTTTGTGCTATTTAGGGTACAAGCATGAAACTCGGTATGTATACTAGTAATGCCATAACAATTATTTTAAGCCTCAGACTCGAACATTAAAAAAACTTTTTTACCATTCGATAGTACATCAGAAATGGAGCAAAAAATATAAAAACACCTCATGCTAAAAATAAACTGGTAACGAGTTACAGCCGTTCAAAAATCCAGATCCAGGGGGTAAAAACCGTTTACAATATTCATAAAATATGAAATATGGAAATCTTTTTACCAAAATTGCTACATAAAAATATCTAAAATTACAGATGTTTGTCAGGTAACGAAAAAAATGTGCTGCGTGAAGAAATGTTTCGGCAGTCCCTTTCGCGAAAGTTGCGAAAATTTCCTCGCAACATTTTTTTCCCGCAACTGTTTCTTCCCACAACAATTTCTTCCTTTAAAGTATGTTTTTATATACATTATTTGCTTTGTAATATTATAATTTTAGGTCAGGATAATATTATTTTTGCCAACAAGTGAGTTATACATCCAACTTGTAATTAAATTTTAATTTCACAATTCTTCGACAAAATTGCAAAAAATACTTTTTTATGAATTTTTCTAGCTGATCTGTGAGGCTATCCTAACTAACATATAAGGGTTTACCAGCATGTAAATGGTTGATATACAATGTATGATAATTTAGGATACAAAAAGAACAAAAATCATGGTATAAAATATTTTAACAGACGCTTTACGGTTATTTAGCAATTATTATTATTATTAAACAGAATATTTATACAGGTGCAAAAAACTTCAGCGTCTAAAATATAAACAATATAATACATATCGGCTGCTATCAATGTCAGACCTGTCTGCGTAAAAATAAAAATTAAAAAATATTATATATATTAGTTAGTAGAATAAGTGATAAAAATAAAAAGTTTTAAAAGATTCAAAGAAGGGTTTTTATTACAAATAAGTACAAAAATCTAATTAAAATATTCATTGATCTTGGTTTTAAAAGCATTCTTTCTTATATCTAAAGGTAGATCATTGTACAGTTTTGTCCCTGAATATAAAAAGGAAGTTTTCCCAAGTTCTAGTTTCATTTTAGGCACTTTCAAAAGATAGCCAGAGTTCCTCGTATTCTTGCCGGGATCGTTAACTGTAAAGTATCCATTGAAGTTTGCGCAGCAATCGTGTTCCAGGCATTTTCATATCAGACAGCATGCCTCTTTGTTGATAACATTTGTCACCGTTGGTACTTTACGACTGACTAATTGAGTTGCCCTTCGCTTCGAATAGACCGATCTTCTTCTGTCCGCCCGTAAAAGTTAATTTAACTGTGCTTTGATACGTAAGTAACGGTAAGATCATCATCGTGAAAACACAATATGCGGAGTCAGGTGTTAAATAACTCCGTAAGCACTTCAATAATCTTAACCGTCCACACGCTTTTTGTAGAACTTTCCAAAGTTGGTACTAAAATTCAGGTGACTGTCAACGGTATTTCCCAAGTACTTATATTCGGTGACGTTATTGATTGCATGTCCTCGATAGTTTTTTTTTGTTTATGTTTGTTTGTTGTGGATAGTCTTTTCCCGGTCCCGAATATCATCGCTTCAGTATTTCCTCTTTTTAGGTTGATAATATCTACAAAGATGATTACAGGCAAAAAGAGTTCATACAAGTTTTTTTGGGAGGAGTAGGGATATTCTTAGCTGAAAAGTGGATTGATAAAGTGATAGATATAGATTCAGGCAATTGAAGTACCCAGATTGATTATATCCTTATCAGGAAGTCAGATCGGAATCTACTTAGGAATGTAAAGGTTATCGCAGGAGAGGAATGTGTTAGTCAGCATAGGTTGGTTGTATGTGACTTGAGCATTAAGTCAGGAACTGAAAGGAAAAGGACTTTTGTTCCTAGAAGAAAAATTTGGAAATTAAAAGACTCTGCAGTAAGGGATAGTTTTTGTACCAGTTTTAAACAAAACTTGGAGAGAGTAGAAATAAAGACTGATGTTGAAGTTATATGGTCTAAGTTGAAAGGCAGCCTCTTAGGTGCCTCTAATAGTGTATGTGGATGGACTAAGGGCCCAATCAGGAGACGGGAGACTTGGTGGTGGAATGTTGTTGATAAGGCTATTAAGAAGAAAAGAACGTTATGGAAAGAATGGAAGGCAGGTGGGAATAAAGAGCCATATTTAGAAGCAAAGCGTACAGCAAAGTTAGAAGTTTATACAGCAAAGAAAAGGGCAGAGGAAGAAAGATTTCCCAATTTGCTAGGTAGAGAGGATCAGAAAAACGAAGTTTTTAAAATTGCAAAGCAGATGAGTAAGACAAATCAGGATATCATTGGAGAAAAGTGTGTGAGAAATGACATCGGAGATTTAGCTTTTGATGATAGTGCTAAAAAATTGGCCTGGGAAAGTTATTATAGTAAATTACTAAATGAGGAGTTTGAATGGGACCGCAGTCTTTTGTCACGAGTTAGTCCAATTGAGGGTCCTGCTGTCAAAATAGAAAAGGATTGGGTTAAATCGGCTCTTAGTAAGATGAAAGATGGTAAAGCTGCTGGTCCATCAGGTATTGTTTCTGAAATGCTGAAGGCATCTGGTGAGGATGGTATCGAGATCATCACTGAGCTTGTAAATGCTATTGTCAGTCAAGGTGTAGTCCCTGCAGACTGGGAAATTAGCTCTATAGTAAACTGCTATAAAGGTAAAGGTGATGCCCTGGAGAGAAGTAATTATAGAGGGCTGAAAATGTTAGACCAAGTTATGAAAGTATTAGAAAGGATATTGACAAGATTTATTAGAGATAGGGTGAATATTGATGATATGCAGTTTGGATTTATGCCTGGACGGGGAACTATTGATGCAATTTTTATAGTCAGGCAGTTGCAAGAGAAATATCTGCAAAAGAATAAGAGGTATATTTTGCATTTGTTGATTTAGAGAAAGCTTTTGACAGAGTACCATGTGAAGTAATCTGGTGGGTGATGCATAGGTTAAGAGTCGATGAATGGATAGTGTCAGTTGTTATGTCTATGTATGAAAATGCCAGAAGTCATGTCAGAGTGAATGGATCATATAGCAAGGAATTTGGTGTTAAGGTTGGTGTTCATCAGGGATCTGTTCTTAGTCCGTTACTCTTTATCATGGTTTTGGAGGCTTTATCTCAGGAGTTTAGAGTAGGGTGTCCATGGGAATTATTGTATGCCGATAATCTTGTGCTTATTTCAGATAGTCTAGAAGAGTTAACTGCGAAATTTGCTACTTGGAAGAAAGGTATAGAGTCAAAAGGGCTTAGAGTTAACATGGGTAAGACAAAAGTTATGGTCAG
Source organism: Candelabrum cocksii (assembly GCA_963930725.1). Lineage (NCBI taxonomy): Eukaryota > Metazoa > Cnidaria > Hydrozoa > Anthoathecata > Candelabridae > Candelabrum > Candelabrum cocksii. Next base: position 3,548,775 of record OZ005668.1, on the reverse strand, counting down.
TGGAGTTGGCATTTCAGCACCTATTGCTTCAGGTAGATGGCCATGCTCTGTATGTAGTAAGGGTGTTGGTAATAACTCAATATATTGCAAATATTGTGATCATTGGGTTCATAAGAAGTGTAGTGGCATAAAGGGTCGACTTACCTCAGTGGTGGACTATGTGTGTAGGGTGTGTACTGGTGATATTACCTTAGCAACTGGACAGCCAGTAGAATCTGTGCCAATAGGTGATGACTTTTTAGAGACAAAGGATGGCTTTTGTTATTTGGGCGACATGATTAGTACAGGAGGTGGCGCAGAACAAAGTTGTATAACTCGAATTAAATCTGGGTGGAAAAAGTTTAGAGAACTTTTACCTCTCCTAACTTCTAGAGTGATATCTCTTCGCACAAAAGGAAGGGTGTAAGGAGTATTTTTCTATATAGTGGGGAGACATGGGGAGTTAGAACTGTTGAACTAAACAAACTAGAGCGTAATGACATGAGAATGATTAGATGGATGTCAAATGTGACATTGAAGGATAGGAAGCCTTCAAATGAGTTAAGAGAACGCTGTGGACTAGAAAGTGTTAGAAAATCTTTGCAAAGGCGTCGGCTTAGATGGTTTGGTCATGTTGAGAGAATGAATGATAATAACTGGGTTAAGAAGTGTAAAGATTTAGTTGTAGATGGTAAGTGTGGCAGAGGCAGGCCACGGACAACATGGTTGTGAAGAAAGATCTCGTTGAAAAACGTATTCAGTCTGGGTTGGTGCAGGATAGAGTAGGATGGAGGCGTGCCATCAGTAAACCCATCTAACCCGTGCCAGCATGGAAAATAGACGTTAAATGTATATATATATAAAGAGAGAATCAATTCATTATTATCAAAATACTTTCCAATATGCTGGAGATATTCTTCTAGAAGCTTTTCAATTTTCGCTTTACTTTTATCTGCAACATATATTACTGTGTCATCAACATCATACATAATAGCGTTACAATGGTGCAGGTGTTGCAGGAAGTTATTGAAAAACATGATAAACAGCAAAGGCCCAAGTATGAAACCTTGTGGTACTCCTTACAGCAGACGATGGGTTTCAGAAGAGTGGCCATTCAAGAAAACAAACTGCTCATGGTTAAACAAATAGTTTGTAATCCATTCTTGTTCTAAATCCCCTATGCCTAACTCAGACAGTTTGTTTAACAGCATGGCATGCCCTACGGTATCAAATGCCTTCGTTAGATCTATATAGACTGCTCCTACTAAGTTTCCATCGTCAATTTGTTTTCTGATATTGTCAAATAAAAGGATAGACACCAGTTTGGTTGAACAATTTTGCCTATAGCCGAATTGAGTATCTGTTAGATTGTTCGCCTCCAAATACTCGGACAACTGGGAATGTACAGCTCTTTCAATAATTTTAGAAAATATTGGTAGTATGGATATTGGTCTGAAGTTCTCAGCTTTACTGGTGTCCCCACTTTTATGTATCGGTATGATTTTGGCTTTCTTCCAAATGGACGGCACGGTACCGGATTCCAAGGAAATGTTTATGTGTGCCAGAGGCTTAGATATTGCCTTTGCACAGTCCTTTATCATGCCAGGCGGTAGGTCATCAGCACCTGTCGATTTCTTCCTTTTTACAGAGCGTAGTTGTTTTTCCACGGAGACAACTGAGACGTACGAAAACTTGAAAACGTTCTCCGTCCTTCTGGTTTTCGGTTTGTGTGTTCTCCATATGCGGTTAGTGAAAGATGTTATACCTGCTTTGAGCTTGGACACAATTGTTCCGTAATATTTTGCAAAAACGTTTGCCTTCTTTTTGGCATCTTGTAGTGAAGGTAGTGAGTTTCTAGACTTTGATGGGAAGATCGCTTTTATAGCTTCCCAAAACTTTCGTGGATTGTTTTTGTTCTCGTTAATTAAATTGCGATGGTAATTTCTTTTTGCCTCGTTTACCTTTTTATTACAGTGATTTCTACATGTTTATAAGCTTCCAGTCTGCTTCATTTTTTGTCTTCCTTGCTTTCCGTAGTAGCTGGTTTTTACTATCTATAAGTTTTTTCAAGGTTCCTCTCATACATCCTGCGGGTTTTCCTTTAACTGACCTGGCTTGATTGGTGCATGATTGTCAAAATACTTTTTCAAAGATGCCGTAAAATACTCTGCAGCCACTTCGGCGTCATTTGTCTCGTACAATAAATTCCAATTAATATTTGCAACGTACGCTTTGTAATAAAAATTCCGGGCTATAATTTCTGTAATCTCGCTGACGTTTTGTTTTTGGCTCATATTTAACATTATGAAGTTTTCTCACACAACCAATTAATTCGTGATCTCCAAGTGAAAGCGGTTCAATAATGACTAAAGTCATGGTTGTTGGGTTAGTTGATAAAATGATATCAATGAATGTTTCTGTTGTTTCTGTGATTCGTGTTGGAGCGTTTATCATTTGTTCAAAACCATTTGTAACGATAGTTGATTTCAGGTCTTTATTATCATCTTTTTTAAGGTAATTGATGTTAAAGTACCCGAGGATAATGATTTCTTTATCCTCTTTCTGTGCTGATAATAAAGTGTCATTTAAAACTTTGTTAAAGTTTTTTGCTAAATATTTTGATGTGTTCGGTGGTCTGTAATAACAAGCATGAAGTAGCGATTTAGTGTGTTTGGGAAATATTTCCAACCATAAACATTCAGTAAAATTTCTTTCAAATGCAAGAACATCAGCCTGTTTGTAAGTTTGTAGAAACAGTTGAAGTGTTGGAAGATTTCCCATCAATCCACGTACATTTTGGTGTAAATTTTTTAATCCTCTACTTTTGAAAAAGTTTTTCAAACTATTTGAATCAACATTATTCGCCACCTAGCACTACCAGGTGATAAATAATAATGCCGCGATAAATAAACAACAAATCTTCAACAAATAACAAATCCGCTCGTAAAACACGTCCGCTCACTTCAACGATCAATTACAACATTGAATTAGGCCCATTTTATCAAAAAGACGCTCAGCGCGTCTGCCACCGCCCCGCACGGCCCAGAAATTTAGTTTTTTTAAGAAACCTCTTTTTTATGATAAATTAAGGGTTGAATACTACTCAGTTAAAACTTTAGAGCAATGCCACCCACCAAAAAACCTTTATGGACCCCCGTGCCCTTTGTGCACACTGCCGGTTTTAAGCACCCTCAAAAAGGCCGGTATGAATAGGATTAAGATTTGGATCTTTGAATCCTGTATATCTTTGAGTTTTGGCGAACACGTTTCATGCTATTTTGTATCATGAGCTGACTGATTGTTAAAGTTGCCTGTTCTAAGCCACGATTATTAGTATTTATCTTATTGCCTTGGATAACACTATCAAATGACTTTAACGATGCAGAGACAAAATGTTGTCGGCTATTTTCTAAAAAGTAACCATTAAACTTAGTACATTGGTTTGCAAAAATGTCTCGTCAGTGTAATATCTTTGCATGATTTTCGTCATCTTTCATTGTTTGCTCCATATATAGCGCCAATTCAGCCAACACCATGGATTTGTTTATCAAAATCATTATGTGGCATCGCATCAGCCTCTTTCTTATTCTACCTTCTATAAAGACTTAGCAAGCAGAAAGAATGGCACAGAGCATCCTGGGTAATCAGGTCACCTGCACTAAGCTTCCCAAGTAACACATTATCTTATTATATTTTTGCACATTTTCATTGGGCTGAACCAGCTCGAACTTACTATGAATTTGAGGTTTTACTCGTTTCTTCATTTATTTTTGCCTCATTTGCCATTTATTATTGTTCAAACTATCATGTGAATATGTATCAATGATATAGAGAAAAAACGCTAGATGTCTAACTCGCTATTTTCCTCGCCTAGTACGTGAGGAAAAAAATAAGTGGCAAAATAGTGGCAAAAACATCGCTGGCTGGTTAGAATGTGTTGGGAACTGTGGTTTATTTGGAGTTTACTGTTTATATTTTTGTTTTATTCTTCACATTTCGCTTCAAAATCAACACGAATTACAGTCTTAAATATATCAATATTTAAACTATAAATAAAACTAGAATAAGTTTACTTTGGATTTGCCTCACTTATTTACGGCGAGTTAGACATCTAGTGTTTTTTCTCTATATCATTGATATGTATCAATACATTTGGTTCCGCTAATAACATCTGGTTGTATAACTTTTGTGTCAAAGCTATGGTCAAGGAAAGTCTTAGGCGAAGAAATTACCCTCAAATCAGGTATACTTTCTTTGCTTGAGAATGGTGACAACATCATGGTTGACCGTGGCTTTGACATATGACTTTGGTATTTTGCCAGTTGTTGTTACTTTAAATACATTAAACATTCCTCCTTTCAAAGGCATGCGAGATCAACTAACCCCAACAGACTGATGAAACAGACCGCATTGCTTCTGTTTGAATCCATGTGGAAAGAACAATTGGCAGAATAAAAAACTACCACTGTTAAGTATCTGTCTTTGTCACTCGATCGTTAATTAGCCGAAACAATGGCAAGCGCACTGCAGATGGTCGTCTGCACTCTTAATTAATTGAAAATTATTACCTGCACAATGAAGCTTTTGCACGCACATCCTCCAGGTTTTCACATCCTTGCAAGCGAGGGTGAGACAACTTTCCTTCTAAATGAGGTTTCGAAGAATCATTTCATTGTACAAGCTGATGCTACATCATGTGGCATAGATCCCAGTAAGGTTTGAGCAGGAACTGGTCATGACGGGTTGCGTTCCTTGTACAAACTAAGTTTTAATCAAGTCTTTTAAGGTTTCTAGTACAAGATCGGCGGAATTAATAAAGAATAAAGGGTCCCTATTGGTCAGATACATCGGAATTTTATTGCAGGAAAAAATTTGACATTGTCTACATTGATTAGACAAAATATGAAATAAAGAAAGCAAGTTCATTTTATTCGTGAAATTTTCCTAACATTAGGACCTAGGCCTACTAGATAGATTTTTTCAGCCTATCATATAACAAACATTGTTATGGATGATCTTGGTATAAATATTGGGAGGTGTTAGTATTGCCACACTCGTACTAATTTTTCTCTTTTAAACTCCTGCTATTTTAACTAAGCATATTCGTCTAATAAACACGCTTCCTCCAATTTCCTTGAATAAAACCATCTAAAGGCTTTTTCCTTTCACTACAATATTAGTAGAAGCAATAGCTATTATTTTAACTGCATTATTATAGTAATAAATTATCACAATGGAGAAATGTTATACAACTTTTACTTTTATTGTGACGCCCAACCACACCTCAAAAATCGTGAGAATTCAATAATGGCAGATCCATCAGCTAAATCAGTGTATCAACGAGTAGTGTGATTTATTAGTAAAAAGGTAGTTCTTCAACAAACATATAAAACAATTCTGTGGACTTTGAAAAACTAAGATTCAAATGTATATATATATATATATATATATATATATAAAATGCCGGTAAAATTATTTTTGACAACTGCTTTATATAACATATCTTATATAATAACATATCGTATAAAATAGAATAGAATAGTTAATAATTCACTAATAATTGTTAGCAACAATAGCATAGCATTATAATGCAAAAATCAGTAAAACCATTTAAAAAAGTGTCAGTAAAAGGGATCGTGAAAAATACTAAACATGTAAAGTGATCATTGCAGCTGTCTTCCAGTTATATCGTTTTGTAGGGCAAGAGTTGTCACTTCTCCGAAAATGAAAGCACCGAGTAGGAGATACATGAAACACACAACCAACGTCAACACATCTTTACTCGACAGAGTTGATTTGCTTAAGTTGACCGTTTGAAGAAGGCATAAGCCTGCAATGGTAAATCATAAGCAATTTTGGGGATTTTGTTTGGGGTCTGACTATAGGTTACCCCCGGAAATTTTGGAAAGTTATTCTTTATTTATGGTCAGCACATCATAGAGAAACTAAATGCAAAATATTAGCCATGTATTTGATGAGGTAAATCTTTTGAAAATTTGGTCTTTTTCAATTTGGTACTGGGACCCATTCCCCCAGTGGTAGAACAGCTGACCAGTTCATTTTATTTTTAAATGCCATTTTCAACGTATTTAGTCACTCAAACCGTCTTTAGTTTATGAGGTAAGCAAATCCGTGTGTGGCTCTCGGATTATTAATAGTACGCCTAAGATATGTTCTTCATAAAGTTTCACTAAAAAACTGTTTAGGCAAATTGATCACGGTTTTTTTATCTTCTGGATTTTGAGAAACAACTATCTCGAACTATCGTTAGTGCTCATGCGGCTGGATTCACTAAGTAAAACATGCCGTTAAAAAGACATACCGGGAAATACGAATATAAACGTAGAAGCGATTCCACCAATTAGAGTGATTGCCACGCCTATGTCAGGTACCTTAGCAGCCAATAGCAAAACCGCAGCGAACCAACATATGGTCTCGATTACTCTGCGCCGGCGTTCCGTCGACTCGCTGTCCTCAATTGGTATTTTGAGAAGGGTCAAAACAATGCTGTCAATTACTGTCCTAGAATAACGAATACGATATTATTAATCTATCTTGCTCTAATATTCAGACCTTAGCAAACATTGTTAATTAAACGTTCTCCCATTCTCCCATTGTATTGAGTCTTCAACCAGAAAGGAAAGTTAGGCAATGTACCTTGCGCAAAAGGAGACGATAGCGAAGGAGGAAAGGAGAATGAATACAACAGCAATCCTTGCGATGTTCACCAAAACATCTTTGTCACTATAGTTCTCTAAAATATCAGCTTTCGTTTTCCCGCCAAACGTCATGTAACCATAGGCACCGGCTAAACAATAGGTGATTGTACACACTGCCATTGCAACAAGAGCGCAAGAGAAGAACCTCTTTATACTGCGTGATTTGAGCTCCGCGTATACAGCCACCGATGACACGTGACACTAAATATAGCCAATAAGATCCTAGCAACGTGACACTAAACATAGCCAATGAGATCATAGTAACGTGGCACTAAACATAGCCAATGAAATCATAGTAACGTGACACTAAATACAGCCAATGAGATTACAGTAACGTGACACTAAACATAGCCAATGAGATTATAGTAACGTAACACTAAATACAGCCAATGAGAATATAGTAACGTGACACTAAATACAGCCAATGAGATTATAGGAACGTGACACTAAATACAGACAATGAGATTACAGTAACGTGACACAAAATACAGACAATGAGATTACAGTAACGTGACACTAAACATAGCCAATGAGATTACAGTAACGTGACACTAAACATAGCCAATGAAATCATAGTAACATAGGAACAAGACATTAAAAAAACTGAATATTGCTTTTATATTTTTATAGACGAAATATATAAGGAAATGTATTTTTTTCTGTGAACCTCTTGTATACCGCCTATTGATATAAATGATATAGAATGAATCAACCAGTAACAACAAACCTGAAAACCAAAGCATATAACAGGTAGTGCTGCAAAAGCACTTTTCCAATCTGTTGGTGGTAATTCTCTAAAAATCAGAATCCGGTAATATCTGCATTCCCACATAAGTGTTTTATAGGAATACAGGTTTAAAGAATAATTTAGAAAGTGTAGATTAGAATACTAGTACGTTACACGTTTTAAAACATGGCACATGGTTGTAAAAAAATTAGGTCTCGTCAAAGCAAGAATTAATGGAGAAGACAAAAAGACGTACACATCTTTTGTAGCAGTTGCGTATGTTCCATCAAAATATCTGTAAACTATAACAAAGGCTATGAAGAATGCTCCAATGCCACCGAAGAAACTATAGAAGAGAGAAAATCAACTTGTTGTGAGAAAGAGAGATACAACTATCGTCTGCTACCTGTACATGCCATAAAACAAAATACACAAGGTTTAACAGAAATGAACTATAAACAAAGTTTGTGTTTTTATTTTTTAGCGTTAATCCATTCATAGTACTTATCTGTGAATGTTGAATGAGTATATAGTTTCAAAACTAAAATCGAATGAAACAAATTTAAACCTCAAATTTAACATATTAAATTCTTTAAAGTTATGTACAGCATTAAATTGTTTTTAGCTCCAACAAAGTTCCGTATTTACATTTTTGTGTCAATTAACATAGACAAAATAAAAGACATTAACAAAACTGCAATTAATGAAAGATTCCTTAGTACAGAACAGGATATTAAATAGGGCCTGGAAGGGCCGGAGGTTCATGTAATGTTTATTTTATTAAAAGTGACGCTATTAAAGAAATCTAAATGAGACTGCTATTTTTAAAATAAACAACAAGGCTTAGGTTGAGTTTCTGTTCGTGAATAAATTTGAGTTGTCAATCGTTTTACAGAGAACTGTCATTGGGAGATCTCAAAATTGTATCTATTATCTGTGTCTACGCCACAAAGAAACATCTACGCAATTACAATCACAATTGTTTAGTAGCCATAGAGAATAAAAAACCTTGTATAGCTGAGTGCTTTCAACCTCCTTGGCACGCACAGAGGGAATAAAAACAACAGCGCAAAGATACAGAAGCAAAATATCTTGTTCGTATACAACTTGTTCGTCTGTCCACTTGCAAATGTAATGACTAAAAGAAGAAAAAAAATCGAAAAGGTGGTGAGCAGAAGTTTCACAAATTCCTCATAGATTTCACCACCTGCTTGACTATTCACATATCCTTGTAGAGTTTCAATATGGCTTACTTTGTAAAAATGCTTTTAAAGAAACTTTTTTACACATTGTATTTTGAAAGAAATGAATTTCAACGCACCAGCAGATAGTTGTTCCCCGATGATAATAATGTACGTGATTGCACTCCCGAAGAAATATATTAAAATCATGATCTGCGAAATAAACTTGACTCGTTTGCCCAACATGAAAAGCAGCACGTCTTGGTAGGTTGCTGCTTGTGAATGATTGGCACAGTGAGCCAAAATAAGAAACGCTCCAATAATGAATATGAGTAGAGTCTGGGGTGAAGAATAAATAAATATATATATATATTCAGAAGATGGAAGAAGGAAAACTCAATATATAATAACAAAAAGTCTCATCAAAATCTGAGATGGTCCCGATGGAATGTTTCCAAGAATTTGATTATCTATTATATGACCTCCTTAAGTATTTATGTTCCTGTCGTCCATACTTTCTTTCACTGTTCACTTTCTCACTACAATTTAGTGGAATTAACACAGCAAAAGGCGCATGACCAATGTTTTTTATAAACTTTTTCTTGAGAGTAATTTACGAAGTGGCATGAAAAGAAGAAAGTTGCTAAACCACATGGAAATAATTCAAAGAGACACCAATTGCGAGATTGCGCAACATTCACTAAATAAGTATATAATAACAATAGACATATTACATATCGACAATTATAAAGCATGGTGCCAATAACGAGACAGATTTTTTACACACTTACATTACTCTCTCCCGTAACGCATTCTCTCAAGTACAACAACAGCAAATAAAGGCAAAATGAAACAAAATACACAGCAGTCAACCCAACTCAATGCCAGTGGATAACAAAATGTTATCACTGTTCATATTTTCCTTGGTTCTTCCGAGAGCCTCTTAGGTGCAGAATTGAAGAACGTACCAATAAAAGAGAGATTTTGTGTCTTAGCCACTGCATAACCTTAGATAGTGGAAAATTACGTTTCATTGCAATGTTTTCTCTGTTAGGTTTTTCAGTAACATTTCAGCTTCTTCCACAGCCACAGAGACAAGAAAAAGAGCAGGGTGAAGGAGCTCAACTTCAACAACTCATAGAAGAGTTCATACTTTAAAAATAAATATATAATAAAAATTGAAGAGTTTTGTGAAAATCTTCATTTATCGTTCCACTTACGAACTGCACGGATATGGCGATCTTCACTCCTCCAGCATACATGTAGGCTTGAGGAAAGTTAAGCATACCCGCACCCAGCGCAGCATTTGCAATTAAGAACACCGCTCTGTATGCTGGAACGTGACCAGCGGGTAGCGGTGTTTTATTTTTGAACTGTATCTCGTAGTCCGTGATGCTAGGTAACGAAGTTTCATTGGTCGTTATCGTCGGACCCTGTGACGGATTTATAGGCGTCCCATCGCAGTTTAAGTCTGTGTAGTCAAATTTTTCTTCGTAATCATTCATGATTTCTGAAAATTTATTTAGCAGTTACAAACTCAAGAATAAAATAGACTAGATTGTAGGAGGATGCAATTAAACAAAAAGACATTTGAAAATACAAAGCAATAACACTATGCGTGATCTACAAACTTTCAATTACACAAGTCACAAACCACATTTATTCAATATGAAAACAGCAATGTTAAAAAAATAACAAATGGTGTCCACAATGTTTGTCAACATTTAAAGTGGCAAATAAGTAAACAACAATTTTGATTTATTTCTTTGTTAAATAAAAATGTATACGTCTATCGTTGATATAAATATAAAACAATCACAGATCGAAAGTAAATGCCACAAAGTTAAAAGAAAATCTTTGTGGAGAAAATTAAAAAAAAAATGACTAGGTCTAGGTTTAGTACAAAAATTCTCGCTTTATCTATCACAAAAAAAATCTTCCACATCCACAAGTGCACAGGCCCCAATGCCGTGTCTGGCCATTGTTTTTAAACAAGCTTTCGTCTGACCAATCGCTACTTCCAGAGCTGGTTTGCCAGGTAATTTATGCATTTCTAAATAGAACAGAAAGTAACTTTGGAATGTTTCTGAATTCTCAAACCGTTAGACAAGGAACAACACAACTGCTATATTTCTGATTATTTTCAACGAACATTCAAAATAATCTTGATTTAATATGAATATAAACTACACCGTAAGGTTTGGTAAATACCCCCACTGTCGTTACTGGCCTTCTGAATATTTATATTCTCTCTGAGTATTGTTTAACAGTTTTTTAAATATATTCAAGTGAAAATATTTAGATAAACAGATTCATTATAAATAATATAATTTCAATTGAATAATCACAGTATATAATTTCTTAATTTTCTGAATTTACACGAGTACACACAGTCCTGTGATTATCATTCTACAAAAATTAAACTTTAAATAAAAAGCGCACCTAATATGGCACTGTTCAGGAGAGAGCACACCATCTCCCTCTGCGACACATCAAACAGGTAACCGACGGGGCTCTCCCATGGGTTACTGTACGCAAGCAAACTGAACACTTCCTACAACGTAAGTTTAACTCATACTACAAAGAATGTCAGTATAGGAAATGATAACAATCAAAGAAGATATGTATATTTTGACATTATGATGGGAAGGCTTCATGTTCAACATGTTTCATCCTTCAAGAACACATTGCCAATTTAAGTTTATTTTAATTAAATCGCTGAAAGAACGAGAAGATTTCAAACATTAATAAATATCTATATAATAACACGAGATGCAATACTTACAGTCTTACCATGACGATTCCTACTATAAAATACAACAAAACGCAAAAGGCTGTCTGACCAATGACTTTTAAAATGATTAAAAATCCGAGAAAATTCTTTCTTTCAAAGAAATAACATGGCGGATGTGGAGCTTCCATGCCACACAATTCTTTAAAAAATTCTATATTCTTCAATATCTAGAAGAATCAGTAAGAATTCTTTATTATTTCCACTTATGTTTCCATTTGATGTTGTTTAAGAAGCGATTAGTACTCTTTTTAGCTATCTAGCTCTTCTTTGTGTCAAATTGAAGTTTTTAACTTTTTTTCAAGATTGAGTTCAAATTCAATCAGCTGAGAAAAGGCAACGAGACAAAGTTTTAAGAAGCGAAGAAAAAGGTAAGTGTTTATTTGTTTTTAAAAAGTAGAATTCTTTTAGTGTTTTTAAGCAGAAGCGACCCAAACAACTTTTAAAGAGAAGAGAGATGATTACGAAAAGAAAATATTCTGTGTTTGGTGTGTTTTATAGAAAACGTGGCAAAACCAACTTTAAAGAGAAGAATTGAAGAAAAAAGTTAGCGTGTTTATCTGTTTATAAAAAGTAGTATTCTTTCAGCGCGTTCGAGAAGAGGCGACACAACCAACTAAAAAAAGAAGAGAGAAAGAGAAGAAAAAGCTAAGTATTATACTGTTTTTATTGGTGCGTTGAAAACACGGTTTATTAAACCGTCAAAATGAGAAGATGGTAGAAATCTATGTAATTGTTATTTGTTTTATTGATGGTAGAAATTTCTGATTAATTGTTAACATATTTGTAACAAGATGATTTTTCTTATTAACCGTGTTATTAAGTAACTGTAACTATTACCAACACATTTAGCCATGACTCAAGATGACTCTGACTGACTGTTTTCAACTTAAAGAAACGATGAGTGATATTTGCAAGTGCTCTTGACGATGAAAATTACTACGTGAAAAATCTAAAGAAAGAAGTTTACAAAAACTTTAAATAGGTCGAATTTAAGCAGAGAAAAAATATCTGAAAACAACTGATTCTCGAAACTGATATTTAAAGGTTTAAATATTGTCACTGTCACGGGTAGACATACATATATATATATATATATATTTAATTGTATGCAAACAAACAAAAAGAATTAAAAAAATTATTATTTAAGTGATGAGTGCAATTTGCACGAGGTTTATAATAGCTAGTATATATATATATTTATAAAAAATAACCTAAATATGTTATGTTATTTAATAGGTAAGGAGATGACATACTTTCATTAACTGTTTGTCAGAATCGTGTTCCACTCCAGACCTTTTCACCATCTCCTTGTAGCTTGTTCGCAAGTTCCTACCGAATGATATCAACTTCTCGACTGCTATCAAGTTCCCACCACATAGTTGACGAACGGAGGGACCTTCAATCAACAAAGAAAGTGTTCACTCTCTTTCAACAGAAACCTTTTTTAATTGAATAAACTGCAAGACGTCAAGGACAACATCTATGCAGCACAAGTGACAATATTTGCATATTCAATGATTATAAAATTAACAAAAATAGACAAGAAAAGCACTTCTAACATTCTAGGAACCAACAGATAAATAAGAAATAGTATCAAAATCAATTCCTAACAACTAAACCTTGAGATGTAGTCGTTATAACTGGAACACTGTTGCATGGCATCTGGTGATCCTTAGAGGAAACATCCATCTCTTCGTCCTTGAAACCATTTCCAACACAATCATCCATCATCATCATGTCATCGTTTTCATTTCTTGCTTCAGGATCACCGTTCTGTATGCACGATTCATTATCAAAGCTTGTGGAAGAAGTAGCACTTCTCGACGTCGAAGAGCGAGCCGGGCTACAACAAGGGCTTCTTGTTGGACTGTGAGCCATTGGTTTTATTTCGCCATCACTACCACTTACCATCTCAACAAATTGCCGACAGTTTAAACGGAAATACAAACGTTGGTTTTGATCCAGTAGTGTCGGATATAAAGTTTGAGTGGTTATGATAGCTTCACTGATGCGGCCGGAGAGAATTAACTTTTGGATACCTGCAAAGTAATAGTAAAATCAAAGAGAGATGATAACCGAGACAAAGAACAATAAAACAACATTTTTAAGGGTAATATTATAGGGTAAATTCATGTCAAATCAACAGATTTTTTTTGAATTTTTTCACAAACATAGAACTACAAATATGAATAGAAACTTGTGTTAAAAACTTACCGTAAATGACCGATCTAACGCCCACTCCCAAACTGACCCCCCTCCCGAATAAACGCCCAGGGTTAAAGTTAAATTTTTTAACTAACGCCCACTCCCGATTAAACGCCCATTCCCGAATAAACGCCCAGGTCTATAGAGAAAAATTAAAATAAACGCCCATGGGCTTTCAGTAATTCAGTGATTCACAGCAAAATTAATACTACTTTCTTTAATCTTTAAAGTGTGAATATTTTGAAAAATGCAGAAAAATTCAACCAGTGGTTAGCAGAAGGTTTACACGAATTTACTGAAGCTGGAAATATCAAAGCAGCACCACGGCGGAAAATTGTTCAGTGGATTATCGAATCGTGGTCACATCTATCGAAAGAAATGATTGCCAAGTCGTTCAAGGTTTGCGCACTAAATCTCCCAACAAATGGCTCTGAAGATGACCAAATACATTGCTTTAAGGAGGGTATGACTTGTGAGGCAGGAGCAGAAAAGTTAAAAGCACAACTAGCTATAATGACACACAAGGAGATGAGTGATACCAATCCCTTTTCTTTCATTAATGAAGAAGATATGGTGGCTGCGACCCAGCCATTCCACCTCCTCGATGACGATGAAGAAAATGACGAGAAACTTGATATCATGTAGTCGACGTACATCTTCTCGATTATATTACTTTTCTTGATGGACTTTGTTTATTAACGCCCCTCCCTTACTAACGCCCCTCCCAAATAAACGCCCAGGGTAAAATTCGTTTGTTAAAATAAACGCCCAGGGCGTTTAATCGGTCATTTACGGTAATCAAAATCTGACGGGCGGTTCCCGAGATATACATTAGGTTCCAAGCCCTATTCGGGTCATTTTCAAAGCGTCACACTTTACACGTGATACATGCCTCGGTAAAAAGCTTGACATTTCAAAATCTAATAAAATACAGAGATATGGCCATGAAACTTTGTACCTTTATGTTTTTTAGGGTGAGGATAAAAGTAATAACTGTTGAATTGACGTGGAATTATCTTATAGGCATTTATTAACAATTAGAACAAAACCAGTATAAAACGACAAGTATCACTTTCCTACCTACAATGAGCGGAAAATTAACTAGCCTGTGGACATGTGGTACATTGATAACCATTAACTTAAGCAAAGAATTTTACGTTGACGGCTGCGAATAGATGACAGTTCCTCATTGATAGATTGGCCAGTGCTCTTCGCAAATGATTCGGCAGTTGAAGTGAAGCCATAATGGACGAGGTATGCACAAACTACTCTGAAAGGCAAATCAATAAAATATAACACATAAATTTTCAACAAAATAATTGGAGTAAACCGTGTCTAATACTGATTTGGTTTACTGATCAAGATAAAGCCTGTGATTAACTTTTGGAGAATTTTTTACTTTTATCCTTGTAATAATATATTGTTTTTGCTTCTGTCTGTCTTTCTTATTCCTTTTGTCATCCAAGGAGAATTCTAATTTTTGTTCCCGTTAAAGGAAATGATTAAAATTCAAAAAAATGTTTCTTGTCACAGAGTAGCTGCAAGTTTTTTTATTACTCGTCCAAAATGCTTTATAATATAACAATGATTTCTAATTACACTGCACTGCGTGACTAACATCCTAAATTCTGTAAGAGATTAGCTAAGAACTCAACCTACTGCTGAGTCAGCGACTGCCAGCAGATATCTGAAGGAAGATGAGGAAACCGTTTTACAGTTTTCATAACGTTGCATTTCATCTCCTAGCAACAAAGACAAAATACTCAGTTTCAAAAACACCATTAAGAAATATCTTGGCACATTTAATAACAATTAACTCAATTACTGAAGTTTTGAAATGTGATAACCAGGCTTCTCAATGATAGATCATGTCCACTCTGAGTACAATGTTTTTCGCGTAGCTACTGTGTTTTCGAATTCAAATTAATTCTGTAATATTTCCAATATTTTCAAAAATGGAAATTAAAACAAATGTTGCTAAGCGTAGCTTGCTTACATGTTTTACAGTTACGGGATCGCGTACCTACAACATCTGAGGTGCAGTTTTTATCAAATTCCTGCATTGTACTCTTGGAGAAAGCCTGGATAATGGTGTTTTGAAATAAACTTCAAAAATGATCAAATAAGTAGAGTTTGATGTCAAATTTAGTTGTTGACAAGTTGATACTACTGGATATCTTTAAGAAATGAACTGAAAATAATAAACTTATGGAAAGAAATAGCAACTAAACCTCAAGTGTACATCATATAACTTACAACCATCAACTCGTCAATGTCAAAAACAAATGGTTTTTGGCCGAAGTTCACATCTACAACTTCACCAGGCGTTTGAAGTCCAACCGTTGGGTATAGATTCGGCTGAAACACATAAGCGCAAACGTAACTATCGTCACATATATCAAAGAGACGGTCTAGTAATATGGCATTTTTTAATTTTATCGATTGTTTTTCTAAGAAGAATTGATCTGGGCATCAAAACACTTATAAAGGTTTACTTAGAGAGGTATTTGAGTAAAAAAACATACTAAAACAAAAACTTCTAAGGCAAACACTATTAGCAAAAATCACAATGAAATACAGCTATGGTTTCCATAGTCACTATCAAAATACTGCTTTTATTATTTGTAAATGATTTAGAAACTTAGATTTTAGTTTGAGTAAAGAACAACAAATTAAATTAAACTAAATGACAAGAATGAATAAACATGTTATTTTCATTCTGGGTCATTCCATTTCAATTCACCAAATTTTTCAGAACTTCTAAACCACGACCCCTCAGAATTTGATGAAGTGGATGAAACCTGTGTAAATATTATCAAAATAGAAAGCATCTTGAATCATGACAATGTAGATGTTAAAGTGATTCCGAGGCGAAAAATATTTGGTTTTAAAATTGTTTTAACACATTGTTTTGTGTTGTTCAAACACATTGTTAAAACATTTTAAAGTGTCATTTTGAGTATCAAAGTCTAATAATGAAGGATTATAAAAAAATATCTTTGTTTGATACTTTTCTGTCACGGCCGCCATTTCTCTCGAACCTCTCGCTTCAACATGTGTTTGTTATTTAGTGTCCAGTCCACGCGGCCCGCAAAGCGGCTTTTGATGTCATTATGGAGTATGATTTTGAGAAAAAGATTTTAGCGAATAACTAAGCATTTGAATAATTGTCCTTGAAATTTTTGTACAGAACTGCAAAAAACAAACTTTTGACAACGATCAAAGAAGTAAAATCATATAACTTTGCAAGTTCGTGTTTTCGTTTAAAATGCCTCATTCTTTGTTGTGCTTTTGCGGGATTTATTTTGATTACTGTTGATAAATTTTAGCCGATTCAAGATGCACCGGACAACAATCCCACTGTTTTTCATTCATTCATTCATATTTTCTTTTTCATAAAATTTCTAATAAAAAACACAATTTTCCTAGATAAATTCAACACTACATTTTGTAGTTGAAAAATGAATATATATATATATATATAATAATATCTTTTTATACGAAATATAATATTATAAATGGTCAAAGAAAAAATGTAAACTCGTAGAAGGTCAAATTTGACTTTATCATCGAGAACCAATTAGAATTATTGGGAAAATTAGCAGTATTGAGAAATTTGGTTAAAATTATTATTTATCCATTAATATAAGTTTATAAAAAAATCAAAAATCATTAATTTATCTAGGCATACAAGAAATATATGATATACAAATAAAAATTCTTAAATAACAAACAGAACAAAAAAATAACAAAAAATAATTTAAATATATTTATATCCAGTGAAATTGAAATACTTTTAACAAGGCTTTTAAAACTGAAAATGAAATATTTGTTTTGATTAGATTTGAAACAATAAATTATTCCAAAGATTTGCAAGTTCCAATTCAGATTTACAAACCGATGAGTTATTTGTTGATATTGCCATTGAAACTATGGATGTAAAATGTGAACAAGCAACTCAAACCGAAGTCCAATCCAGATTGTTACGCTGCCACATCCACAATAACATTGGTGAGCTCCACAACTGACTGTATTTCATGTCAGACTAATATCGTCCGAAAAAAGTCAAAGTCAGCAGTTTCCTTCACATAAAAAGAAACTGAGTCTCTTTAAATGTAAACTTGAAAGTTTTAGTTACGCACCAACCAATCAAACTTTCATAGAATATGCTTGTTTAAGCATACAGGTCGGAAATCTTCCAGTTCCACACAGCTTGTAGCTATAATATAAAATAAAAATTTAATCCAGTTAAATAATTGTATGAGCAAATTTGAACCTAGCTATAAAGAAACAGGAAATAGCAAAGAATAAAACTAACCTTCTGGAAGTTGAATGCAAACCTGATTAATTTCTACACAGCACAAACACTACCTGCTCACTTCTATCGTTTGACACATTCCACACTTACACCACTCAGTCACTTCTTTTTTCTCTTGTTCGACCAACCATCTCTTCATCGCATTCGCCTTGCATGCTCACATACTATTTTCAAAACTTTTTAGCTCTTCCTCGGAGAATTTCTTTTTCGGTTCAAACAAGTATGGTTTACAAGAGATCTTTACTGTGAAACGTCTTCAAAAAGAGTTATTTCGCGATGTAAACCAGAATTTTGTAAAAAATTTCAGTACAATCAATTCGTTGTTACTCCATAACTACGTCACAGTTTAAAAAGGTCTGAACACTAATTTGAAAATCGGGCCGCAAATGTTGTAAACGACATTTGAGAACAGTTAGAAAAATGTCAAAAATTTGTTTTTAAAAAGCTGTTTGCCAACAAATGGTTTGGCATTGTAAAAAAATGAAAAAGCAATTAGTTTTCATTTTTTGTTTTTAACAAAATAAGTTCGGATGTTTTTAGACCTCGGAATCACTTTAAAGAATTAATTTTATGGAGAGCTGAACTTATTTACTAACCAGAACAATTATCATATGTGTTCCGCTAATCACAATTTTTTGTTCAATACTCATTGCATAAGAGATACTGTTCCAATCCAAAAAAGAAAGAGAAACATGTCAAAAAAGGTACAGATGACTTTATGTGCACTATACTTTTTTATGCAGGAAATACGGCCAAACTCGTGAAAGGGTTTTCGCCACCTATAGTTACAAATCTCAATTCATGAGGTTTTCAGCATTTTTACTTGTCCCTTGAAAATGTCTAACACAATTTCAGGAGTATAAAATCAATCTTTTGAAAAACAATGAAATTTTTAATTGGCTATCTTCTATTTAATTTTCCCTCTGTTGTGCCTGATCTAAGATTTTCCAATATTTATTGCAACATTGACTAATGAATGAATTTTCTGTTATATTTTTGTGTTGTATTTTTATAGTCACAATTTTTTTGCGTAGGCAACAATTTTAATAATGAAAAGACTGATTGATAACCCAGATATAATATCCCATCATTTTTTCTCTTCCTGGGGTAAAAAACTGTTCTGATTGAAATGAAGTTGTGGTAATTTATGAATGACTGACTCTCGTGGCTGTGACCCGGAGGTCTAGTCCCTGATTTGCCAACCCACAGTGACAAGCTATGCAAGGCATGGGCGCTTACCCCCATGAGGTCAGAATACCTGCATACATAATACCTAAACACCGGTACACTGGCCGGTGTCGTTTAACAATACGCAGAACAATGATGAATTTATGAATATTTGACTCAACAATTGCAAAAGATTGGAGAAAAAAATACAAGAAATGAAATACTATGAAACAGTGGTGAAAATTTTGAAGTCAAAAACTCCATTCATTCAAAAGTTACAGAACTTTGCAGGTCGCATTATTTCAGCGGTTGATGTGCGCTCGCGACACCTCGACAATGGGTAAACAGTTAAATTAGAAACAACAATAACTTTTGATTGGGAAGAGGAATTGATCTGAAATTTTCAGCAGGTTCTCGAATCCTTAGAACAAACCAATGTGCTAGGTTTCACCAAATTCTGAGGGGTCAAGGTTTAGGTCATTTGGTCTTAATGTAAGAAAATCATCAAATGAATCAAAATCATCAACAACAGAGAAACTTACAACAATATCTTTGAATGCAATTCCAAGATGAATCCCATTCTTTGTGTAAAAGCACGTTCGATCGATTAAGTTGACTCCGCATCCTACCACATCACCAGTCGAAAATGTTGGACCATACACTTCGCCAATTCCTGATTTGGAAAACGAGTTTCCGTCATCGGCATGATAACCATAGGAATCCTTCTCCCAACCTATTTTTAGAAAAATATTAGAATGATATAATCCAAATATCAAAACCAATTCTTAACAATAAACAACAAATTGATTGAACATTGAACATTTTTTCTCTCATCGTCAGGGCTGGATTGGGCCCACCAAAAGGGGCCTTTCCCACCAGATTGGTGGATATTTTTAACTATACTGTTTAAGGGAGATTCTGTGATATTTCATGCGGCATGAAATGAGTAAAGTGATTATTCAAATTTTAGCTTATCTTAGATATAAAAATATAGTGTTCAGTCACGTGACATATTCTCTATCGCAAACTTTGTAATCAAAAACACCACATTGATTTTTGGACGTGATTTTCGCAAAATAAAATTTAATGTGCCTATAGAAACAACAAAAGCAGGGAGCAAAACAACAAAAGTTTGCTACTATATGGGCACCAATGTATAACAAAAGGTGAGAAATATTTTAAACATGGCATATAAAAAGCTTTATTGTAAGATGTATCACTTATAGAAGTTTAAATACCTTTCCATTATAACGATTTTATTTTGTATTTGTGTTAATTTAGGTTAGCGGATTTTAAATTAAAAAATTTGCTCTCCGAATTCAAAGTGACGCGACAAAGGTTTAAATCCAATATATTTCTACAATCGTATTAGCAGAACTTTTCTACATGGTTGCTACTAATGGTATTAAATAGAAGTTCCTTTTGTAGAGATTGAATAATGAAACATAGAAAGAAATGTTAGCTAGGTTTATTTTTTTAAAGAGTTTCGATTTTATAAAATATTTATTCTTTGATAGAATATTAGATATTACAATTTATTAGCATTTAGTTTTATACTTGTAACAACATTTTATGTGATTCCATTTGTAAATGTATATTTTTAGCATTTTATGTAAGATTGACAGACACAAAAATCGCACCAGAACGTACGCCAGTAGAACTAAAGAAAAAACGAAAGAACAAGCGTGAAATGTTGAAGTAGATCTAGTAAAATCAAGAAAAATTCATGAATTCTTGATAGTCCAGCCGCAGGATAAACTTACAAGAATAAATGATAGAGACAATCGGTCCAACGAAAATCAAACTGACGCTAGTCCTTCAGGATTTCAAACTAACAAATGAACTAACAATGCAGATGCTAGTTTTCCCATACACGTTCAAGCTGAAACTGCCGACAAGAATGGAAATCCAATTCTTTCTGGAGGTGATATTGATGCTGCTTAGAGTCCACCAGGTGGCAATGACATTGGACTTTGGCCAGCTATCATCCCAAATCCCAGAATGGAGTTGTGTGAGTACTGGATCCTGGTATGGACAGTATTCAACACTGTGATGAGGAGATATTGTCACAGCATTCAGGGCAGCAACCTAGGAGTGATTTTTCACTATTTCTACACATTGGCATCAAGTTTTGACAGATGCCTTGAAAGCAGCTGAAGTGTCACTGTCAAGCGTGTCACAACAACTTGCTGTTCCTAAAAGGCAATAAAAAAGGGTTACCTACAGATCAAAAATGCATTGGACTTCATTTTATCCAAGCAGGATTGCTTCAATAAGAATGAGTGGAAAGGGCAGGAGTTGTCTATATACAAGTAGAAACTCAAAAGAGACGCTGCAATGTGCGATTAGATCCTTTGGACTATGGCCGAGAAGGGAAAGGACAGCTCAGCCCATCACAAAGATACATGATAGGTGAGATAAAAATTTTCATGTTCGCATGAATCTGAAGATATCAGCACTGAGCTCATTCTGTACAATCTCATCATATCCAAACATGTGCAACCTACATTTTCCAATGTTGAGATTGCTCTTAGAATTTACTTGGTATTGATGGTGGCCAACTGCAGTGGTGAACGATCATTTTCAAAATTAAATTTGATTAAGAATCGGTTGTGTAATATCGATGGTTCAAGACCGCATTGAGTCATATGTTATGAATGACATGGACCTTCAGTTATCATCAACAACTTTGCCGTGCAAAAATCTAGAAAGACTGTGTTGTAGATCGTTGTTTATTTGCTAATTCTGTTCGATATAAATAAATGCATCTTCCATTTTTGATCACGGGTTAGGAGCTTGATTCAACTTTAATAATTTAGAAATTTTACAAAGAACACGGAGAGGATCCACCAATGAGGGCCCTGGGCCTCCCACCAGGTTAATCCGGCCCTGCTCATTACATACTGTTTTTTATTTGATTATGTTTCTTCAAACTACTTGTCTCTTTAGAGGCTATCTAAAATCGATATTCCCAATTATCCCACCTAATACATCAAAGAGCTTGTATTTTTCTACAAAACATTAATTGTAAATAATTTAGATGTGCAGATGCTAGGAAATGCATTTGCACATAGATTTCTAGAAAGCTGAATGACAGATAGAAACAAGTGCAATGAAACGTCAGTCGTCAAGAACTGGAATTTCTGAACAGCATTTTTGAAACATCCACAAATGAAGTTATTGAACTTAGGATGATTTTACTAAGAACGGATTCTGGATATATACACACAATGTAATTTTATATACACAATACTGTAGCAAATCAAGTTGTTGTCACCATTTTAGAGAAACAATTTTTTTCTTTTTTTCCTTTATTAATTTCTTTTCATGTTTGTTTGTTTTTAAACGAGGCTTCTTAAACGGTCATTAACCATTATCATGAAGACCTCAACCCAGAGTTTTAGTGAATTTAATTGCCCCCATTTGTGCTACGGTTATTTTTGAAATATGGCGTTTTTTGTTTATAGCCGCTCACTAAACAATTTTGTGATAACTTAGTCTCGAACCCGGAACCCTTCGGTTAAGAGCCAAACGCCATTACCATTGCGCCATCGCAATAATAAACTTAGTTAAGAAAAAATAAATTTCAACTTTCAAATTACACGTTTGAAATTTCTTATTTATCACAAAGATTTTAAATAGCTTTAGAAATAATAGTTCTAGTTATTTAATAATCATCACTTACATTTTGCACGTCTATTTTCCATGCTAGCATGGGTTAGACAGGGTTTCAACAAATGATATTTCCCACAATTTTGTAGGTTTAATCATTTGATGATTCATTGGAGCAGATGTTTTCTACAGCTGGATGCTCTTTCTAACGCCAACCCCAGTGAGAGGAAAAACAGTAGTGAGTTAATCCACGCAAGATACTAATTTTGCATTTTAAACTCCGTGGAAGCAGTGCATAAGGGGAATGGGTGCTTATATCCATGAGGTCAAAAATGTTACATGACCCGCATACCCATTAATATTAAATTTATAAATATTTACATCAAAATGATTTGTTGAGATTAGCACATGGCTGTCTATCAGATATACAAGCACATCAAAATTCTGTGGTGATGTAAAAACTAATTAGTTGTGACCTGATGGCAGTAAGAATATAAATATTGTTTTTACAATAGATGCATTTCGTCATTATTGTTTAAAAAACTGTTACTTTAGTTTTTTTATTTTGAGATCAAGTTCAATGCAGGGGCTGGATAGTGGAAAGATTTAGTAGCTTGAAATTGCTTACCTGGTAGTTTGTTCATACTGACAGCTTGGGAGCAAAGTCCAACTCCAATATATCTAAAAAATAAAAACTATTTATTTACTTAAAATGCAAGATTTTCACTAAGTACATCAGCATCATTCGTTAAGACATGTATGTATCAAGGCTTATTCAAGATTTATGAAGAAATTCTAATTTCAAAATTTCTAATAATCCAATTATACAATGGGAAATGTAAACAATTCACCAAATTTAAATTTGTAAGTATATAAATATATAATCTTTAGATGAAAATATTCTGGCTGGAATAGAAGCATGGGAAAGTATTAATTGTAAACAGAAGATGACCCACCCATCTCTGCCTTTACTTATCACTTTAATCTCAAAATAGTACAATCCACATGCAGCAGGTATTGGGTCAGCCGTCCGAACAGATTCTGCGTCACGGTGTGTTTTGCCCAATCCTAATTGAGAAATTATAAAAAAACTAATTTTTATGTAAGTGTTGAATTGACGACTCATTATTTGTTGACTGTTGAAAATTTAAGAATGCTTGAATCAAATCAATCAATTCACATTCACCATTTTATATAAGCATAATTCGGCTCAAGAGGCATCTTTTAAAGACTATCATGACAGATTGAAAGAGTTACATAATGTTCACAAACAAAAATGTAATAACAAGTTGTATGCAACAGAAAGTATTTTGGATTAATTGAGGTTCTAACCTATACAGTTCTACTACATCAAACAATTTATAAACAAATGTTAGACACAATGTATGCCTCATTTATAAAATTTCAAAAGCATAATCAAAAAGATAATACAACCAACCACCTTTGTATTGTGCCCTCAAATTGTTTTGTGAAAGTCCAATATGTGTGTATTTATCGTGGAGAGTCCAGGCTCTTGGCAACGGGGTTTCTTCTTCATTAACACGAGGGTAGAGTTGAGCAATGTGATCTTTTGGTGAATGTGTCATTGTTCAATAATCATACAAGCTTTTAAACCCCAAAATTCAATCATTTATTGCTAGTAAAAAGAAATATGTATAAATGTTTCTAACTTTATTAATTCTAATTATTTTATGTCAAATTAAAGTAGTTTTTATGGCATATGACTACTGTATGTGCAAGTACATGCATACACTTTGACATAATTATGCCGTCTGCTGCATTCTATCTTGTTTCCATTTGGTAAAGACAACTTTGAATAGATGGGCATGTGATAGCCTAGGATAGGGACAGAGTAATATATGTACGCTTCAGAGGTAGTCTGTGTGCTATCCTGTAGCAATGATCAACTAATAAACAATGAAGACATTACAAGGCCTACCGGGAAACTTCAGTAAAAAGTAAGTGAATGTGTGTAAGACAATTTGTTAAACAATTATTTTGTGGTTCATTAATTTAACTTTTCACAAAAATTAACAATAACTCACTCACTCAATAACTATATATTATATTTTGAGAGACAACAAATACGGCCTCTTTTCTCTATTGTTTATTTACTCCTTGTGTCACCCTAGAAACTCCCACAATAAACTTTTACCAGAGCTTTCGTTACACTATGCTGCAAGATGGTTAGCTATTTTCCATCCCTCAAAATGCGAAAATTAAATTCATTGGCGGAGGAGTGTTGTAACTTATAATTTATTATCATACTCACCAACTCAGTGCTTTATTTTGTTTTCCATGTTCTTAAAGCCCTGCATAATAACAATACATACACTAATTTTTTCTTATAAGCAAGGCAGCTGTAAGCATCGTACAAACAAAAATTCCTAATTATTTAAAAATGTCTTGTTTTGAAGTTAGCTTAATATAGTTTATTCAAAGACAGAGGGTAAAATGGGCTTAGCGAGACGATATTAAATAATCAGAAGATATGAGTAAATTTAAAACAAAGCACAAAATTATACAAGAATTTTTTTTATATACTGTATATAATTTACATTTCAAGGGAAATTACCGGCATATGCATATAAGCATACTTTCTACCCCTGCTTTCCATATACATAGCATAACTATAAGCATATTTTTACGGTAAAAATTGTAAAATTGCTAAGCATAGCTACCGTAAGGTCATTTCACAGTCTTGCTTATAAATAAAATTAGTGTATTATAGGTGGAGAAACTTTCGCACGAAGAGAAATGCTTACTTAAGAAATGTATAAATGTACCAAACCAAACAACCAATTAAGATACATAAAAAATAAAAAAATAAATTTAAAAAATATTTAGCGGCCAAATTCCGGCCATTTTAGCAATTTTTCAGAAAAACCGTCACTTGGGCTGGCTTGCACCGCATCGTACACCCAAAATTCTGGGTTTTTTAATTTTATTTCTTTTTCTAGGTAAATGAAGGTTCAATAGACATTCAGTCAAAATTTGAGATCAATAACATTTTCTAAAAAAAAGTTAAGAACCCCGTGCCCTTTGTGCACACTGCCGGGTTAAAGCGTCCTAAAAAAACCCGGTATGAATAGGGTTAACACCAAGAAAAATTTAAAACAAAAATTATGATTCCCGCGTCAAAACACGTGCAAAGTTTATTTTTGAAAATTCTTTTTACGCATGGTTATTACATTTGTTGTAACATAAATTAACATATTTTAACTTAAAAATGTTTTCGCATTTTGAGGGATGGAAAAATAGCTAACCCTGCAAGATGGACTTCGAAAGTTTTTGTCATGTAATTTTTTTTGTTCGGCTATTCTGTAAAATAATCTCCAAATTAATAAATCTTACCATTGGTGAAATAGAAATAGACCACTTGCGAGACAGCAATACAAAACTGAAACAATTCTCCCATTCCTAATAAAAGAAGTTCATAAAATGATTGATAACCTTAACTGACAGAAGAAGTTCAACCTAAGCTTTCTTTTCATTTAAAAATTTCTCACAAATGGTCTATTGAGATTTTATCACAGATAATGAATTCGTATGCGCACCGTATAAAGTTAAGTTCAATTGGTTCGCAACTAACGTGGCCTTCGAAAGATTGTTCTCTTATTATCTATCCATCGTCCGTTTAAAAACTCTCTCGACTTTTCAACCATACCGCATACTTTTTTATTTTTTGTTTTTTTAGTTAATTTCCTTTTTTATTACAGTGGAATCTCCTTAAAGCGGACACGGTATAAAGGGGACACCTCTTAAGGCGGACAGTGGCGCTTGAAACGGATGGTTCTTAGGTTAAACTCTTATAATGGACATCTTTATAAAGCGGACAATCATAAAGCGGACACTTCATACAGCGGATAATTTTTTCTGCACCAAATGAAATTTTCACGCTCTCTTATAAAGCGGTCACTGCAAAAATAATATGACGACAAAAATTATTTATCAATCTTTTTTCTTCGATTGGCGACAACGGATCAGAGAAGACAACATTAATGCGATTCAGAATCCAGAAATTGCAAGTGATCAGGTCGAAGAGATTTCCGATAATAACAGGAGCAATGAAGAGTTGGAACAAGAAAGCATGGGTTTCAAAGAGATAATCACAATGCTTGACAAAATGAAGCGATGCCCTGTCTTTGACGATGATAGCCAAGATATGTTGTCTACAATCGCGAAAAGGATATAGAACCTTCAACTGAAGAATCGAAAGCAATCTTCAATAAAGCGTATTTTAACAAAAGCTTGTAAATATTTTTGAGTCAATTCTTTGTCAAAGAATACTTTATAGTCAGGGCTGTTAGCACATTCATACTTCAGTTTTTGACAAAAGCATGAAACTTGGTACAGATGTTCAGAACATAATTACGATTCAAATTTTTGAGGGAAACACGTCAAAGAGTCACGTGATTGCTGACATCAGCACTTTTTGTGTCAGAATAATTATTTATTCAAACCTAGATAATCTATACACCGTTGGAACGGAAATTTTATTCTGATAATAACTACCAAAAGAACTATGGTCTTAAAATCTATCGATTTTGAGATATTAAGGGTCAAAGGCGTCAATGTTGACGTCAGCATTTTTCAGATTTTTTTTACACTGACTATTATATACCGTTGAAACGACAATTTTAAGCCGAGTCAAAGTAGTATAAGAACTACTGTCTCAAAATGAAGTTGTTAGAAGATAGAAGCCCCCAGATGGAAGCACTGTGTAAAAGGCTCATTTCAAAGATTTTCAAAGCTTTATGATATTTTATACTATATGGTGTTACCGTAGTCCTTAGAAAATACCAGTACTTTCTTCTGACTATGCTGTTATTATTATTATTATTCAGGTTAAGTTGCCTTTCAATCTATAAAATGAAATTTAAATAAATAAACAATTATTCTCACAGAAATGACAACAAATATATTTCACAAAACATAACACACACTGTGAGATAAAACAGTCGCTAGAAGTTGGTTAGCGTAGTGTTGGGTTCGGAAAAAAGTATAAAAATTTAGTAGAAATTAAAATTGATCAATAATAATTTTTTCCTTGCACAAATGCTTATCAAGTAGTGCTTTAAATGTGTGGAGTGACGAAGCGCATACTAATTCGTCCGGTAAACTGTTCTATTAGTAGATAATCCTGTTCGCAAAAAAGCATTTTCGTATATCGAGTCGAGTGGATTCCTTCTGAAGTTTGTAGTTGTGACCACTCATAAATTGTCTGCTTTCCACATTGAAGAGGTGTTTACACACTTATAGTGTGATTTGAACCATTTGAAAACTTTTATCAGATTTCCTCGCATTTTTCTATAACCCCTACTAGGCATATTTAGACTCACTAGTCTTTGTTCGTACAAAGCGTTTCATATAGATTGAGCAAAACGTCCTTTCTTTGTAAACAGACAACCATGACAATAACATTTATTAACATCCATTGATGGGCTTGCGTGATCATAAAAAAGAACAACGAAACGTTCAACGACCAACATGTCTTCTTCTGTTAATGTTGACATCTTGTAAAGATTAAAAATATATCAATAATAAATTATTGGGTTGTTCTTACGTTTAAAACTAGTACAAGTCAGGTAGAAATATATATGAAGCAATATATAATGACATATATGTAAAACCTTGTAATAAAAGTCCTATCTGTATTAGTAGCTAGTCTCACCTTACAAGCGTGGGCTTGAGACGGCGATACAATATCACCGGAATAAAATACGGAAGGCTTCTGAAGCTCTTTCTTTGCAAGTTTCTAATGGAAATAGTCAAGGCTTCTGATCGGCTCTCTCCTACTGTGTATATGAGAACCATGAGTTTCGGATAAATTTGTAAAAAATGGAGGTGGCGTTAGCGGATACTCCGTTTAAGGATTATTCCAGAGGTTTAGTGAGGTTTAGACATGTTATTCTTGATGTCATATTGTTAAATGTTAAGTCATCAAGTTAAGTCTCCATCTGTGACACTAATTACATAACATAATCACCTGGCTATATAAAGGCGCCTGAAACTGAGGAAATTCAGTATCACCTTATCACAAGATTCTGATTCGAGAAGAAGAAAGAGGTATACGTGATCAGCAAGACGGCGCTGGATCCACAATCACAACCTGAAGATGTCATAACACTGAGAAGGTTTAATGTCACTCTTACGAGAGAGCCGAATTACCAGAAACGAATATTATGGTTGGATGGTAGCAGTAACGTGACGGTAGTAAAGTACATTGGGAAACACTCTAGCAACGTTTGTATCCATGGCAACAGCACAAAATCGTATAAGAACATCATAAGTGGCGAAAGAAAGAGTTTTTAAGACTGCGATGCAATGTGGCAAGCACCATCATTAATCTTATGAAGAGACCACCAACTTCAAGATCTTCAACTACATTGTGCGGCTTCAAAGACATCGTCTCGAACTGTTATTGGAATCAACAGGATCTTCAATGTTGGACTATGCTTCGTTACAACGCTTGCGTACAAAACTAAAAAATTGGTGCGGAAGTCCACGAAAAAATCGGCCATTGTTTTAGGACCACAATTCACCAAACACTTTAATGGCAAACTGGAACCAGCTCTGCGAAACAATGAATTCGACCCACAGAAGAAGAACCCGGCGATCCCACTGAAATGACCGAATAATAACTGCAAGTCGATGAACAACACTCAACGTGAAACTTAATAATAACAAAATGGAAACCGCAGAAACTCATGGACCTGGAGGAAAAATTGGTTAAAAATTTATTGTTGAAATTTATTGTTAAAAAACATGCGACATGCGTCCAACAATGGATTCATCGCATCCACGGACGGGAAACTGAAGATCCCCAAAACGCCTACATTGGCAAAGAAGCCCGGGCAGAAGAAAAAACCAAGAAATACCAAAATCAGTGGCCGAAAATAGAATCCAAAATATCCTACCAAGGAACAAAGCATCATGCTACCCCCTCAGGATTCCCTATAATGTGATTGTTCATGTGCTTCTTATACAATCATATTGTGATAATCATGCTCTTTCCATATTTTATGTGCCTTGGGGATTTTTTTATAACTATGTTGGAACATTACAATTCAGTTGAATAAAGAATGAATAAAGAAAAAAAAGTGATTTCTTTGTAAATTGACACAAAAATATAAAGGTTATGATGAGGCTAGGTTTTGGATAAGAAAATAAATGAATTTACGAACTGTGAGTTTTTACAAAAGAATAAAAATCAAAGATATGATCATCAACTTATTTTATTTATCAAAAGCAATTTTACATTCACTTTGATCCATATTGAAATGCCAACCCATTGAATCCCGATTTTTATCCAAAAATAGTCATGTGTTGTTTGTTTTCTTATATATGTCTTTTAAAAACAAACGACAAACATCGTATATCTTACTTGATAAATAATTTGTTATTGACAGTTTTATCTCTGAAATTATATAATGAAAACATACAAAAATCAATATATAACAGGTATGGTCTATAGCTTCTATCTTCTAACAACTTCATTTTGAGACAATAGTTCTTATACT
The DNA here is from genome assembly GCA_963930725.1 of Candelabrum cocksii. NCBI lineage: Eukaryota > Metazoa > Cnidaria > Hydrozoa > Anthoathecata > Candelabridae > Candelabrum > Candelabrum cocksii. The sequence continues at coordinate 3,518,550 of OZ005668.1, read as the reverse complement.
ACTTTGACTCAGTTTAAAATTGTCGTTTCAACGGTATAAAATAGTCAGTGTAAAAAAAATCTGAAAAATGCTGACGTCAACATTGACGCCTTTGAACCTTAATATCTCAAAATCGATAGATTTTAAGACCATAGTTCTTTTGGTAGTTATTATCAGAATAAAATTTTTGTTCCAACGGTGTATAGATTATCTAGGTTTGAATAAATAATTATTCTGACACAAAAAGTGCTGATGTCAGCAATCACGTGACTCTCTGACGTGTTTCCCTCAAAATTTTGAATTGTAGTTATATTCTGAACATCTGTACCAAGTTTCATGCTTTTGTCAAAAACTGAAGTATGGAGGTGTTTTTTTGTGCTAACAGCCCTCACTATTATTGCACGTGCACAAGTACCTAGTCTCTCATTTACAACCTCGTAAAGAAAAGTATGAAAAACCTTTTTTGATCAAAATTACGTCCAAAACTGAATATTGGTCAAATCTTTATAAAACGAACATCTCTATAAAGCGGACAATTTTTTTTCACCGATGGTGTCCGCTTTAGGGAGATTCCACTGTAGTTTATTTATTCATTTTTGCAACAGTAGAAGCTGGACTCTATTGCGCGCGCAAGTAAAATTACCAAATGTTTCCGCACGTCATAAATGGATACCATTAATTTTACTTAAAATGTTCCTCTGTTAATTTTACTTAAAATGTTCCTCTGTTAATTTTACTTAAAATGTTCCTCTGTTAATTTTACTTAAAATGATACTCTGTTAATTTTACTTAAAATTTTTCCTCTGTTAATTTTACTTAAAATGTTCCTCTGTTAATTTTACTTAAAATGTTCCTCTGTTAATTTTACTTAAAATTTTTCCTCTGTTAATTTTACTTAAAATGTTCCTCTGTTAATTTTACTTAAAATGTTACTCTATTTTATTTTATTTTGTTACCTTTTATTATTTTTATGTTCCTCTATTTTATTTAAGGAAAATCTTTATATAAAGCGATACTCGTGATAAAAACGCATATTAGAGTCTGAAAATCATATAATATTGCCTATTAACTGGCGCAAAAAGGGTCTTCCAAATATTACATAGGTATGGGCATTGTCCAAGTTATAATACCATAAAAGGCTAGAAACTGAAATGACCTTTGAAACTAAAAAGAAAAACAAATTACTTCATATGACTTTTATATCATTTCCAGAAATAAATTGGAAAAGTAGCATATCGAGGAAGTATGTAATTTCTCTTTATGATGCAACTTTGTTTTATTCAAAAGATCATTACATACAAGCACGTTTTTTATGATTTCACCATAGAGACAATCGCAAAAATGGTTGATCAACCTCATTTCAAAATTTGCCGCAATTTCCAATATTTTGTATTAGTTTTAGGTATGCAGGGTAAACCAGTAGAAACCGCTTAAAAGCAGTCTTGGGGAACATCCACTGATGATTTTGATGAAGACAAGTTTCTTCTGCAGTTGAAGACGAAATCCTGACAGCTTCCAGACCGTAGTGAAATTCCTACAGGTTTGAGTGAAAAATCAAAAAAAGATGTTCATGCCTGCCACGAGTGCTGTGAGCGTTTTTTTCTGCATTAAAATATATATCCGCAATGAACCAGGGGCGTACCGTGAAAATTAAAGGGGGGGGGGGGATGAAAAGGGTACAATTTTTTTAAAACTTTTACTAATTTGGGCTCCGACGATGAAGCAAAGCCCCCGGTGAAGCCTGTTTTATTTAATATACAATGCTGTAATTTTAATTCACCGTAAATATTGCTTTTACAAATTGGTTCAACCAATAGCGATAAAAGAACAAAAACGGCGACTGTTATTGCACGGCGACCGTTTTTACCTTTTCTTTTAATCAATAGTTCAATGGAATATTATCTTTTTCTCTCGGGAAAGTGAAACCAGTTGTCAACCATAGACAGTGTAACTTTTGATGTCAGGAGTATTGCATCTGAAATTACCTCTTGTTCTTGTTGATCGTAAATTATACTATTAATATTTTTTGTCAAAAAGGGCACATAGTTTCTAAAGGGGGGTCGTCCGCACCCAACGACCCCATCCCCCACAGTACGCACCTGAGTCACAACAGTATAATGATGACGAAATCAAACTTTGCAAAATTCCTAATGAATTCATCGGGCGTTCTAAAAACAGAAAATATATTTGAGATGATTGCTCAGGAATAACCTGGAAGAAGAAATCCAATTAGTCCTGGTCCAAAGTAAGGTTGATTTTACTTCTTCCAAGCTAAAGCACTAATTGTTGCAATGGTTTAACTGCAGTCATCTTCAGTAAGCTTGGGTTAAAGGAAACAAGGACTCTGATGTCGAGAAATTTTCCATATTTAGCTTAAAATCCTAACGTTTACGAATGAATATTTCGACAGGATATATACATTTCAGTATTAAAATCATATACTGCTATTAACATGTGTCCTGTATAAAATAAATAAATATTATATATTATTAAATATTATATATTTTACTGATATATTTCATTAAAACAGTATAAGCATCATTCATCATTATCCGATTTTTGTGTTTATCGTGCTGCCATTGTCCCGGAATCCAGGGTAGGCAAAGCCTACAAGTTTTATTTAGAAAAACCAGTAATGAGTGAATTAAAATTGGCCATCCCACAATTTCGTTACATCTTGCGGAATGTAACTATCCACTGAACAATTACTCGATGCTTCACTGTGTAGAAAAATTGAACAATTGTTAGCCATGGCAACACAGCACTTGTTGATGACCTCAATTATTAATAATTAACGAGACAATGAACAAATCAATTTTGACATTCAAAAAATTTCTTCTTTTCTTCCAACAGTTTTTATTTCTCACATAAGTTATTATAAAATTGGAAAAAATGCACCAAAAAAGTATCTCGTTTTAAACAGCCACAAAGTACGCAGTAATGATAATAGAATCGTAAAAAAATTACATGCCAACATATAAACAATAACTCTATGATCGGAAGTATGGAAAGCGAAAATAGAAGTCGCTCTATTACAGTCAAAAAATTGATTTCTCTCTCTCTCTCTCTCTCTCTCTGGAGCTTTTAAGTACAAAGATTTCTTTTTACAAGGATTTCATATATATAAAGGTATGTATGTACAACTATCATAAGCAATACTTTTCTCATTTTATTCCGGATTTATAATAAGAAAAACGGGGAAGTAACTTTCCACTCTTTTAAGGGGCTTTTCGAGATATTTAAAATCGCCAGAGGAAATATCCAACATAAATCTATAATAATTAATTTTTTAAATTTTTAAACAATTAAATACTAACAATATTAAAAAAAAAGAAAACAATAAATAACTAAACAAAAACCTAGCCTTGGCAAACAGAACGGATTTACCAAAGTTAAACAAAGAAAAAAAGGAAATTTTTAATGTCACCTCAGAAACGACAGCTTGTGACAAAGTAAAATGATACTATAAACACAAATACTATAGACAGAGGGATTTAATCAGATCTTCTAAAGGCGAGAGTTCTTTTGCTTCCAATAAGCTATGCTCGGTCTGAAAGTACATGAAATGTATGAACACTGTGTTGAGCAGGTCGATTTGTTCAGTTTCATCCACGTGCATGTAGTGCGACTGGTAGATGTGCGCGAGTATGTGGAACAGCATGCGGAATATCTTCTTGACGACGCTCGCGAAATTCGTCGGAAAATACATGTCGTATTTGGTGGGGAAGACGTTCTCGTCGGTTATCAGCTTTTCGATGTTTATTATGACAAGTTCAATATATTGCGGCGCGGACATACGAACCTTTTTGCCTCGCTCATCCACCCAGGTGAAGTTCATGTGAGCTCCGTTGGAGAGGTTCGAGCATGCGTGATGCGTGCAGTGCTCGTGAATCGAATCGTAAACAAGCGAAATGTGTTTGTAAAATGATAGAGTGTTGGTAGCAAGCCATTCGTCAATGTCGACACCCATCGGTACCGGCACTGTTGACTGCAGCTCTTCTTTCGTCACCTTAGCAACTAGATGATACTGGGAGGTTTTCGTCACCATATACGCCCGTTCCTTTTGCACCTCGTCGCTCTGGGCGCGTCCCGTTCTCGAACTGGAATTGCTTGCGCCCAACTTGCTTCTCCCGATGCCAATGAGCCACTCCATACCTTCTTTTTATATTTTCGCATCAAAGAACAACAATTATCAACACAAAGCAATGTTAGCAAAGTTGAAAGTAAACAATTGATTTCTTGTTAATTATAAATTCTCTCACAAACAAATATGAAAACTTAAACAAACCAGTGTTACTAGCTAGAAAAGCATATACTCCATCTGTTCGTAATTTAACAGATGGTAATTTCGTCGAATAAATTATTTTTATAGTTCATAATGTAGCAGTAGAAACACATGGCTCTCGGACTTCGCTACTACGTGTAATTAACAGTTATCATTTATTTATTAATGTATTAAAGAAATTATAATTATATATTAAAAATTATAATGATCCGAAAAATACGATAAATTGAAGTTTGTTTGTTTGTCAATTTGTTTTTAATCAAACGTCTCCTAAAGTTGTGGACAAATGAAACTTGCATACTCACTAGGTGTCTGGAAGTGGCCTAAAGGGCATACTTTTCCAAAAAGAAAAGAATCATAAAATCTACAGTTTTTCCAATTTTAGACTTTAATTTTAGAATTTAGTTTTGACAACTTTGAAGAACATGGTGAAGGTGATCGTAGGTTGGTCTTTACACTAGTATAGATAATGAAATATTTATAATATAATTTAAAACACAATTAAAAAAACTCAAGGTGGTAGAATTGACTGAATGGGCGTCTAGCACAAGGTTACTAAAAATTGCCATTATCGTGAGTTACATGAACAACAAGAGATGAAACTGAAAGCAAACATGTTTCACTCCACAGATTTGACAAGCCTTAAACAAGTATTTGTATAATTTACATAAAATGAAAAGAATCGAAAGAATGTAAGCAAGTTACATCAAAACAGGAATAACATTTATCTATGATTTTGGCAGTAGAAATAAGGAGTGAGATTGCTTGAGTTTGGAACAGCAACAGACATGATTGTGTGCAATACATTGTTCAGTAAGAGGCAGAGTAGGTCGATGACCTATGAATCAGGTGTCAGACACAGCTAGACTATTTCTTGGTTAGAAAGTCTTAAAGGATGTGAAAGTTATATCAGGCAAAGAATGTGTTCCCAGCATAGGACTAACCAGGATGTTGTAGATGAGAAGTGTGTGCGTAATGATGAGGGTGTCCAGGCTAGCACAGAGGAAAAGAAGTTAACTTGGAAGAGTTATTATGAGAAGTTATTTAACACTGAGATTGAATGTGATAAGGACAGTTAATGTAGTAGAGGGGCCAGTTATACAGGTTAGGACGGAATGGGTACACAAAGCCATTAGAAAGATGAAGATCAGTAGAGGTGCTGGAATATCTTCTCATAGCAGTCAGAGTCTATGAATGAGTTAGTCTAGTGAAGGAAAGGACTAGAAGAAAAATGGTTGAGAGTAAATGCAGCAAAAACTAAAGTCATTATTAGCAGCAGTGAAGCCAAGAATGACCTTGAAGATGGAAAGTGGCGTTGTGGAGTTTGCAGGAAAGGAGTTGGTAGTAGTTTGATTTTTGATCTGCTTGTAACCATTGGGTGCATAGGAAATGCAGTGGTATTGCAGGAAAATTTATCTTATTTGTAAGAGACTTACTTCCCCTGTTAACTAGTAGAGTTTTGTTGTTCCAGAATAAATGGTAGGTTGTATAAAGCCTGTGTCGGAAGTGTTATGTTGGGAGTGAGATGAAAATGGTTAGGTGGATGTGTAATATTAGCCTGAGAACGAGAAAATGTTCAGATGGGCTAAGAATCAGGCTAGGTATTTACTGGATTAAAGATGTTATTCAGATCAGGAGGTTGAGTTGGTTGGGCCATTTAAAGAGAATATACTCGAATAGAATAGAGGAAGAAGTAGACCGGGAAAGACATGGCAACAGGTAATAAAGACATGTTTTCTACAGATAAATTTGAGTTAAGATTGATAGTCTAGATCAGATTGGAAGACATCAATTAATATACTGGAGGATAACCAACGACATTATATACATATATCGTCTGTTTGTATTTTATAGGTCAAAACATTAAAATACTACTAAACAATAATTTAAAATTGGTGGTTATTTGAATGATCTTTATCCATGTTTTGACCTTATAGTCAGTAACTAAGAATATACGAGTACTTTCTGGACCTTGGACCAAGACCTTGGAGTCATCAGCCACGACTTCCCATCAGTAGGCGACTTCACTTGCCCAGTGAAGGACACTCCAATCGAAATATGTAGTGTCCAGAATGACGATGGGAGCACCTGTGACTGTCCTAGACGCACGTCAGTTTCTTCACGTCCCAAATCCCTTCCGTTTGAATGTACTCCAGAAAACATTCCAGAGATGAAGGGCTGGTTACTTGAACGATACGCAAGCTCGATATTCAACACCTGCCCTCACCAACAACTTCCATCAATGAGTGGACCACCGGTGGAGATCCATCTGAAGGACAACGCTGTTCCCGTGTATAGTCCTGAACTCTGCGAAATTCCAGTTCTGCAAGAAGGATGTCCACTTCGCTGGTTTCAATATCAACGAAGAGCGGGTTGAACCACTCCCCAAGTTCTATAACGCCATCAAGAACTTCCCTACGCCCACCAACACGACCAATGTGAGAAGCTGGTTCGAATTAGTCAACCAGGTTGCAAACTATGGTCAGCTACGTAGATATATGGAACCGTTTCGTCCATTCCTGTCTCCTCGACACCCTTTCGAATGGACTAAGGAGCTTGATTCAGCCTTCCTATCCTCGAAGGATGCCATCGTCAACGCGATTCGTCACGGCCTTGAGATCTTCAATCTCAACAGACCGACATGCTTGAGAACAGACAGGTCCAAGCATGGGATAGGCCATTTCCTCCTACAGAAGCACTGCGAGTGCCCTGGGGAGCTGACGCCTGAATGTTGTCCACCCGGGTGGCGTATAACCTTGGCAGGATCACGGTTCCTCACACCCGCTGAGCAACACTACGCCCCAATAGAAGGCGAGGCCTTAGCCATCACGTGGGGCTTGGAGCAAACAAAGTTCTTCACCTTCGGCTGTGATCAGCTACTCATTGCGACTGACCATCGACCCTTGATCAAAGTCCTCGAAGACAGGACATTGGACGAGATAGAGAACACCAAGCTCTTCCGGTTTAAACAGAGGACGCTCCCATGGTACTTCAGCATCATCCACATTGCAGGCAAGATGAACCCAGCTGCTAATGCTGCATCCAGATACCCCTCCATGCACCCTGATGGTTCGGATACATTTGACAAGATGGAATCTGCCGTCGCTGCCGCCATCCGCTTGGACACTAAGAACTTAGTCGCAATTACATGGGATAGCATCTCCAAAGCAACACGAGAAGACCTTGAGCTTCCCACCATCATTGACGCCATTCACAACGACTTTCCTGACTACTATCGCACAAACCCCGCCACATCTATGTATTGGCAGTACCGCCACGGCCTCCACATAACTGACGGTGTCATAATTTACAATAACAGAGTCGTTGTGCCACCTTCCCTTCGACCAAACGTCTTAGAAGTCCTTCATGCAGCACATTAAGGGGCATCCATGATGGGTCTGCGTGCTAGATTCGTTGTATTCTGGCCAGGTATGACAGCAGACATCGAGAAGCGTCGACGATCATGCCTCGTTTGCAACAAGAACGCACCATCTCACCCACAACTACCTGCGTCTCCTTCAACACCTCCCACCACTCCATTCGAACAGACATTTGCTGACTACTTTGACTGTGCAGGGCAACACTACCTGGTCGTCGGTGATCGTCTGTCAGGATGGTGCGATGTGTTCCAATCTCCAAAAGGCATGCCACAGGCAGGATCGGAAGGCCTTGTGACATGCCTTCGCAACTACTTCTCATGCTTTGGCGTCCCAGAGGAGATCGCTAGCGACGGCGGCCCGGAATTCATCTCTTCGCTCACAAATGATTTCCTTGACCAATGGGGAGTCTGTCATCGACTGTCCTCTGCGTACAACCCCACATCCAACAGCCGCGCTGAAGTCGCCGTCAAAACTGCCAAGAGATTGCTTCGCTCAAACACAGGCCCATCAAGAAACCTTGACACTGACTGGTTTCTGAGGGCAGTGCAGTGATGCAACTTCGCAATACGCCAGATCCCGACTGCAACATCTCTCCCGCCGAAATCGTGTTTGGGCGCCCCCTCCGAGACGCCTTTGCGTTCGTCAACCGTCTCAAGAAGTTCAGCAACGACAACATTCGTCCACTCTGGCGGAACGCCTGGAACCAGAAGGAGGGGGCTCTTCGTCACCGTTTCCATCATTCTGCTGAGGAGCAGAACCAGAGAGCCAGGAGCCTCTTGCCCCTCAAAATTGGGGACAGATGCTATGTCCAAAACCAAACTGGTAGCAACCCGCACCGATGGGATCGTTCTGGCACGGTGATGGAAATTCCCTATACCGTCAAGATTGATGACACAGGACGACTGACAAGGAGAAATAAACGATACCTTCGCAAGTTCGAACCTGCATTACTGGATATCAGGACAGTAACAATACAGTTACGCATCTCTTCCCGCCGAAACAGCTTCGCACAACAGAACAGCTTCGCACGACGGTACAGCTCCCCGCATTGACACGGCATCGCATGACGGAACTAATATAAGTCAACACGTTCACCAAACTGACACTATTCTCCGCAACGCTATCATCGACAGAGCGTCCACCGTCGTTCACACCATGCTGACATCGAGTGCGATGGGCAGGGCCCCGGAGGCCACGCCAGTTACGACCCCATCGTCGACGAGACCAATTCGCTCGCGGAAAGCGCCTAGTCGATATGTGCCCGAGACGGGGAAATGGGACTGAATTTAACGTTGTTAAACTGGTGGGGGATGGAGGATAACCAACGACATTATATACATATATCGTCTGTTTGTATTTTATAGGTCAAAACATTAAAATACTACTAAACAATAATATAAAATTGGTGGTTATTTGAATGATCTTTATCCATATACCCCCGTCTAACACATGTTATCATGGAAAATGGACGTTAAGCCGATAGATTGATAAGGAAAAAGATAGAATAAGGAAAAAGATAGAATAAGACTCTTAAATAGAGAACCAAACAATTGTTTGATTTACATGCTGCATTTCACCATTATCTGGTTTAGAATTTGTCTATATATATTTTGTAATCTGTACAGAAATGTTGAAACCAGCTAAAACAACACTTTATTTAGGAAGTAGATTTGATCTAATCTACAGGTCTAAAAAATGTTGTCTGAATTCCATCACGTCACAATATGGATTGATTTGCGGATTCAATACTATGATAAATGTCTTTACTGGATGCATAATACATAGAGCTGAGCAAGTGAGGAAAAAATATAACATCCCACTTGCTTCAATCGCACGAAAAATTGACAATATGAGAGACTAGCAGGCATATCCCAGCGCAATGAATGTTTTCTAACTAAGATATATCATCGTAAGAAATTTAAAAAAAAGATAATGAACCAGAAACAACAACATTATACAAATCATTTGAAGTGATGAAAACGTTTATAAAACAAATTATTCTAGAATTTATGTAGAGTCATAGACAGACATATCATCTATTGGTTAATTACAAATGCGCAAAACAAATGCAATAAAGTCAACAGAATCTTACCAAGTACAACAAAACATGGTCAAGCAAAATCGTAGACACTAACCATCACAAAACAAAATGCTATACATATAGAGTCGTATTCTTCATGAATTTTTTATGCAGGTGATAAAAATGTATAGACAGTTAGCTATGCAAACAGTTTGCTGCAGCCAACTCGTCATCACATTGCGTACATAATGTCATCATGCATCATCATACCCTAGACATCTCCAAGGCATTTGATAAAGTCTGGCATCGGGGGCTACTGCACAAACTTAAGGCATATGGTTTAAAAGGTCCATTTTTAAATATTATCTCCTTCCTTTTCAATCGTAAACTCAAGGTGGTTCTTAACGGTCATTCTTCTTCCATTTTTTCCATCAATGCTGGTGTTCCTCAAGGTTCAGTTCTCAGTTCGACTCTGTTCCTACTGTACATTAACGATCTCCCAGACAATTTATTATCCAAAACCGTTATTTATGCTGATGATTCAACATTGTATTCTTGCCTTAATAAATCAGATGATTGTGATAAAGTTAGAATGACCTCTGATCTGGAAAAAGATCTCAATACAGTAGTTGAATGGGGTAAGAATTGGCTTGTTAATTTTAATCCATCTAAAACTAATCTTCTTTCCATTAATCATCTCAATCATGCTTACCTCGAATTTTGATGAATGGTTCTCATTTGCCTGAAAGCAATTCATTTTGTCTTCTTGGTCTTATATTTACCAGCGACCTCTCATGGCGATCTTATATTGAAAATATAGCTAAATCAACTGCCATGAAGGTTGGTTTTCTTTTACGAGAAATGAATTACCTCACTCCTGAATGCGTCCTTTACCTATACAAATCATCAATTCGTCCATGTATGGAATACAGCTACCACATATGGACAGGTGCACCAAAAAATTGCCTGAATTTGTTAGACCGTGTTCAATGGCGTGTTTGCAACGCAATTGGCGAAAACCTTTCTTTGAAATTGGACTCCCTTTCACACCGGCGGAATGTAGCGTCTCTTTGTCTCTTCTACAAGTTTTTTTATGGTCGTTGTTCAAGCGAACTATCATCTCTTACACCTTCTGTCAAAATTTTTCTCCGTTCTACTAGGTTGTCTTCTTCGTCTCACCAATGGACTGTTTGTGTTCCAAATTGTCGTAGGAATTTTTATAAAAACAGTTTTTTTCCGCGTACGTCCAGACTTTGGAACTCCCTTCCATCTACATGCTTTCCTCCTGAATTTAACCTTCAACTGTTCAAATCTAATGTTCATCGCTACCTTAAATCTGCTTAACTTCTCCTGTAGCTCTTTACTCGCAAGTGGCCTTTTAGCCCTTGTTTTGAGCAATCTCCAATAATAAAAAAAAAATACGTTTTACGTGACAGGTTTTAAAAACATTTCTGGGCAAAATATATCTTGAACTGAGCCTGCTTGATATATCTGAGAATTCATATTTTTTAGAACTCAAAGCTTGTGTTGTCATTATGCTCACATTTTTCATTTTGATTATTTCAGTAGTGCACAACATAAATTGAAAAGAAACATGAGATTCGTGTCACACTCACTTATAGGCAAATAAAGTTGGAAAAACACAAACTTCCATCTGATTCCTAATATTGGAGATTCTTAAAGTTTGCCATAACTCGTTAACTTTTGGATTTTATTATTCTTGAGATATCAGTATGACAAGATGAGAGGTAAACAAAAACTTTACTATCAAAACTAATAGCTCTTCAGTTATGCACGAAAAAGTTGCATTTCTGCACTTAACTATATTACGTGCCTATAAAAACATGTATATACCTGGAAATTAGAACTAATGAATGAACAACAGCAATAGTCACTTATTTAATAAGATTACATACACAAATCCCCATGCAAGTGCTGAATACAATTAGTAAATTCACGCAGTTTTTAATCCAGAAAGACAAACACAGACGTTATCAATTGAATAGCAGCAACGACAATGAATGTAGATTCAATCGTATTCAATGTGTTACAAAGCAAATCTTTTTAGTTAATTACATATATATATACATTATTGTCATCTCCGTGCACAAAAGCTTTAGTTCTGGTATATAAAAGAGTTTATAAGAATTATTTCACAATGCAAAAGGGTTGCAAACAGGGATTAGGTTGATTGTATGATTCAAACAAAAGACCACCAATTCTGACGGGAGATATTATTGGTGATAGTTACCAGCATGGTCGAATCTCTTCGTTAGTTCTACTTCAAATAAAAATGAATTAACAAATTAAAGAATGCATTGATGTAGTAATTTAACTTCACAGTTATGAGAATATTGCCCATAAGACTATGGGAAATCGAAATCTTCATAGTGCCAGTGTAAGAATGAGAATAACAGTCAATTCATGAGTATTTATATCAAAATAAATAGCAGTAGGAAAGGTGCTTGAAGAACAAGTCTCTAGAAATTGACTTGAATTGAAACATTTCAAAGAATTGCAATAGTGTAGTCAACTCTCAAAGTCAATTTTTGTTGAAAAAGAAATTTACTATATATATTATATATATACTATATGTTTTTATTGTAAGTTATATAATTACAATTTCCACAACAAAATTACACACTTCCATTGATCATAGCCAAAACTATATTATACAATCAAAATATTACACTCATTATTAACTAATATATATATATATTTTATTTAGCACGGGAGATGAAGAGAACTAAACACATGAAAAGCTATTTTCAAAAAATATATACATACATCAAGGCAACTAGACTTTTTTGTTGGTTTTTAACAGTGTGTATATTATACTGTCATACTAGTGGCTAAAATGTAAGTATATAAGTATACATCACTGTTGAATCAACGCTGCGTCAACCTGAGTATAGATGTCACTGCTGAAGCTGAGTGTCAAAAGAAAAAGAAAAAATGAAAGAATAATTTAAGTATGTTGGACTTACAAAAATTGTAGAGAATTTTAGATATATATAAAACTAAATATAAACACGAGGTCATAACTTCATGATGAAAAAGAAAGCCTGCAGATTAGATATCAGAAAGTTTTCTTTCAGTATACATGTCGTGACGAATTGGAACAGCCTACCGTTTGAAGTCGTAATTACGCGTTCTGTAAATGCCTTCAAAAGCAAGTTAGACAACCATTGGGAAGATCATATGTTTATATTTTACGAGTGGATCAGTGTTTAATATTTTCTATTTAACCTTTAGTGTGTTTTTGCGGATATGATTTTTGCATTCTATTCGGACTGTTTTGTAACTAAGCTTTAAATTATTTTTGCGTTCTAATACATCCTTGTGTTCTAATATATCTTTGAAATATAACATAACACTTTATTAGTTACCTTAAGTGGATTAATTTTCGCGAGGATTAATTTTCGCAATTTTTGCAAATTACGGCCAAATTCGCGAAAATATGTCCTCGCAAAAATTTCAATTTTCAAATTTCCTTTGGGTTTATAAACAGTTTTTTCAGTGTCTTTTTTCTTTTTTGCTTTCGGTGGTACATCAAAATCGACGTTAAAAATTAAAATTGAACCTTATAACCCTAACAAGTGCGGAAATCTTCAAGCCACCGGCTTTTTGTTTATTATGACATTTGAAAAAGAAAATTTTTTGAATTCTAAAAATTTATGATTCACGAAAATAAGACCTCGCGAAAAATTTGAGGATGGCCGACTCGCAAAAGTTAGTACACGCACAAAATATTTGGAAAAGGCTGATTCGCAAAAATTAATACTCGCGAAATGTGATTTTTTGGACCTCGCAAAAATTAGTCCTCGCAAAAATTAATCCACTTAAGGTATATTATATTTACGTGATTTGAGGTTTAAAGGTAATTATTTGACATATACAATTTAATTTAATTGTAATTAATAATAATAATAATAAAAAACTTTGAATCATGACTGAAAAACAGTAAAGTACAAAAATCAAACAGCACAATCAACCCTTTTTACAACTTGTTTACACAATTGTAATTCTACTCTTTATGTTTCCAAACCATGAGCAAGGAAGTTAACGGTAAAAAAGTCAGCTATATATTTAATATGATCAAGTCTTGGGTAAAAGATTTTTCACCAATTTTGACATGATTTTGGTCTTTTAAAAATCACCCTAGTAGAATGAATCTGATCTGAGAGGCAAAACAGTTTTGAGTTAAATTTTTAATGTCTGGAGGTCCAGTACTGAATCCCTAAACCTCGAAGATGAATGGTCAAAACCCTCAAAGGTATCCAGTACTGGATTGTTTGTTAAACTTAACCTAGATCTTTAAGATCTCTTCTCTCAAGAGCAAACCAAGCAAACATAATTTTGAGTTGAAGAAGAGGCCTTGTCCACAAGAATACAAGTCAAAGATTTATGTCTTTACAGCTCGCATAAAACAATGTATGTTTAAGTAGTTATTACATCCAGCAGGAAACTAAATGTAGCTACCCTGCCTCCAGCAAGCTGGAATATTATAAAATGAATGAAGTATCTTAGCTCAACCTTTACAAGAAAAAACCCTAAAATTTCGTTGTCCTACCAACACTGCTTGGCATTATTCATGTGGTAATAATAAATTGGCGTCATATTTAAAAAATGTTGTATCAAATATACAAAATAATCACTTGCAAAAGCAACATTTTAACCACCTTCAATCACAAACTCATAAAATATTTCTTAGAAAAAGGTTTCACACTGTTGAGTCTGTGTGACAATACACGAAAATTATGGTTCGATCGATGGAACCAAATGAAGCAAAAATAAACCGTATCATTTTAAGTAAATATCGTTTTGTTTGTCGAGATTTTTTCCGACTTAAAGACTATTTAACACTGATAAAATGGACGCCTAAGAATTTAATTCGTTTTTTAATTTTGCTTTTTGATATTGTTTTGAAGTCATTTAGCGTACGTAATTATTTTTTAGAAAACATAGCTACAATCGCATGGTTTTATTTCTACATAATAATGGCATTAATCTGTTTTATAAAACAAAACAAGAGATTTTGAGCATAAATTTCGCTATCGTGCTTTAAAAAGCCACGCCTCTGTCTAAAAATACTGTACTCAAAAATAAATATTTAAACAACTGGGTCGAAAGTCCGCCGTTCTCCCTATATTTTTAACATCGATTTTCAGGCTAGCAGCGTGGGTTGAACGGATTCAAAAGCTTTAAAGACTCTAGGTTGTAATCAACTGAAACAGATGTTTCACAGCTGAAAGCCCTTCCTACCCCGTAGAAGAGAAAAATCAGATTGCAAGATACCAATTTGTATTTTAAACTTCATTTTCAGCTATGCGCAATAATAAGCTTGTGTGATTAGGTTCATGAGACCAAGATGTGACGTATTACTTTATCCGGCGATAGCGCAATGGTAAGGCGTTCGGCTCTTAACCGAAAGGTTCTGAGTTCGAGACCATGCTATGACAAAGTTGTTTAGTGAGCAGTTATCAATAAAAAAAACGCCGTATTTCATCAAAAATAACAGTAGCACAAATGGGAGCAATTAAATACACTAAAACTCCGGGTTGAAGTCTTCATGAAAATGTTGAATTAGCGTTCTGGGAGCCTCGTTAAAAACATAACTTTAAAGAAATGGCGAAAACCGGTAATGAGCGAATATATATAAACATCTGTCCATTCATTCCACCGTTTCCGTCAATATATCGTCAAGCTTATCTTCTTATAAAGGAACCTCTCGCACCTTCTGCTTCAAGCTCCACCTCATGTTTTATTTTAAATTTCTAAAGTAAATAAAAGTGTTGAGTTTTTCTTAAGAAGGATTGAAAGGCATTTTCACGGCCTTCTTTCGATATAAACATGCACTGAGTTCTTGGTTTATCGAACTCCACGTGACATCGAACAAATATTATTGTTTGGATGTAGTCGTGTATAATATTTCTAAATTTGAAATATACGTTAAAAATCCTGTGCCTCCAGTAAATCGAAATAGTTTGTAAAGACACTTTTGACAAGATCAAAGGGATCTTCGAGGTGCAATAATTGGCAACAAAACCATCAAAAGTGGTTGGTAATAAATCAATCAATATTCCCCAGGAAAATTGGGACAAAGTTTTATGAAGTAATATGAAACCGACATGAAATGAATTAAATCGCAATGTGAAAATTCAAATTTTAAATTTAAAAAGTACTTTCAAAGTTTTCAGTAACTCCTTTACGTACCACAATGATATGTTGTAATTTTATTGCCTTAAATTGTTTTCTTCGCGTCTTAAAACCTTCATTTTCAAATCTGTGCTTCTTACAACTACACGATGAATTAATCAGAATAGAATAGATAGAATTAATCATCAACAACTCCGATGAACCCTCTGATCTATGACAGTTGCCATAAGCTAATCTCTCTGATATACTGAGATGAAAGCGTGGCTGTTGTGACGAGGTTTGCTTTTTCTTTTCGGATGTAAATTGGGGAAGGAGGGACGTTAGTTTTCCAGCAAATGAATGTTTATTCATCAGCAATTTCTAGGTGTTCAGAAACATAAAAACAGCAAATTTTTCTGGCACTAAAATTTTTGAGAGAAAACCTTGAGATGGAGACACGTTTTCTTTGCGATAATAACAGAAATGGCCAAAAAAGCAGATATTAGCTATAACGTTAACAAGTCGTCTTCTGGTACATAGAAGAAAAGTTGAATGACGTCCTCAATCAAAAACTCTTTAGCCATTATAATTCAAAAATTCCTTGCAAAACGCAATAATGCGTATATGATGTCACAGCGCTAGACTAAGGTACAGGCATAAGGCTGTAAGCAGCCGGTATTCACCACACGGACAGACTAATAAAAAAGGAAGATAAGTGTGACAGTTGGGAATTTTGGGAATCTAAAAGTATTGCTTTTGTAAATATTGTACGTACTTTTGTAAAGGAAATTTTATTGTACATATTTTTGAAAGTTTATCCTGTTAAAATATTTGTATAATAAAATAAAAATAAACAAAATAAAAAATAATGTATTATAATAAATTTTTGTTTATAAGCTTCTTTATTTTTTAATGATTTTAGTGCAAAGATATCTTATATGTTGAGAAGCGAATGTTGCACGCGATCCTTCACATTATGAAACAATCTTTACAAGGAATTTAAACCCTTTTAAAGCATTATAATGTTTCGCCCCTTACATGAAATAATTACTGACGTCACGAGGAGAAAGGTTCTCTTAAAATCAATGTGACGTCAAATTATAGTTAATCTGGCGTAAATTCTAATACAGCAACATGTCTAAAAGAAAGAAAAAGTCGGACTCTTCTAAAATGCTTGAAAACGTATTTTCTAAGAAAAATAAACGGAAGAACCGACCAAGCTCCGCAAAAAGCACCTCAAGCTGCTCCAGTAAAGGTTCAGGTAACGCCTACATGTTTTCCACAGTGAAACCTCCACCCATTTCGAAGAAAACGGATGCTAAGAAGAGCACGGTAGACTTACGTCGCAAAGACGGCAAACTAAATTGCAACGTCGGCGTCACAATAAAGAGACGGACTTACGAATCCGCCGATGATTTCGTGAATGAAACAATGCAAGAATGCACGCGGTCGTCTCAAGGATTGGTTGGAACTAAACCTGAAAGTGATATCATTGTGAATGTGTCCAGAACTGGATCACGTGTCAGTATCGCAAGCATAGAAACAGCAAAAAAAGACAACGATACAACTAAAAGACGCATAGCTATTAGCAAGAGCAAAAATACCTTTCAAGTCAAAGGTAAGGGGTCCTCTCATGATTTCGATATTTCTCATTATTCTGCAGTCGCTTTTCCAAAAGTATTGAGAGTGACATCACAGTTGAAATTAAACTGCGTTTCAGGTAGAAGCAAACAAGGAGAGGTAGGCGGGATTACGTTGCCGGTTTTGTTCACTAAGATGAAGAAAGCGTTAAAAGGAGAGCGCACGTTGCTAAAAGTAACCAACGATGATGATTCAGAATCGGTTGTGGTACGTAATTGGTCCTAGTCAAATTAATCCTAATAATGATAACGGGTGTAAACGGGGACGTCTGCACCTCTTTCAATCCTTATATGTTGATATATAACCGTGTTTCGTGCAGCGCGAATATTAGAAATAACTCTGGAAAATATTTCAGGATGAAATTCCCGACATTTCTGACATCGACCCAACCAATCTTCCTGATAATTTTTTGGAGGTTCCACTATTCAGTATCATTATCAAGAATCCCATTCACCGTCAGTCGCCTCCAATCAATATGGTAAAATCTGTCACGTGTTCAGGGAGAGGTACTCCGGTTCCGAATCAAACGCATGAGCTTTCGAACGATCCGTTAAGAAGGAAAGACCGAGTGTACCAGTACGAAGTAAAGTACGCATTTGGTGAGATTTCAGAGGCCCCTCGAATCAAACAAACGTTGAGGTCGTACAAAAATAGAATTGAAGGCGGGAAGGTGATCACCAATCCACGCGTTGCGGACAAACGTCAAACAACTGAAAGTTATTTGAAGAAAGTAAGAACCGAAGACTCAGCGGAAGGACAGTTACCGAATATTAATCCAAATTACGAGTATCGAGTGCGTAGAAGAATCGAAGAAGGAAGTTACAACAATAACACCGTGATTGAAAACAAGCTGCCGCGTTTGCTGAGGTATGTGTGGAAAGGGAAGCTAATCAAAGTAAAAAAGTACCTAAGGAAAAGAGAAAACTGGCCCAAGATCAACAATGTGGATGAACAAGGAAGGTAAAAATAAGTCAATTATGACTGACGTTTTTATTGCCAATTAAAATAAATATATATATACAACAACGTGTTACATCCTGTGAAGGAAATTAGTTGCATCCTTCAGTGTAACTTTTACTCTTTTGTAGAAGCGCTTTGCACTTCGCAGCGTCTTGGGGATGCCATAGGACCGTGGAAAAGTTGTTAGATGCACCGTTTATTGACGTCAATGTACGGGATTCGCAAGGGAAAACCCCTCTATTTAAGGTTGGCATTTATGTGTACATATCCTCCAACTCCACAGTAATTTTCTTTTATTCAAGCGATAACACAAGATAAAGAGTTTTTATTTGGAAAGTTAAAAAATCCTATATCAACGTTACAGTTGGCGAGGATAAAAATTCTTCAAATTAATGACTACTACTACAAATTGATGAAAATGTAAAAACTCTTATTTCTAGGCTGTGGAGATAAAATCACTGAAATGTGTCAAAGAACTCCTGCAGAATGGAGCTGACGTAGATGTTAGTTGTTCTTACGGAAGGTCTCCCTTTGATTTCGCCCTCCAAGAGTTCGGTGACAGTGAGATTGAGATCATCACAGAGATGCACAAAAGTATCAGATACAAAGAGAGCAAGGAAGGAACAATGACGCATCTTCATCATGTATGCTCGGCCAGGAGTGGCGTTGAAGTGGATAAAGTAGCTGCACTGTTATTGGGAAGTTACGTAGATATTGATGCAGTGGAGGGGCGTGGAAGGTAACAGTCGCACTTAAGTTTCTATATCGAAAATAAGGCTTGTATGTCATAAAAACAAGCTACTTTACATTAATCCCCTCGTACAAAAGTTATCTTTTCTTTTCAGAACGCCATTGATTTTAGCAACGAAAGCCGGTCGCAGTAAGCTCGTCTCCATATTGTTAGAGAACTGGGCGGACGTCTTGCACATTGATTTGAATGGATTTTCAGCCATCAAGTATGCCAAGGAAGGAACTGAGTATGTTTTAAATGTCACCTTGTAGTTCAGTCTAGGCCTGGATGAACATTCCAACTTTCTTCACGAGAAATAAGGAAAGAAAGGCTATATTATTCTTGAACTGAACTTCTATTCTCTCTTATTCATTTCCTCTAGAATATATTACATGCTGCGTGAAGCCATTTCGAGAGCAAGCAGATTTGATCCTGTGGTGAGTGGCTTCATTCTTAATGATCGAACAAATATAAAGAGTTATTTTTAAGTTATCTTATTTTTGAGTTATAACAAACTATATTTGCAAATTTCATTTAAAAGGAGCTTAGTTTTTTAAAAAAATTTCAACGACATGTTCCCGATTTTAGGTTTGCAAAATGCAAGAACAAAATAATGAAGCAGAGATTTCACGTAAAGCTGTAGAGGAAGCATTGAACAAATTAACAGGGTGCGGTGGATCGGTGTAAGTCCTTATAATGTAGTAGCATGTCATATAAGGATATGATAGAATAGGGATAAGACCTCGTTTTAATTTGCACTCCGCTAAACATTTCAAAACTGGGTCGGAAAGAAAATTTTTTTTCAAAGTTTTCATATTTTCAAAAGAATTGATTCATTCCAATAAGCTAATAACCATGTCAGAATCTGTAGTTCCCTCTTTTCCTTCATTCTAAAATATCTCACATAAATACACAGGCTAATTTTCAGTCACATTTGATGGTTTTGTTCTTGACCACTCCGCTCTACTGATTGCTTCAAACCTTTTTTATCTGTTGGACATATTTATGGTTGTAAATTCTTCTTTGAAAAAGGAAAAAAATAACTTACGTTATTATCCACTACAGATGTTGAATAGATAAAGTTTTATAAAGGGTAAAATGCTTAAGAATTTCGCTGTGCCTTTTGTTTGTTTGAATAAAAAGAAGAATTCGTTAAAAAAAGACTTCCACTGTATACTTTATGTCACTTATTGGAAGATACTTGATTCAATTTATCTACCGAAAAGTAATGTGATTTTTGTGGCTAAGGCTTGCTATTAATTCTTTATCATCTTTTTTTTAGAAATCCGGTCCCGTCACTATACAGCCCATTGCCCTCCATTAGTGGCAGAGCAAAACAATATTAAATATTACTTTTTCAAAATTTTAAAATTTTATACGTATACAAAACGAGGTTCAGGGCTATTCAAGGGGTGGGGGGGGGGGGAATCTTTTTTTAAAATTTTACTATATATTTCACTTCAATTGAGGTGAACGGGTAATTTGGGAAAAGGGGTGGGGAGAGGGTGCGGAGAAGTAATACATTTGTTTTGCTTCGCCGCTTTTGAGGCGTTTCAAGTTCTTCGATGAAAGATCTGAAGAAAACGATCAGAAATTTTGATAAAGATGAGTTAGCATCAAAGTGGCGCTGAAAGACACCATCAAATGCGTTTCACTGGAACAAGAATCACAAGTACAGAAATCTACAGAAGTTAAAAGAGATGACTTTAACGACATGAAATCAAAGCAGTTACGTTTGAAATCAACGCCGAAAATAAGCGTGTCAGCCGCTGACCTCAGAACAAGGTAAATCGCGGACGCAGGTTGTCGGGTAGCTCAGATGGTAGCAAGGGTCTCACTCTTGAAAGTGCCTAATTTTTTTTGCATTTTTTTTTTGCTTTTTTAGCTATGTAAAGCCTGATTTTTTTGTTATTTTTTTTCAATAAATTTTCAAATTTTTTGCTTTTATTGATTTTTTGCCGATTGAGACCCTTGTGGTAAAGTGTGACAATTGCCAAGTCGAGGTCGTGGGTTCAACTCCCACCCTGACTTCCTGCGTTTCAAGTTAAGCTAAGGGAAGAGGGAGGCGGTTAGCATTGCAAATGGACGGTGTTGCCGTAGAACGGATTGCGGAGATGAAATATTGAAGAAGTTGTCTCTGGAGATGGAAAAGAACTGTTATTCGTCGGTTACCGGTCCAGTGTCGTATCATCCACACGTGACACGTGATGCAGGGTTGCTGCTGAACAACGTAATTTTGAGAGATGGAAGATTGCTTTTGGAAAGTGAAATCATCGATAAGAATAAACAATCACCTCAACAAACGTCGTTTTCGTATTAATTTTCAAAATCCTTTGACCAATGATTTGATTCAATTGATTTCATTGAAAAAATAGCAGATAATTTACATATACAGTACAATCCCGATAACTCGAACCCCTGCTAAGTCGAACTCACGTTAACTCAAACTGTATTTCCATTCCCCTTCCCTAATAGTTTCTCATAAAAACTCCCGATAACTCGAACATTCGTTATCTCGAACTATTTTACTGGGTCCCTTGGGGGTTTGAATTATCGGGATTGTACTATATATATATATATATAATATATATAGAATCTGAATATATTTGTTAGATAATACATTTGTTTGCACATTCTGGTAACTTTAAATTCATAATTTTCAGAATTACTACAGCGTTCAAAATGTATAATCTTTGTCCCATAAAATAATAACTGCAATATAAACACTTAAATTAATATATTGTTGTCATGAGAAAATATAGTTTTTTAGTGATTTATAGGTAAATATTGCAAATAGATGGGAAAGTGGTCTCTGAATGAAATTCTTAAGGATGAATGGTTATTTAACATTTTCAAAATATACACTCGCAACTTTTAAGAACAGAAGAATAAGTCTCCACCTTCTATAAGAAACTCAGTGATTGAGGACATCACGCTCCACAATATGTTATCTATTGATTGCGATGTGAATGCTTGGTTTAACCTTTTTTAATTATTCTTAAGTGAGTTTATTGGAGACTACAATGTTGATGTTGATCAATTGCAGAAAACAACGGGAAAACTTATAAATCACCCCCAAATGCTCCTATCACTTCGACTGGCAAACTTACTTCAAGTCAAACACAGGTCATCACATAATTACTGCAAAAAGTAAAGTTTAGTATGAAAAGACCAAAAACTACACTTCTGGCGTGCTATGCCTTACCATCTAACCTTAGCGTATCGAAGACGCACTTTGATAAATCTGCCACTTGAAAAAATTGAACACAAAATTTGTTTTTACAGCTAACAGAACTGGTGAAGAACTTCAAGTATTTTCTGGTCTTCGAGTCACCATGCGTGCCTTAACATAAATCATCATTGTGAAGATCAACTCACTTTCTTATTTCCAGATTGGTGCGGCAACTATACCATGAAATTCAAGGAATCTTGTAATCTTGAGAGCATAGCGGGAAACGACCTCGTAGTACAATCTTTGTTGACAGTGAAAACGAAATGAGGAAGTAAACTTATAGAGGGAATCTTTGACTCATAAAATGTGTCAGATGAAAAACGGGAAGGCAGCTGGTACACTTCCAGAGTTCTTCGAGTTGAAGCGGATGGAAAAGATGACACTAAAAAGGTAATCGATTTAGGGAGTGGGGAATCAGGTTTAATGAGAAATATGGGTATTTTTAACCCCGAGTCGCGTCAAATAGTTACAATCGATGATGTAATCTTAATATGATTCGCCCAGTAATTGACAAAGTTCTTCGGCCCAACCAAGGATGGAAGAATTACAACAAGGCGGCAATCGTGATTGATGTGATTCGTTAGTGGTTCAATGCCTCGTAATAGACTAATATTTTAATGCTTTAAAGATTTCATCTATAATATCTTATTCTAAATTATTTTTGAAAAACAATCAAGTAAATAAAAAAAGAAAATTTCTTCTTCTTCGTCTTTCAATTTTTTCCGTTTCGCCAAAGCGATAGTCAGTTTCCATTGATTTTGGTCCAGCGCATCTCCGACGGTTAGACACATTCCCTCCATGTCTTATTTCACCACACCTTGTTCACTTGAATCTTCTCCAGTATCTCCATGCCCAGCACTCTCTTACCAATGCAAGAAATGCTCCTCGTTGTTAATAACAAAAACCTCATATAATTATTAAAATATAATAAAACTGTTTGAGGCAAGTTGCGATCTTGTGGAAAGTTCTGTCCGATGGTCCATCCCCCCGGGGCAAAAACCTGGAACGTCAATGATCTGGCCAGCAAACCGGAAAAAGCATACATACACATCATTGCTGTCAGACGAAGTTTTTACAATTGTGGTATTTCAAATGCACAATGCCCATCAAATTACACTTTCGCTATGTATGACAAAGGCTACATGATAATATACTACAAACAAAAGCAGAGATGTCTGAATAATAATACATGCGTTTACAGTGTCAGTTCCGGTCTGCATTATTAACTTTTTCTATTGTTTTCTAGACAAAATGTAGAATAGTAAATGTAAAATAGACCAAATCTCAATTTGATTGTTGAGTTTGCTCGAAATTTTGGTCGTGAAATGAGTTGAAAACAATAGATTTTGCATAAAAACAAAGACCGGAACTGAGACTGTAAACGCGTGTATTGAATCTGTTGGAACGCATATTTTCGGGTAATCAATTTTTTCGCGAATACATGTTCCTGGAGGAGATATTTTTGAATCATTCCTGGCATACTCATGGAGTTCTATAGCATTGTTTTCTGTTGTAATTCGGTTTTCTTACACAATTTATTATAATGACCACGACGCAGTAGGAACATCTAGTATATCAACCCTGGAGTTGTTTAGCAAGGGGCTGGATACTAGCCGAGATCGTAGGTTGGCTTTACTTAATATTTAAACGAGCTAGCATTTTCGATGGGTGACAATAATACAGTGGACTCTCTATAATTCGAACCTCTAAAACTCGAATCTCTCCTTAACTTGAACAATTTCGCTGGCACGGTGGCAATTTCCTAATAAACTCTCATAAAAACTAACTCTCTATTACTCGAACTCTCCTTAACACGAAAGATTTTTAAAGAATAAAAAGGAGTATACTTAAAGCTCAGTGCATACTTTTACGGTATGTGTATCAAGAAAACAGTATATTTACATAAAATCTCGAGAAAGAAAAATTTATGTACAAAATCTTACGTGAAGCTTTTAAACGGGATTCGTGTCGCTCCGATTTCTCCCGTTCTTGGAGCATTTCAGTTTATAGCGCCTCAAACGGGCTGTTAATTCGCTTAAAGTGTCACTTTGCTCCGGGCAGTTTCTCTTTTTTAAAACTGACGTGAATTTGAACTTGAGTGAAAAAGCTGAGTTTTTCGCTGACTCATCATCGTTTTTGTGTGCGAAAAACACGTCATCGCTGGCACTTGACGCGTCACTCTCCGTCCTCTCTGGGACATTCAATTGGCGTTGCTCTATCAGAACGTTTCTTCCCTCAGTAAACGACTTCGAGCGGTTCACTCTGAACTGATTATGGACGGTTTGCCTCTGATGCAGCGGATTGGTCACTGTGTAGCTGCGATGACGAAGACTCAATCTCAACGTGTTGCGAGGCACCTTTCCGTAATGCTCTGAACATATTTCACTGAAGTCCGACAAGTCGTCGCAACTCCCGTCGCTAATGACGGTGCCGTAGACGTCAATGTATGGATTTTCGCCGTCTTCGTCGCTCTCGCTTATCGGCGTCACAATTTTGTTGGACGGCAGGTTGAGTGGCGAGATAGACGGATGAAAGTTGGTTAAATCGCAATTGCGCCTCTAAACGCAACGCGATATATTGAACGTTTTTTTTAACCGGAACACAATAAAAATAGGGAAAAACAATCACATTTAATATTTATATGTTTATAATAATTTTACTTAATATTATTAATTGTTTATTATATATTTCATCAATCATCGATAATTTCAATGCACGACATTACAAGTATATACAAGTTATTATAAAGTAAAGTAAATGCAATCAATATAAGTAACACAAGACAATTTTAAGGGCTCGGCAGAATTTCCATCACCGTTTTTCCGACGAATGAATAAAAACCGACTGACAATACCTTAGAAACAGAATTAAGTTTGAACTGTGTGGCGGACTCATTGAGCTGCTTGGATGGTATCAGGAACAAATCCGAGCTTCCCAAATCGCTTCTGCGGCGATTGTCCGAGAAGCGTTGGAACAATGAAAGACGCCTCTCCGAGTCGCATATAGAGGTGCGAGGTGGCAGGCAGGGTGGTTGGTCGAATTTGCTGGGAGCGGTGATGGGCACGGTGTCGGTGTTGTTGGTAATGACAGATGAGGCGGACTCTTTGCGTTTATCTACCTCCAGATTCAACTTGAACTCCTCGATGTCTGCATAGATGCTGAAACAGAAAGTATTGATGACGGATTGTTTTCTATTTCAACTGTCATATTATTATCAGCTATTTATATATACATATATACATCAGCCACTTAAAATATCGAAAATAACAACTTTTATGTTTCTTATATATATATATATATACAGTGGACTCTCTATAACTCGAACACCCACGGGGAATCAAAAATCGTTCGAGTAATAGAGAGTTAGTTTTTATGAGAGTTTATTAGGAAATTTCCACCGTGCCAGCGAAATTGTTCGAGTTAAGGAGAGATTCGAGTTATAGAGGATCGAGTTATAGAGAGTCCACTGTATATTTTTTCGTCCTTTTGAAATTGGATGTAAATATAATAGATATGAGAAGAGGACAAGAAGAATTCAATAAACCTTCCATTAATCGTCTCTTTCTCGCCTTTATCTCTATTCTGTCTGCGACACTTTATCAGTCCAAATATGAGCATTACCATCACGATGGCAACGATTGCTATAGTACCTGTTGTCATAACAACCGTTTTGGTGAGCATATATTGGTCCCCGATTTTAGCGGGCATGGTGGTTGATAAAGGATTCGAGTTTTGAGTAGAGGAAGCTGAATAAAAAAACAACTGTCTTGGTCAAGTTAAAGTAAGAGTAAATTCTCTTTCCATCTCTCTCTCTCTCAGTCTAACATGATATCACTTCATTGAGGTATAAATTTGGCCCTTTCAAAGGGATTTTTAAGAGTTGTTTAACATACTCTGACAATGAATAAAATGACATTCACCTTCCACAAACTGGCACGAACAACACGTTTTTCTTTGAGTTTGAACAGTAGAGTCATCACTAGGCACTGACGAGCATTTATTCGTGCCTCTTACACAGCGTGCTGATTCTGAATGAGAACAGGTTCAAATAGAAAAGATCAGAAAGACAAAAATATATAAAATAAATACAATTAAATAATTTATAAATTTATGGAATAGTATTTGTAAATGAAATATTTAAAACTTCGTTTTTGGAAGTGAAGTTTAGTCTTTCTACTAAAATCTGCAAAACTGGTTAAGAGCCGAAAACCAAAATGTTGAAAAAACACGTCACTGATTGAAGTCCCCGAAAGCTATAGCTCTAGTTCATCAACGGAATATTCAGTACAGCCAAGTCACTTTAGAAAACCTTTCGTTGTTAAACAATGTCAATATACATACATAAGCAACTGATAAAGCTGGAAATATACATAGTATATTAGATATATGTTAAAGAAGAAGATCTCTGTGTTCCTTTTGTAAGTCTATGCAAGAATCTATATCTTCAGGAAAGACTTGGTATTAACTGAAGCTACTAGCAAATGATTTTGGATTTTTAATGAGTTAACATGTCTCGATGTGCTACATTGCCTTTACTATAACACACATAATATATGTAATAATTTTACATAACATAATGAAAAAATCTACTTAACATTAAAAAATTGTTTCTTATTTACGAACATTGATTCTATACTTGAATGCATATTTGATATTTTCCCTTGCGTAAAAATTGACCTAACCAAAATATCTTCAGTAGAAGTAACGTTTTAAAAATGGCTACCTAAACTGATTGTTTAGTTATCTCAAAATCTGCTTACCGACACATTTTGGAAACTCATCCCATTTGCCAGATTCTAGACACATGGTGTCATTGCAGCCAATCAAATGATGGTTGGCTCGACAAGCCACACTGACCTTTTCACGTGGAGTAAATGAATGTTTAGTGACATCGTCAAAATAACCATTTTGCGGCGGCGAAGGTAACTTGCATTTAGTAACTGGTAAGATAATTTAAAAAGTCTGTCAATGGAGACAACATCCAACGGTTAGAAACATTAACTTTTCTATTTTCCTCATTTCATTTATACATATGAAGATTTTTTCAAAAGCAATTGGGTGCACTGGCACTTTTACTCAA
This sequence comes from Candelabrum cocksii, assembly GCA_963930725.1. Classification (NCBI taxonomy): domain Eukaryota; kingdom Metazoa; phylum Cnidaria; class Hydrozoa; order Anthoathecata; family Candelabridae; genus Candelabrum; species Candelabrum cocksii. The sequence continues at coordinate 3,491,105 of OZ005668.1, read as the reverse complement.
AAAGCACTACTTTATTATATTTTAAAGGAAGCAGAAAAACCTATTACAAAATGGTTGAATTACTTGTACAATGATGGCCATCCCCGTTCCAACCTCGGTTGCACTTGCAGTAATACGAGCCATCTATATTGTAGCAGTTCGCTTTAACGTGACAAGAATTTTCGTTGTTACATTCGTTCATATCTGTAAGAGAAGCAGGTGATTATTGGATTTCAACACGTGCCTGGTTGCTAGGGTTACTGGTAGCGAATACATTTACACATTTTAGTCCTAATCTTTAATCTGAAAATTTTTGAAAGAAATCTTAGAATCTCAATGAGGCGCGATAAGATATCTCAATCATTGATCCAGAAACAGAGCTATTTTAATGAGAAACTAACACAGAGCAGTACGTGGATGTGGTGATATAAAACTCGTTTGGGGCCCTACGTCTAGGGGCACGCCAATTCTTAACTCTAGAATATGTCATTATATCAAGAAACAAAGTGAAAAACAAACTGAGATCAAATTATTTAGTTCCATTTAATAATTGGTTTTTCTGTTCAAGTCAAATGATTTCAATGGGACTGAGTAAGTTATTTTGAACTTGTAATCAAGATTGTTGATTCTAAGATAGAAAATAATAAACTTATACATAACACACCACATACCGATGCATTTTGGACCATCGACACTGGACCAATGTTCAGAAGGCAAACAAACATCATATTCATCACCGATGTTTCGGTAACCCTGTTCACATGTGTAATTCAAAACCGTGCCCACCCAGTATGTGTTGTTGGTGTTCAATTGTAAATGTTTGGAGAATGGAGGGTGACCACAACTTCGTTCTGTGAATATAAAATTGTACATTTGAAGTGGCATTGGCGAAAGTGAAAAATTTTAAATAAAAATATATGCAATAAAAAATGTACTTTTTTAAAATTGGTTTTAAAAATTTCAGGCAATTTTATTAATAATAATACAAAGTTTGCAATCACTATATTCAGTCCTTTGTTTTCAAAAACTGAAAACCAAACATGAAGTTTCAAAAGATTCTCTTCTTTTGTGAACCTGAACATTGCTTCGTGAGTAATGTAAATACCCAAGACTTCAGAGAAGAATCAGCTCGTAAATACATCAAGGGGTATAAAAATTATTCAATGAGGAATTCTAGAATGTCAGAGAAATATGAATCTTGACATAAATTACTGGGAGGATCTTACAGTTTCCTTGTTCCAATCATTGAATTTAATTATTATTTATCAATGTTTGTCTACTGAGATGAGTTGGACAAATCTACACAAATTTTCTATACTAAAAATCCCAACAATACTTAATTAGATCATAAAACAAACAATCTATACTTCCCCAAAAAATCTCAACATCTGTGAATTAAGTTGATTAGAAAACCTGAGAAAATGCAATGTGTTTCTGAATTATAGCGGCGAAATTGAAAGAAGAAAATCGTCAAAACATCAACTATCCAACGAAAGTGATCTGAATGGTTAAATTAAGCATGACTTTGTTTTGATGACATAAATTTGCTGGATTCCAATAGTCTTTTGTTATCTGATCATCATCATCATCATCATGATACTTTTAATGTCGCTTTTCCATGCTTGCATGGGTTGGACGGTTTCAAAAGATGATTTTCTCCAATTATGGAGATTTAATCATCTGATGGTTTATTTGTGCAGATGTTTTTACGGCTGGATGCCCTTACTAACGCCAACCCCAGAAAGAGGAACAATATGATAAATGGTACTAACCAGGTTTATAGTAGCAATAAAACAACTTCAAATGCAAATCAGGTGATGTGATCTCTGCGTAAGGGTGTTTTTCCCCGCGGGCCACAAACGCACCAAGCTTCCCGTAGAAGTTCTCCAGATCGTACTGGATGTACTCCAATGTGACAGACATCCCCACCACATGTTGACACGTGCTGGTCAAGTAAGGGAACAAGTAGAAGGGGTGGTCGCGGGGCAAAACAATGCCCTCGTCTTTCAACTCACTCTCCAGACAGCAAAAATATATCTCTGTGTCTTTTTTAAACATGCCATCGGGGAGAACTCCTTTAACTGAATAGATTTTGAATAATTTTCAAGTTATTTCTTCTTAGTTATTAATTTTACTTATGTATATATATAAAGCAATAATGATGGAAATGAGAAGACAAATTATGCGAAGAAAACAGTTTTTGTTCGTTTACTGACCGCTAACAGTTAATGCTCCCCTAAATGGGTCAAAAAAGGTTTTAGCATTCAAACCCATTGGACACTGTTTATTTTGTAGCACTCAATTGAGAATATCTTTGTGTAAACACAGTAAATGTGCATGGTGTGATGGTGTATATGGTATATATGAAACAGAACAAAAACAAAACAAGTCTGAATCAAATCTATTGTAGTGTCTGTTTAAATGATTCTAATAACACCACTGAAAGAACACTGAAAAGACGTTAACTACATGGATATATTTCTGGAAATGGATTGATTGTTGTCGCTTCAATAAAAATGAAAACTGAATTAAATACCCATGTTTGTGTTATTATTGTCTTCATCGTCCCAAAATATATTGGCTTTCACCATTTTTTCAGGGCAATCCCCCTTCTTGTAGATACAGTAACGACCATCAGGCCATTCTGAACCCCTGGGATTTGTTTTGATGCAAAAAGCAGACCGCACAATCTCTAAATACAAAATCATTGTTTTTAACCGTAAAAAATAAAACGGTATTTATTCATGATGTAGAAATTTAACATAAAAAAACCTGTGCGTCAACGTGTTTTCTTAATAAAGATTTTACTTTGATGGTAAAGAAAATATGTTTAACATACCATCTTTAATGAAACCTTCTAGATTCAAGGACGGAGAAACTTTGTTTGCATTACTAGTGTGTTCCATGTTCTGCGTGTAAAACCCAGTTTCCCAACTGAACTGGTGACCTTGAGGGCATCCGGATTTGGGCATCGGTAGTCCATAACTCCCACCAGGCCATTTTGTCCACGGATATTTTCCAGTGACGGGAGCTAAGGAAAATTATTGGGCGAGTTTAAAAAGACCAAATCATTGCGAGGTGAGAAAATCAGAAAAATGACTAAAAATGTGTACACGTTTTTTATAAGAAACCTAAGTAATGGGCTGAGCCTTGAGTTTCTTAAAATTTGGTCATTTTGATTTTTTATTTATTTTTATTTTATTTATTTAATCATTTCGCCAAAACAACAAAAGTTACAATGGAAACTTATCCAAATATATACAACAAATATATACACATTTATTTAATGCTATTTGAATGTATTAAGTCGGCAGGAAACTCAAAGAAAACTTTAAGAAGTCTTATCATAGAGTACCTTATTTCAAGTTATGCAAAGATTTACGAAAATTGTATATGTGTATGTACGTACTACAACAATTTCAAAAGTATAAACACAAATATTATTTACATTTTCTGATATAATGTCAGCGTTGTATGATATATAACAGTAAAAATAAAAAGAAAAAAGAAATGGAGAATGAGAAAATCAACAAAAAGTTAAAAAAATTCTTGTTCATTATCATGTTCAAGAAGAAGAGACTTTATAGTCTTCTTAAATTGCAAAAGGGTAGTCATTTCCCTCACTTTTAAAGAAATAAAATTATTCCATAGAAAGGGGGCTCTGTATGAAAAAGAAAATAAGCCAAGTTTACTCTTCCTTAGACTTGTACTATATAACAAGCTTTTTGATGAGCGCAAGTTGTAATGGAAATCCCGTAAATTACATTTGTTTATAAAGACTTCTGGCACCAAACCTTTACTTAGTTTGAAGACAAATATTAAATTATAGTAAATATTGAGTTGAAAGATATTTAAAGCATTAAGTTGGCTTAGTAATGGCATGTGCAAACCTTTCACGATTAAAAATTATTCTCGATGCTCGTTTTTGCTGACGATACAAATACATTAATTTTGATTTATGCGTGCTTGCCCATGCAATATTTGCATAACTTAAATGACTATGAACAAAAGAAAAATACACGTCCTTTAAACAACGTTTATCCAAATAAAACCTAGCTCTATATAAAATCCCTATACTTTTGGCAATTTTATTTTCAATCATGGAAATATGATTTTTCAAAGTTAAGTTTTCATCTAAATATACACCTAAAAATTTAATTGAAGTTTCTCGACTTATTGCAACCGAGTTTAAAGACAGTAAAGGAAGATCAAGCGGTATTAATTTTTTTCTACGAAACGAATGGAACAAAGTATATTTAGTTTTTTTTGTAATGACTGATAATTTATTACTAGAGAACCATTGGTTTAAACATGATAGTTCATTATTCATTATCCGGAATAACTGATCTATATTTTTATGAGAGTTAAATATATTTGTATCATCAGCAAATAATATTGTGCAGAGCTTCGGACAAACAGAGGCTAAGTCGTTAATGTATAATAAGAATAGGAGAGGACCCAGTATTGAACCCTGAGGAACTCCTAGAGTTATATTAAGTAGGGTTGTTTGTTTATTATTGTAGCTTATGAATTGCTTTCTGTTAGATAGATAACTTTTAAGTAATACTTAATTCAACTTTCTTTCAGTCAACTTTATTTTGAGGCTTAAAAGTTTCTTAATCTGTTTGTTCTGACCCTCAAAAATTTCTTAAATTTTACCTTAAATTTTAATTTAATTTCTTCAAATGTGTTGATTGTTTAAACACGTTCGATCGACGCAATATAAACAAAAAAAATTTCGCCCAAATCTTTCAACCTGCCTAAGTTTCTTCAGAGTTTCTTAATTTTTGGCAAACCTGAGCCTACGGCTTCTTATAAAAAAACCATGTTTATTTGTATGACATGATTGACTTTGGATATGTTGCTAACAAATAACATTATAAAACAAATAGGAATATGAGCTATACTTTTTTTCCGCTCGCAGATTGGAAATTCAGGTATCATTTTTGCATCTTTGTCCATATCAAATAAAATTCTTTCATCGCCCGCTTCGTAATCTTTTGTAATGAAATCGTTGAGAATCAATCTCACAATGAACATAAGAGATCTCAAAGAATTTACTGTTAAACTGGTTCCGTGTATGGATTTGCACGAAGGTGATGCAAGTGTCATGTTTGTAACTTTGTAACAATTATCTGAGCTGTGCGTAGCCTGCCACCCATTCAAACAGCCTGGAAATATTGCAAAACAAACTTTATTACAGTGATCATTGGTCTAAAGCAACCAATGACCACTTTTTTATGGTCCTTTGGAAGATTAAAACTCCATCTTTAAACTACAGAAAACATTTGCACTGCAAGTAAATATGCACCAACGCTGGGTCAGATAAATCTGCCACTCCTCGCCATAAGTATCAATTCAACTTAAACTTGAGTTTAATGTGAAAACAAACCCTACAACACTGATAGCAGAACGTTACTTTTCCATCTTCTAAGACAAAACATTACTACAGAACATGAACAGTAGTCCAGATTGTTGGGTCACTGGTTAAATCGAATATTCTCGTTGCTAACTGATGTATTACAAAACATTAGTATAAAAAATTAAACGAAAACTGCACCGAAAGGCCATTTTTGTGTTTGGTTGCTTTAGACAGGTTTTCTCTATAATATATACTGATAAATCTCCAAAGTGGTTGTTAGAGACAGGTCAGACTCCAATGCTTGTAAATCATAAAAATGAAATGTTCAAATTCAAGAAAGGAATTCAAGTGGAAAGATTATAAATTATAAGGGTTCTGTATAATATACGAGAAAATCTGTTCCAAGTAACAACCAAGATGTTCTAATCATTCCTGAAAGTAATTATTGAGCCAGGTTAGGTTAAAGTACGGGTGTTGCTGTTGAGTGGCGGCCGCCTCAATAGTTACACACAATGTCTAGTGCTAATGAGAAGGGGACAGACACCGTCATTTACGCCCGTTACCAACTTTAAGCTTAACTCAACTACTTTACTTTACTTAATGAGAAACAAAATTACAAACATTACCATAACATCCTGCAGGTTTTTCGGGAGAAGTTTGGTTGCACATACAATATGGTACATCATAAATCGAGACGCATTCCGTTCCATTTGGACAAAGGTTTTCTGTGCATGCTGATTTCAAAATCCCTATTTGAAAAGATTGCAGGCACATTTTTAAAATTGATATGCATAAATATCTGTTTTAAAGGTTTTACTGTTCAATTGTATCTCAAAAATATGAAGAAGAAAACTATTTAAAAATGCAGAAAATAGACTTTTACCTGTAGAAAAAACATGCACATAGGGATGTTTTCCACAACTCAATGTTGGATCAAAAGAACATGCAGATAAGCAGAACTTGTCTTCAACGGATTTGCTCTGGCTTTTGAAAGCCGTGCAAAAACAACCAGCTGAGACCCCGGCCAACATCGCATGCGTGTAGCCCAACACCTGGCATGCCTTGAGGCAGGTCGATGGACTCAAAAGACGAGAAACGTTTATGTTTACTTCGAATGTGTAATTGACGAGGTTGTAGCAACCTAGATAATTGGCACCTGAAAGTATTAAGAACATTAGGTATTAAGTATTGTTGGTTCAAAGTAACTTAATTTGCTTTTTATAGGAGATTAGACTGAAACTATGAAACTGAATTATGAAAAAAATTAATGATGGATAATTTAATATCTTAATTTTTAGCCTAAAGTTTATTATTCTTGATCTTAAAGCCTGAGTTCCTATATATGAGTTTACGACTGAAATAAACAGTTAAAACTAATGGGTTGACAAGTTGATCAACTATTTTAAGGTCAGATCTATACCTGGGAAGCAGGTCATATTGTAGTATTTTTCTAACAGAGTATTAATACAGATCTATGATGCTGTAATCTTAAAAAAAATGAACATTATATTACATTAAAAAACTATGTATATATAAAATATATTATATTGTATTTGTGATGACAACAACTTTATATTTTGTTTTTGTTGCAGATTGATATATAATATATCATCATCATCATCGTTTAACATCCATTTCCATGCTAGCATGAGTTGGACGGGGTTTCAACAGATGACACTCCCCACATTTGTGAAGATTTTAATCATCTGATGGTTTATTGGTGCAGATGTTTTTACACCTGGATGCCCTTCCTAACGCCAACCCCACTAAGAGGAAAAACAGTGGTGAGTTAACCCACTCAAGATACCAACTTTATATTTTAAACTCAGCAGTGTATAAAGGGCACAGGTGTCCATGAGGTCCATGATGTTACATGACCCGCATACTAAGATATATATTATATAGTTAAATTATAAAAAGTATAACGAAGAACAGCAAACATTGGATTTAATATAACAAAATCCATTACCTGAGCATATTATTTCCCATTCATTGTTAGAACTTGGACGTTTAAGACAATCGCACTTGCTGCCTTCACTTGTCAACAAACATGTCTTTTTTTCTTCTGAACAACTGTCATTGCATCCTTTAAATATACATTATATGAATAAAACAGAGAATAATGTGAAAAACAGAAATAATTTCGGCATCATACAACGAAAATATATGTATAATGTATATATTATAATATATATATATATATATAATAAGGACTAATACGGACCGAAAACATGACAATAAGAACTTTTTTAAACTTCCTTACATTGGTAAATACTCTCAACAAACCTCAATTAAAAAAACAAAACCTAATTAAACGCATTAATGAAGATACTTTAACTTTAAACTAATATTTATGTCTTTTAAAATTAAACAACACTTTTTTAACAAAGACCTTATCGCTTCTGATATGAAGTCAATACTAGCCTACAAATTCACATGCGCTGGATGCATCTCCAGCAATATTGGCGAGACAACTCGTCGCCGAAAGACTAGAATTGACGAACATATCAAAAGCGATAAATACTCTCATATTTTCAAACATCTGCATTTTAATCAAAACTGTTTTACTTCCTTCTCTAAAGATTCTTTTCTATTATTGACACGGATTCTAATCACTTTGAACTCAAGATAAAAGAGGCCTTAAACACTATTTTATTTCTACTCTGTATAACCTCATTAAAACATCTGTCCTATTATTTCTACATGCAACTTTCACACTTTCACACATTTCTTATATTATTATAATTATTGTTATAAAATAAGGTTTACATCAAAAATTCAATGTATAGGCATAAAAATGTGCCTGTCAACCTATAACAAAGCATAGTCTTGCAAAAGCATAAATATGTAAAGAGAAGAAGAAAAAAAGTGATAATAATAGAAAATAAAAATAAATCAAAAAATCGCTGGTAACGCTTCATATTTTGGGTTGCAAAGAATGACATAATCAAACAAATAATTGTAATTAAATAATCAAACATACAAATATCTTTTGTTTCTCAAAAACAAATCCAATCAATTTTTGAAAATGTTCAGTGACTCCACAGTAACAACTTTGTTAGGGAGGCTGTTCCAGCTGTCTACAACTCTCATCATAAAGAATTACGATGAATGTTTTCAATTTGCCTTGTGTCTTTCAGCAACCTTGGGTTAAAAACCGTACCACAATATTCTAGATGCGGGTGAACAAGTGCTATGAAAAGCTTTGTGAACATTTTTGTGTCAAGGTAAACAAAAGTGCGTTTGATCAATCCAAGAATGCGATTTGATTTGTTGACTTGAGTCATGATGTGAATTGCGAATTTCAAGCAACTATCAACTTGAACTCCCAAGTCACGCTCGCATTTCGTTGGTTTAATCACAACACGTTTTGTTTCAAGTGGGTCCCACATGGTAACGTATGTAGCTTGTTGTTATGACCAAGATGAAAGACTGAACATTTATCAATATTAAAGCACATTCCCCAGTTTTTTGCCCAAGAAACTAGCGAGTCGATGTGGCATTATCTAATGGAAGATATACCTTTGTGTCACCAGCAAAAAGGGCAGCAGGGGATGCTATTGACTGGGGAATGCCATTGGCATAGATTATGAACAGTAATGCAGCTAATACAGTACCTTGTGGAACGCCACTTCGGACCTCATTCCAGTTTGAAAAGCCATTGTTGACTATATAGGCAACAATCAAGGTTGATCAGGTTTAACTTCTGCCAGTAATGGACTAATATAATCAATGTTGTAGGAAGTCCCATTGAGTTACGGAAACAACTGTTTTAACTGTATTTAACTACTACAATATATTTTTTCAATGTTATATTCCTTGTATATCAATTACGAAGCATATTTTTTAGTATTTAATAACGAGAACTGTAGGTTTTCTTTGTTCTGATAATGGCTAGAACTTAGTCGAAACATGTTAACCAAAATAACAAAGTGTTTTATCTAAATATATATAATAATAATCCAACCTTTAATCTAATGAAAAGAACAATTTCCAAACCTTTTTATATATATATATCATGTTACAAAGTGAAAATTTGAAGGAATGATAAATAAACAATAAACATAATAATATAATATATATAATAAACATAAAAATATAAGCAATAAATATAAAAAATTATAAGAGGTTGAATACGTACCAAATTGCGGTCTTTCGCATTTATACATTATTTCTATACAACCATTATACTTTTGCATGCATTCTGAATAAAATCTGCCATAAAATTTGCTTTTAAAATTCAGCAAATGTTTAATTTCCCATTGAAGGTTCTCGTTGTCGCAACTTTGAGGGGTAAAGGTTGCTTGATTTATTGATATAAAACCACCGTCACATGCATCTCCCTCCTTATTTTGTATACCACCATGTACAATCTTCAATGATGCCTCATGAATATCAGAACCTATAAAGTATCATATCATACATTCATATATTCTCCGAGCAACAACAACAACAACAACAACAACTTTTTATTTCAGGTAAGAACTTTTTATGCTTTGTATTTAAAAAAATATTGATGTAGTAGCTAGCTAGCTAGATGAATATATTGCTCTACTTTTAAGGCCATTTAGTTGGATCATCCACCCACAAATCAGCTGGCACTTGATATAGGCAACAATCAAGGTTGATCAGGTGTAACTTCTGCCAGTAATGGACTAATTTTTTTTGCGTCTCTTCTTGTTAATTGCTGCAGATAAATGATTGAAACAACGATGTTTCGCTTTCTTAATTTAAAATATTTTCTACTTTGGTATATTATTGTTTTGCTTATGAATATCCGCCATTATTTGTAATATCCCCACATCAAGATGGCATACACACGATGTTCAAACGCTTCCCGCTTAATATCATTGGTCTGGCGGCCATCCATTGGCCAGTGTATGTGTCTTTATGTGTAGAAATATTTTTTATTTAAAAAGTTCAGCTTGTACGTTTTCACTACACCACAATTAAATCAGTTTCGCAACTTTCTTTTCATTTTAATGCCATGTTAACAATCCAGAAGTAGTTCCTATTGCTGTGGGGGAGGTTTTTGTATTATTTTAAGTCGATCTTTCTTCATTATTGCCGTTCATAATGACAGCTGAAAATATAGGACCCATACTAGGTTTCATGGAAATACTTATTCAAGAATTTATCGGATTTTTACAGGTATCACTTTCAGCTTGATTGATTGGAATTTAACAAACTGTAATTTAGTCGCGAATTTCCTTATTAAATTCTTCGTTGTTATTATAAAACCTGCCGAAAATCTTTATCTTTTTGTAGAAACAAACATGCCAACTCTCCCGATTTCGGCGGGAGACTCTCGATTTTTACACTATTTTTTTCCCCGCCCGATTAAACAAAATACTTTCAAATCTCCCGTAAAAAAATGTAGTGGCGTTTGGCCAAAATACTTACCGTTTCGTTATATAACAAACTTTCATATATTCGTATAAGTTGTTCATTAGTTTGAAGTAATATTAGACATATTTTTTTATCTATTCCCACCCATTTCTCTCAGTCAAGCAATTATTAAGAAACCAGAAAATTTCCAAATAAGATTATACAGCTGACTCCAGGATTAAAAAACCTTTTAAAGGACAATTTAGGGTGGACGCTTATTCTATGCAGGACGCTTATTAACTTTAAATAAGTTTTCCAGGGTGGACGTTTATTCTATCATGGTCGCTTATTCCATACTCGAGAGTAAGCTTCTTACCCTAAACTCCCCCTTTCAAATTTCAAAATGTTGACATGTCTGTAGGAATATTTATTATAGTAATTTATCCATTGCATGAATCATAGACTTCAGTTTGCCATGAAATACGTGTTTTGCATTCATTAAGATTTCGGTTTCTCATTAAAGAAATCTTGGACTTGTTATACAAATTGTTTCGAAAATCATGGAGTTTATGCGTTGTGGAGGACTCTACACACTTTTTTAGTAACAATGAAAAACATCCTAATAGACTTAATTATTGTTAGTTTTCAACCGGTTCTCAGCCTCAATTATCCTTACCATACTCTTATTTATATGTAGTTTGAAAAGATTAGTAACTTTTTATGGTTTAGCGAAGATCGAACAGATGTTTTAGACAGCAAAGACATATCACTTCGCAAACCAATATCACTATTTATGTGCTTGCATACCTACAAGAAAGAAACTAATCTTAGAGTTAATATTTAATGTGTTTTTCTTTACTTTCGATTTCTTTTATTAGCAAGAAAAATTATCTTTTTTATAAAACATATTCTTACAAAAAAACGTGTATTTAAAGAACAGGTAAAAATTTGAATATCATAGCATCGACGGTTATTGAGTTATTTGTCGCAGGGCTTTTGCCCGATTTTTACTTTATATATATATATATATCTTTTATCAGTGTTTATGTAGATTGATACCTTTCTTGTGTGATAAAAGCAACTACATTTCAAGAACACACTGAAAATGTTTGGAAAAATTTCCTACGAAATTTTCTTCTTATTTGTGTTTTTGGCGAAACTGTTGAAAACCGGGGAAACGGGAACAATCGAATTGTTTCCCAGCTAATGCTTTCATGGCTATATGTGTCTCAAGGTCCGCTGCGTACTTAGGACTCTCTCTTGCCGACGAAAACCCCTCAGCAACCAACACCGTGTTTAATAATGTTCTTAGGTTAGTCGCCCTTATAAAGCAGGGCTTATTGAAAAATCTTAATTTTTCTGTGCATTTTTTAGAGAGTGCAGTTATAATGATTTGTCAATAGGTTGCGTGAATATCTGTAACGTGATTGGCTAATCACGAGATAATATATCATATTTCGGAGTTCTTGATTGGCTAAAAAGGAGTGCAAAATTCAATATTTTTTCTGATTTGCTAAAGCAACTATTCCCGGGATTCCTATTGGTCAAAAACAGAGTGCAAAATATGACAAACGCACGTGCGAATGTTAGAATAATGTAATCGTAAAATCATTGAGTTGTGACGACGTTCATGTTCACGCTTAAAGGCCAATCTCCACTCAGAAAAATTTAGCCGAAAAAAAATATTTTCGGCCGAAAAACATCATGAGATATATTCTGATTGGTTAAAATTAAAAACATTGCACAATTTACTCGAAAAACCATTTTTCGATTCCGAAAGAAAAAGTTGAATTTTTTCAACTTTTATTTTTTTTCGACCAGAAAATTTTTAGATTGACCAATCAAATAGCCTCGTTTAAAATTTTTACGTGTGAATTTTGAAGTCGTTTAAAAATATTTCGCAACAACAAATTTAAAAAAATCTGTTCGATTCGATATCAAATTTAAAATTTCAACAATTTCTTTTAAAAATGGATGACAACAATAACAATTTGTTTGCTTTGCTTGTGTTTTTGTAATAGAATTCTGATATATCTGGAAATTTTAATTTCGATTTACTTTTTCTGATGACAAAATTTGAAGTGGAGATTGAATTTTGTTTTTTTTGGCCGAAAAAATTTCTTTCGATCAAAAAATTTTCTGAGTGGATAAATATTTTGAAAAACATAAAAAACTCAAAAAATATTCGCCATATTTTTCTTGTATTTCGCGATAACTACTACTTAACACCAGCTATCTTCATACTTCACATTCATCATCTCCGCGGTGTCTTAGAGTATTGGGGATGTTTTACAAAGCCATAATTAAACTTTCACATTTTAAATTGCATTTTAAGATAACGATGAACTGGTTTTAAAAGAGATACATTAAAATACAATGATGGATCGATTTTATAGGGCGACCATAAAAAAACAAGAATAAAAGACTGGACTGTCTCCTCCAGAGGTCTCCATAGGTCAAAAAAGTCTTTCATAAATCGTAGGAAATCCAAAGAAAATTGAAACTGTCAACTCTCCGATTTATAGCAGCAACAAAAACAAATACAAAAGAATTGAAGCATTGCTTATCCCTAAAACGCCACTGCAGCAGAAAAAATCTGGATTTTCAGAGAGGATTTCGTCATTAAGAAATTTAATTCAGGAAACTATTCTGGGTATTTATATATACCAACAAATTAATAAAATATGAAATTCCGATGTTTTTGAGGAAAACTTCCTCAAGGAACTTATGTAAATATTTCGGTAAGATCACACCAATGAAATTCGAGAAAACGATTGTATGCAATTTCACTGTTTTATGGTGATACATACAAATTTACAAGAACAACATTCTGTTTTATGGGGCCGATTTCAAACAAGAGTCGCCCACCAATTTGCGAACTTCTCTTGGTCATCGCATAAGATTGCATTGAGGTAAGTAAACAGTTAAAACATAAATACTCATTGATTTAATACTGGAAAACATTACTATTTTCACCAATGGCCATGAATTAAAAATACGTTTGGCAAATAATTGAACGCTATCAAAATGAAACCAGTTTTGAGAGAACTAATTGAAGACTGCGACAACAAAGTTATATACACGGAAGCTAAAAAATACCACAAAGATAAAAAGTGGTATTGGAAACCATGACAGAAGTACAAGTCATTACCGAAGAAAGCGGACAACGATATGTCAAATTTATGCTGGAAAATATCTCTCTGTGCTTTTTACAGAAAAGCGTAATGACGGGTTAATTACACATAACAAGAGAATATATCTCCTTTAACTTTGTAAGTAGGATATAATTTTCATTACTTTTACTGCTAAGTTTCAAATATGGACTCCTTTCAGAAGGTTCATCAACATTCACTCTCTGTCCAATCGCTATCCTTTATTTTATTTAAAAAACTTTTGTCGGAAATATTTTCGCTCTATGTAAATAGCATTCAATCCATCAAAACTCTCGATAAAAATCTAAATACACAAAACTTACATTTGAACATGTGAAGTTCGAAGAATAGTAGTGTGATGGCCAACTTCCACAGCATTCTCTAGCTAAACAATCAGATATCGTGAGTTTATTTTTTTGTTAAAATTCATTCGTAGACATGCTTCTTCCCAGTGCTTTACATTTTTATTTGCTCGACAATTCACTTTTCTCTAAAATATGTATAAATTGTACACACAGTGGCAGACGTTTTTGAAAATAAATCTCATAATTTCGGCCAAAGTACGCAACCATAAAACTGAATTCGGCAGCGTCCGAAATGTAGACATCTCTTAAAACTTTGCTGCTTTAAGATATCTTCTCTAACCCCGAAACATAAATTTGCGGGGAAACAACTCTTTTAAAACTTATATCTAAGGACCAGTCGAGTTTTAGGGCTTTTGAGGGGGAAAACCCTAAGCGCCAATTTTATAGAGTGGAATCTGGTCATATATGGAGAATTTTAAGAGAAATTATACAATCACGCAATCCTGTATATTATATATGCAAATGTAATTGTAAAACATTTTACCTGTTATCTGTTAGCTCGTTTTAAAATCGTATTAAATAGGTATTATTTAAATTAACCCTAAGAGCAACATCAGCCTCTAAGGCTTGTATATATATGTTGATTGATGTATTAAACATTAAAAATAATTATAAACTTATGAAAAACTATGGAAAATTATAATTATAAAATTATGAAAAACAACATTATGTCGAAGTTTGAAGTCAAATACGAATGACTCTGTTTGGTAATTTGTGACGATTTAAAAGACGTTTTTTACACGAGGAAGTGGTGTTACGACCTACCATGAATAACGTAGCCGATTATGCAATTATCATGCGTGTATTAGTAATTCTTTTGGCGTTACGAAGTCAATTATCTGTTTCAACGTAAAAAAAACTACACATAGTAATTACAAAATTGATCGATCAAACCTTTGCTAACCAAATGAATGGAAAATATGAATCGAATAGCTATTTAGTAATGGGGAACTTTTGAAATTAACGATCTATCCATCGGGATTACGTTATTAATAAAAACAGCCACTCACCTTGTTCCATTCAATTTCAACATGGCCTTCATTAAAATATTATATCTTCAATTGAAACCAAAATTCGTTTTATTATGGCCAACTGCGCTTTCGCATAACAATACGTTTCGTTCTGCTTTGTAGAACACCAAAGTGTTTGTCTTGCCAGCAAAGCTGGGTCAATAGCTGGGGAATTCGTGCCCTTCAGTTTCTTTGTGTAAGAAACCCACCAATAACCTATTTTCGCCTAGCACCTTTGTTTTATCTCTCCTGTGAAAGTAATAAGGCAAACACTGCGTTAATAATTGATGCTGAAATTTCGCTTTTCTTTGTGGTCTCTAAAACAAACGATTTCGAGGCTCTGTCTCGTGAAAATACCATGTTAGAGATGTCTAAATTGAACTTGTTTCGAAATCTCTTTTCTTTTTTTTATTTGAAAGCTGACGTGAAATCAATAAGTAAATCATTGATGATATTTTTCGCGTTACCAGGGGCGCCGGAGTAGCTTTATAGGTGGACGGCGAGCGTAGCAATCAAAAACGAGTAAAGCGAGTTCAAATTCAGTTGGGAGTCTGCTGTAAACCTCTTAGAAGGGTCCAGCCAGTGTAAGCCTCCCACCAGGGTCCAGTGGTGTAGCCGGGAAATTTTTTTGAAATGAACCTATCCTAAGTGCGAAGAATAGTAATTTGCCATTATCTTTTTTCATGTAAAATTGTAAAATTTAGTGATTGTAAATATCAGGTACGGTGGAAACCGTACCAACCGTACCACGCGCGGCGCCCCTGGTTACAAAGAGACTTTCTTGCGTTCATATCACGTAATTACGAACATTTTATCCAATTTTACTTATCCATTCTGTAGGAGAAGATAACTGCATTGAATGCATACTATACAGCTACAGTAGACTCCCAATCTAAAGAACTCTATTTAACAAACTTTGTCGTTATATAACGCATATCCACAAACCTTTTAATCAAGAAAAACTGATTTTCCAAAAGTTTCAAAACCGGTTGCTACTGGTGAATGATAACTTTGAACCACTTCGATTTTCACTCAAAATTACAGTCCATACCATGGGACCAATCTTTCATCCAAACAAGCAACGTTCTTCAGCATGGGAAGCGCTACTGCATTTCACTTGTTAGGGCTTGAATCTATTAGTTCGAAAAAAACACAGATTCACTTATTTCCAATCGAAGGGGCGTAGTGGTCTCCCGTGTATTGGTGATAAGATCGAGATCTTCGTCCAACAAAAGGGCGTAGTGGTCTCGTGAACTTGTGACAAGATCGAGATCTTCGTCCAACAAAAGGGAGTAGTGGTCTCCCGTATACTGGTGACAAGTAAGTAAACATTTTAGTATTTCATTTCTTTTAATTTATCATCTGGTGATGACGGAACATTAAAAACGAAGGAAATCCCCATAAGGGGAAATTCACAGAAGTGATTGGTAGATTGGTCGGTTACACACACTATCAATAATGGCGCAGTTATGTTGATTCGACTTTAAAACAGAATCTCCACCATTGAATCACCATAATATCGTATTTAGCCATCAACACATATTCAGATTTCCAGGTGTGTAGAAGCCTATAAGAAACAGTGGAATTTATCTATACTAGTTTGGAAACAACATGACCCCGTTCATAGGCAAATAAACAGAAAGAAAAGCAAGCATGGCCATTTTTAAAAGCCTTCTTCCAACAAAGAGGCCGTACAATAAGTAACTATTATATTTTCTGTACTGGTTTCAATCTACCTAATCACAACTTGTTTACGAGGGATTAAAAACATTAGTGATTAATACTACATCTCAAGTGAATAATAGCTCATCAAATAACTTCATTCCAGCTGTTTTGCACGGCTGCCCAATCGCGCAATGTTTGTTCTGCGAGAAAAAGATTTGTCACAAGTGGAAATTTGAAATGAATGTGTGGCTGGTCACACGCAGATCTCAGAAATGTTAAAATTATCGAATTTTTTCGTCTTAACATGATTATATTCGTACTTCGACCACCAAACTAAATTTTCGTATGTATATAAAAGAGCTGATGTGTTGTTTTAAATTGTTGCCATAATGTAACAGTTGAACCTTCTATCAGCGTTGTTATGCCTTATTGTGAATGTTACCAACACTAACTGCGGAAAAAGACTGGGTTCAAATGGAACCCTTTTCTTTGAGTGCTATAGCCTATATAATAAAGATTAAACGCGGGAAAACGATTGGTTGCATTGAACAGGGAGGGCGGAAAAACGATTGGTTGCATTGAACAGGGAGGGCGGGAAAACTATTGGTTGCATTAAACAGGCGGGGCGGGAAATTGGTTGCATTAGACAAGGAGGGCGGGAAAACGATTGGTTGCATTGAACAGGAAGGGTGGGAAAACGATTGGTTGCATTAAACAGGGAGGGCGGGAAAACGATTGGTTGCATTGAACAGGGAGGGCGGGAAAACGATTGGTTGCATTAAACAGGGAGGATGGGAAAACGATTGGTTGCATTGAACAGGGAAAGCGGGAAAACTATTGGTTGCATTAAACAGGGAGGGGGGAAAACGATTGGTTGCATTGAACAGGGAAGGCTGGAAAACGATTGGTTGCATTGAACAGGGAAGGCGGGAAAACTATTGGTTGCATTGAACAGGGATAATAACTCTTCTAGAACGTTCAAACTCTCTTTTCATTAGCGAGTGTCACTGCTCAGTTTAAATACATTTCTTTTCCTTATGACTTGCCAATTGATTATGAAATCAAGTGCTCGGAACAACAATTTCCCTCCAAACTCCAAAACAGATGCTTAATAAAGAGAGTCGTCTGTAGTAGAGACATTTTTGAAAAAATGATAAATTCAAAATATACTGTTCATTCTTTTAGAGTAGTTAATATAATCCAGCTCATTTTAAATATTAAACTTCTAAAGGAAATGATCCAATGAATCAATTACAAATGCTGAGAATAAAAAAAAAATATTTTTTACGTGAAATATTCCATCAATCTTTTGCACTTCTTTCACGACTCTTGTTGTCTTTTACTTGCTGTCTCAACTCAAACAAAATATGTTCCCTATTCTGATTTTATATCTAACAGAACATAATATTTTTAAAAATGAAGAGTCTTTATAATGGGACGTGTGCTAGGCCGCCTACGCCTTACTTTCTATATACAGTATATTCCCGATAAGTGGGACACTCAGGGGACCGACAAAATCTGTCCCACTTAAGCGTATGCCTATATTAGGTTAGGAAGTTCAAGGGACCGAGAAAAACCATCCCACTAAGTGAAAGTCCCACTTATCGGAGGTCCCGCTTATCGGGAGTATACTGTATACAACCGCTGAAAAAGCACAAAACCAATACGTAAAGCGAAAATAGGTCTTTAGAAAAGGGCATCTTTGGACCAAAGGAGAATACGCACCCTCGAGCCCTCTGGCCCTTGAGTACAGTAATCCTTTTAACGACCAAAGCAAAATCATTTGGCCTTTCAGTGCCTTTACCGATAAATATTTTTTTTTTTTTTTTTTAATTTTTTATTAGGTTATGGGCACAGACACTTTTTAATATTATCGAGTATTGATTTTTTGATTGATTTGAAATTGTTTTAAAATGGCGAGTGAGGATATTACTTTCAAGATTGAAAAGCTTACTGCGGACAATTATCATGCGTGGAAATTTAATATGAAGATGTACCTGATTGGTAAAGATCTCTGAGAGATTGTAACAGATACTGAAGTTATTGAAGATGATATGTCTAACGTAGAGAAACGGAGTTTTAGAAAACGTGAAAACCAAGCGCTCGCTGCTATTTGTCTGGGGATATCAACAAATTTACAAATTTACGTTCGCTCGTCGAAAACTGCTAACGAAGCATGGGAAAACCTTGAGAAACATTTTCAACAAAAAACATTGTCAAAGAAAATTTTCTACCGAAGGAAACTGTATTCTGCCCGGATGGAGAAAGGTCAAAACATGACGGAACATATCAATTACATTAAGACTTTGTCTGAACATTTGGAAG
The DNA here is from genome assembly GCA_963930725.1 of Candelabrum cocksii. Taxonomy (NCBI): domain Eukaryota; kingdom Metazoa; phylum Cnidaria; class Hydrozoa; order Anthoathecata; family Candelabridae; genus Candelabrum; species Candelabrum cocksii. The sequence continues at coordinate 3,471,919 of OZ005668.1, read as the reverse complement.
CGATCGATGATAGCATAGCTGAAAAAAATCTCGTGATTCTTTTGATAAGCAGTTTACCTGACGAATACAACTACTTAATAACTGCTTTAGAAACTATCGCTGAAGACCACCTCACATGGGATTATGTTCGAGATAGACTTATCCACGAAAGTGAAAAGAAGAAGCCCGCAGAAGCTGAAAAACCTGACGGTGCCCTCTTCAAATCAAAGCCCGACAAAAGGATAAAATGTTATTACTGTAAGAAACCAGGACATTATGCTCGTGACTGCTACCAAAAGAAAAATAACCAGAAGCGGAGAGAATCCAATAACTTGGCTGACAGTGATCATGAGAGTAGTAATCTGGCAAACCATGATAATGAAAGTGCCGAATTAGCTCTGAAATTCTCCGACGCAGTCGAGGATAATGATTGGTGGATAGATTCTGCAGCTTCATCTCACATGACATACGATATGAAAAGCCTTAAGAACTATTCCAGTTTTGAAACCCCTTCAAAGGTGAAACTTGGCGATGATTACGAGCTCCATTCTTTTGGTAAAGGAAAAGTGCATTTGACTATTCAAAGCAAAACTGAAAAGGTCAAAGTTGTGTTGCATGATGTACTTTATGTACCGAAACTTCAAAACAAACTAGTGTCAGTTCCTAAATTAACGGAAAAGGGAATCGATGTGCTATTCAAAGCCAAAGATTGCGATATCAATATGGAAGGAAAGCTGTATACCATTGGACATAAGTACGGTAAACTCTACAGACTTAACACTGTTAAACTAGAGAACCACGAAGCTTGCTGCATCGGCAAAGCAAACAAACAGGAACCAATGGAATTATGGCACCAACGATATGGCCATCTTGGTTACGATAATTTAAAACTTTTGAAGGATAAAGAGATGGTGGAAGGCTTTAATTTTGACACAAAGGAAACTGCTGATCAAACGAATTGTGAAGGCTGTGCAATGGGAAAACAACACCGACAACCGTTTCCAAAGAAGTCGCAAAGTACCACTTCAAGACTGCTTGAACTTGTTCATAGCGATGTTTGCGGACCAATGGATGTACCTTCAATGGGAGGTTCCAGATATTTTGTGACATTTATAGACGATTTCTCGAGGTATGTTACTGTTTATATGATAAAGCAAAAGTCTCAAGTATTTCAGAAATTCAAAGAGTTTACTAATCTCGAAGAGAATCGAACCGGTTTAAAGTTGAAACGCTTACGCTCTGACAATGGTGGTGAATACATATCAAAAGAATTCGAGCAATTTTGCAATGATCGGGGAATTCAACGCGAACCAACTATCCCTTATTCTCCACAAGAAAACGGAGTTGCTGAACGTATGAACCGCACCCTGCTGGAAACCGCTCGATCCATCATCATGCCAAGAAACACCTCAATCTATGGGCTGAAGCTGTTTCTACCGCATCTTACACACGGAACCGAAGTCCTACCACTGCATTGAAAAAAGTCACGCCTTATGAACAATGGTATGATAAAAAACCTGACATTGGTAGCCTTAAAGTATTTGGCTGTAAAGCGTACGTTTGTGTTCCTGATGCAAAACGGAACGGGAAACTTCAGAAGAAGTCGATGCCATGCATCTTTGTGGGATACCCTACCAACGAGAACGGGTTTAAACTGTACAACCCCGAAACGAGACAGATGTTTCGAAGTCGTGACGTCATTTTTGCAGAAAGCGTATTCGATATTGAAAAATCAGATGGGAAAAGTTACGAATTCTTCACTGGTATGCTTGGAGAAGCTGAGGCCGACGTTGAGGCTCAGCAGCCAGAAAACAATGTCCAAGAACCACAAAATATTGTGTAAGGGAATGCAAGGCCGCAACGAGCAAGGAGGCCACCCGACAGACTGAACGTCTTGACTGGCGACTGGTGGAATTTGGTTGACACCGCATTGGTGGCAGTTGTTGACACTGAAAAGCCAAAAACATTAGAAGAAGCTTTGACCGGTGTTAACTCAAAGCTTTGGCTAAAGGCTACACAAAGTGAAATTGATTCACTGAAACAAAATCACACCTGGGACTTGATGGACTTACCTCCAGGTAAAAATCTTGTGGGAAGCAAATGGGTATTCAAGCACAAGCAAGATTCAGATGGACAAATTGAACGGTGTAAGGCTTGTCTGGTTGCACAAGGATACTTGCAAAAGTCTGGTGTTGACTACGATGATGTCTTGGTGTTGACTACGATGATGTCTTTCACCTGTGGTGAAATATAGCTCAATTCGGTCCGTGCTTGCGATCGCCAATAAACTTGATTTAGAACTTCATCAAATGGATGTTAAGACTGCATTTTTGAATGGAGATCTTGAAGAGGGGATATATCTGAAGCAACCAGAAGGCTTCATTGATGAAGACCACCCGAACATGGTCTGTAAGCTGCGAAAAAGCCTTTATGGCTTGAAACAATCAGCCCGATGCTGGAATGAAAAGATCGACGAGTTCCTTAAAGAATCGGGATATACACAAAACAATGCTGACCCATGCATATACTATAACCGATTCATGACGGATGACAAAGAATCTATCATTCTTATAGCAGTGTATGTTGACTATCTGCTTATTGCTTCAAACAACACCGATGCCCTCCTGAACGAGAAACGGCGACTGGGGGAACGTTTTGAAATGGAAGACAAAGGTGACGTTTATTTCATTCTTGGTATGCAAGTCAAACGAGGTCGAAGAGACGGTACACTGACAATAGATCAACACGCATTTCTCTCGTCTGTATTGAAACGTTTTGGTATGGACGAATGCAAACCTGTGGCTATTCCACTCGAACCTGGCACGAAATTCGATAAGCTGAACGAGGATGAAGAAATGGTCAACCTGAAAGAACACCAGTCTGTTATCGGATGTCTAACTTATGCATCGATTGGGACGCGACCAGACATATCAGCTGCAGTGGGAGTATTAAGCCAATACATGTCAAAACGGAAAGCAACATTGGGTCGGCGTAAAAAGAGTCCTGCGATACCTTAAAGGGACTCTCGATTATGGTTTGGTATACAAAGCGAATAATGCTTACACGACGATGACTGTCTGTATGGTTTCGCTGATGCCGATTGGGCGGGAGATGTGACAACGCGAAAGTCGACTTCCGGTTACGTTTTCCGGATTGGGAATTCTACCGTGTCGTGGAAGTCAAAGCGTCAATCGATTGTCGCTCTCTCCTCGACCGAAGCCGAATACGTGTCACTGTACAGTGCAACGCAAGAAGCAGTGTGGTTACGAACTTTACTAAAAGGTATGGGATTTGTGCAAGATAACGCAACTAAGATATACGTAGATAACCAAGGTGCGATAGATCTTGCTAAAAATCCTGCGCACCATTCACGAACAAAACATATTGACATTAGATATCACTATGTGCGTGATGCCGTTACTGCAAGAAAGGTTAACTTGGAATATTGTCCAACATCAGAAATGATCGCTGATTTATTGACAAAAGGAATCGGTAGAACACAATTCGAGAAATTGCGTCTTGAAATTGGTGTTATGTTATGTTAAGACTGTGCAGGACGTTTATGACGAGTGGCCGTCAAGTGGGAGTATTAAAATATGTGACGCCCACTAGAGAGCAGGTGGCTCTATTATGTTTCATTATATTGCGCATGAGAATGTTTTCTCGTTTTTGTTTTGTTCGGTATATTTCTTCGTATAAGAAAGAAAGTGTTCTGTGAGTGGAGTCGCTCTGTGTGTCGGTTTTTATTAATATGTCATAGAACCGAAAATAAACGAGCAATTCAACTGGTAAAAAATTGCCGAGAAGAGGCAACTAGACTTGCATCATTCCCACGAACTACGGCAATTAATATTTTCTCGTATAGCCATGTAAGTTCTCGTGGATCACCAGTTCTCCGCTTCAAATTTCAGAAAAGCCAGTGAAGTTTGACGAAAGACACCAGTGCTCTCCATGGCAACAACGGGCGTAGAAATACAGCGCTTGGAAAGTTCGGCGTATTTTGCTACTTTTCTTTCCTCGGCTGCTTTGGTTGCATTTGCAGGTTCGACTGCCGACTTGTTGACGGTGCGAAAGTGTCAGAACAAGTAACGTCCCAGACCAGCGACTTTCCTTCCATAAACAGATATACGGTCATACCATCAGGGCGCTTGTCATCCCTTGCAATCAATTGTAATCTCATTGAGTGCGAAATAAGTAGGGGACGCTTATTTGTGTGTATATCATCTAGAATCTTATCAACGAATTCATATCATTCAGCAACTTTCAAGTTTCAGAAGCCATTCTAGACATGAATATTGAAACCCCATTTTAGACTTCCTAGCAACCCTTAATAGATATCATCAATTCCCCAATTGAATAAAAAGCACAAAAAGCCGTGTTGTATTCTTCGCTAAAACAAAAAACCATGTATTTACCATGTACATCTGTTCAAAAACCTTTTTGGGAAACGTATACTTTAGCGTCGGAAATTAAAAAGCATTACTGCGCATATATATATCTTTGTCGATGAATTCTTATGCTTATGTTAAGCCGAATCTCCACGAGCAAACAAGTCCGCGCGGACTAAGTTGAGCGGACTTAGTTCTTGAATTTCATTGGTTGAAAATGTAAACATTACGTAATCCTAGCGTTTGTTCATTAAAAAGCTAACGTTTGAAAAAGTTGAGTTTTGTTCAACTTTTGAGCGTTAAAAAACTGGAGAACATATTTTGAACCAATCAGCAAAGAGAAAAAGAGAAAAAGTAAAAATTTGCGAATATGAAAACGTTTTATTTTTGTTTAAAAAAATGGCTACGCAAGAAGAACTGATAAAGCTACTAAATATGACACCAGAGCAAATGAAGGCCGCTCTACTTTCATTTGACACCAACACTCCATTTACCAACACAGCAACACTAACCATAAATAGCAACAACACGGAACAAGCAAAAAATAACAAAGAAATGCTTCACAAGATAAAAGAAACGAACGAAGATGATATAGAACAATCACAAATGCTTCTCCAAAAGCATAGAAATGATATAGAATCTTGTACATCCAGCCAGCCACCCAACGACAGCACCACCACTGATGACAACCTACTAGAGTAACTAGAGTCTCTCATCATTGAAGTGCAAGCATGCCCATGTATTTGGAAAGTGCAATCACCAGAGTATAAACTTGGGAACAAACGAAAACAAGCATGGCTGGATATAAGGAAAAAGTTGGGGCGTGACGGTGAGAATTTGTTTATATAAGTTGTGTATGACTGTACCTGAAGTCTTGTAAACTATGTAAAAAGAAATTTGTTTCTGATTAGTATTATTAAAATTAACATGTATTTATTTGTTCACACAGCACAGCTATTCTCTTATTTACACCACTGTTTGCTTATTTTTAGTGAATTAGCTCAAAACCAAGTGGAAGGGTTTGAAAGATAATTACAAAAAATGCCTTGATCAACATGACCTAACAAGATCTGGTGCCGGAAGTAGCAATGCTCGGCTCTGCAATTTTTTCCATGAGTTGTCGTTTATTAAAGACTCAATCATTAACCGCACAACAAGTGGGAATATACAGCTCGAACCGTTGTTAACATCGCCACAAGCACACAGTACCCTACTTCCGACTGAAACCAGTAACATTCATTTTGAAGTGACCCCAACAGCTACTCCTTCTCATAAACCGAAAAAATGTCTTGTTCTTCGATTTCAAGCAATTCTGATGAAACTGACAAACTTTTGTTGAAAGTGGCATCAGACATAGCAAACAGACCTGCTAAAGAAACTTAATTAAGTGCTGACCAGATGTGGTGTTTAAGTCTGGCAGAAGATTTACAAAAAACAAATTAAAAATCATGCAAGTTATGCTTGAATTTACGGAATATTGAGAACATAATTTTTCATATGTACTACATGTATTTTATATATATACATATATGACTAATGTAAACTAATGTTCGTATTTTGACTCCTTTTTCAATCATAATTGTCTACATTTAGTTCATAACATATCTTCTTGCCATGACACCCTTCTTTCTGGTGAATTGAAATAATAGCAAAAGTCATCTTTTGTGTAGTTGTTTGATGCTAATTGCCCTACTGGCTGGAAACAAGTGTCATCTTTTATAACTTCTTTCCATTGATCATGCTGAATTGTTCTACGATAATAGCTATTTTCACTTTTTTCGCTCAATAAAAAATTGTGCAATGCAACAGCAGCCTTAGTTATAGATTCCACTGTTTCAACTTCGACGTTTATTGGTCTGCGGTAAATTCTAAACACAGCTGATAATATTCCAAACGTGTTTTCAATTGTTCTCCGAGCATGTGACAATCTATAGTTAAAAATTCTTCGGCTAGGGTTTAATGTCGCACTGGCATACGGTTTTAACAAGTTGTCTTTCAGTGCGAATGCTTTATCTCCGTCAAATACATAAGAAAATACTGAATTGGGTAGTTCACGTGGCTCAGGAAAATCAAGTAATTTATTGTTGATACAATATCCTAAGTTACTGTTTGCAAAAACTCCACCATCACTTTGTCGGCCAGCTTCTCCAACGTCCACAAGTAAGAACTTATAGGTTGAATCACATACTGCTAACAATACTATGCTGAATGTTTTTTTATAATTGAGAGCCAGTGTTAGCTGGTGCTTGAATACAAATTTGCTTTCCATCAATAGCATTCAAACAGTTTGGAAAGTCCCATTTGTATCTCAAAATTGTTTGCAATTTTCTCCCAATCTTTTTTTGTATTAGGAGATACATATGCTTTGTCTGATAGAACATCCCATAAAACTTTTGTTGTCTCTTTAATTATACGACCCACGGTGGTTGGACTAATTCTGTAGCTTGATCCAATTGTGACTTGAGAGTCACCTGTAGCTAAAAAGCGAAGAGCCACACACAGTCGTTCTTATATAACTTATTTTAGTTATATGTGGAGCAACCCAGCACAAAAGCGTCTCAAATGATGTTGGTGTCATTCGAAACTGTTTGTGAAAATACTCGTGGTCGAATAGCTTTAACTCCTTAACTAAGTTATGGTATTCTCCTTTTTGATTTCGCTCAAGAAAAATGTTCCTTGTCCAGAATCGTCGTTGTTGTCTGGCAATTTTGTCATTTTCTCTTTTTTTTGCTTTTTCTTTTAATCTTTTCCTTAATAATATCAAAAACAATAAATTCTCAGGGTCATGTTTATTCTCATCCATTTTTAAAAACCTCTTTCTTTATCGTGGAGATCGTTTTGTTAAAAACGCTCGGATTACGTAATGTTTACATTTTCAACCAATGAAATTCGAGAACTAAGTCCGCTCAACTTAGTACGCGCGGACTTGTTTGCTCGTGGAGATCCGGCTTTATGGTGTAAACATGCAGTGATTTGGTAGTTAAGAAGATATAGAACTGTTAGAGTTAGGGAGATATTTTTTGTTCATTGATAAAACAATATATTCTATTGTTCACGATATAACTCAGAATGTCTGACTCGTAGACGAAATAAGACCCAAAGACAGTGACGGATTTCAATTCAATTTTTTTTTTTTTAATTGTTGTTTATTCACCATATAAAAAATACAAAATTACATAGAAGAAACAAATTACAAAAAATATATGGTTGGTGTCACTCAATAGCATAAAGCTGAACAATGTAGTGACACCACAGTAGAAATATACCTAAAGAATATCTAGAAAAAATAAATATTATATAATTTGCCAAGATACACACAACATAAAATACAAACCACCAAGCAAAATATATATTTGTTTAATAACACAAGCTAAACAATTGATTTACCCCTAATGCTAAGTTTGACTAAATTAGAAAATTGTTTACTGTTTAAATCAAAAATAGAATTTAACCAATGCATGCTTTTATAATTTACATCAAAAATATTTGTAATGTCTCTGATTGAATTGTTCCAATCAATGATGCATCGGTACTTAATTGAGTATTTACCATAAAAAACTGAATTATATGAATAGATTTTAAGTTCATTAGCTAGGGCATTGCGAGATGGATAAGAATGAAAATGGCAAAGTTTTGTGAAGAAATTGCCAATCGAAGGGGGGATATTTTGGTTTAAAGAATAAAAAACAAACATAATGTTGAGGAGTTTGATAGTTGACGAAAATGGAAGGATGTTAAATTTAGTGAAAGCAGCAGTTACATTTGATCTAAAAGGTTGAAAATTTATAATTCTTAAAGCTGATCGTTGAATAGAACATAATTTATTTAAATTTAAGCTTCCTTTTTGGCCCCAAATTTGACAACAATATGTTAAATGCGATGAAAAAATTGAAAAATACAAACTTTTTAAAATTTTTATATTAACGTGGTATCTAATTTTTGAAAGCATGCTATTTGTTGGTTTAATTTTTTACAGAGTTCATTTAAGTGATGTTTCCAAGTCAAATTTTCATCAATTAAAACTCCCAAATAATTAATGTAGGTTGATTGTTTTAAACGTGATCCATTTAACATGATTTTAATTTCAGAATCATTTTTTTTATGACGTTTCTTAAAAATGATAAATTCGGTTTTGTTTGCGTTTAAAGCGATAAGATTTGCATTAAGCCAATCATTCAATCTTCGCAGATCATAATTTACTTTTTTACATAAGGTTTTTATGGACTTGTTGATGTATAACAAATTAGTGTCATCTGCAAAATGATGCAGGGTTGAAAACTTTATACAGTTATAAAAATCATTAATATAAACTAAAAATAGAAATGGGCCCAACACAGAACCTTGAGGTACGCCACAACTGGTTGACTTTAAAGATGAAGAAAATCCGTTAACCGTAACAAATTGCTGCCGATCTTGTAAATACGAGGCAAACCATTCATTAACAATGCCTCTTCCACCGATGTGATCAAGTTTTTTGAGTAGGATTTTGTGATGGACTGTATCAAATGCTTTCTTCATATCAACAAAAATACCACAAGCAAAAAGATCAGAGTCAATAGCTTCTCTCACTCTCTCTCTGTTAAACTTAATAAGGCATGAGCTGTTGAATACTTTGATCGAAACCCAAATTGGAATTCATTAAGGCAATTAAATTTATGTACGAAATTGTAAATTCGAGAATACATAAGTTTCTCCAAGAGTTTACTGACGTTAGAAAGCAAAGATATTGGTCTATAATTAGAACATTCTAATTTAGAACCTTTTTTAAAAAGCGGCAAAACTGAAGATGTTTTAAGAATGTTTGGAAAAACACCAGTAGTAAAAGATAGGTTAAATAACTTTGAAAGAACTGCAGAAATTGAATTACCCAATTCTTTTAAGACCACTACAGGTATGCTATTTGGTCCAGTAGCTTTTCTATTACTTAGGCTAGATATTAAGGAAGAAATCTCTAAATCATTTGTTGGAGATATGAAAAAACATTTGGGGTTCGGATTTTTTAGGTATTTTTTAAAACTTGTATGAGATGAATGAATTTTAGATTGGATGTTTTGTGCAACTGACGTAAAATAGGAGTTAAATTTGTTAGCAATTTTCACAGGGTCGATCAATGAAACACCATTATCATCCAGAATAATAGTTGGAACAGAATGTATTTTACTTTTTATATTTAACAAACTTTTTATACCAATCCAAATTTTCCGAAGGTTCATTGAGTTATCAATAAAGTATTTCTTAAAATAGTTTTGTTTGCTGCATCTTAAAAGTTTAGTTAATAAGTTTCTATATGAATTATACCGAGATTTTAACTTGATTTTGTTATTAATATCTTTGGATCGAAGATATTTACGATAAATCTTATTCCTGATTTTTATAGATGTTAAAATATCTTTTGTTATCCACGGTTTGAGAGAGAGCTTGAAGCTTTTAATACTGACCTTTTTGAGTGGCAAATACTTGTTTAATAAACCGTTAAAAACCTCAAAAAATAAATTAAAACTGTTGTCGGTATTAACTTTATCAAATTCAAGAATTTCATTCCAATTTACGTTATTAAATTCAGAAAGAAAACCTTTTTTATCAAAATAAGTGGTATTTCTACGGAGGATATTGTGTTTACGAGGAACAAATGTGACATAAAAGTTAGGTTGAATAAAGAACTGAGGTAAGTGATCAGAAATTGTTGACGTTAAGTTACCAGACAACATATTTTTATCACAACAGTTAGAATAAATATTATCAATAATCGTTTTAGATTTTTCAGTTATTCTCGTTGGTAACGTAATATGAGGAAGAAAGTTAATTGAAGTTATAAAGTTGAAAAAATCTGAAGTTTCATTTTCTGAATTAACTTTAATTAAATCTATATTAAAATCTCCAAGTAAAAAAACACTTTTGTTTTCAGAATTTAACTTCGAAAAAAGAGGAAGAATAAAATCATTTGTAAATTCATTAATTGACATACATGGATGACGATAAATACACCCAACAACAATGTTAACTTTTTTTGGACGAATTATTTCAATAAAAATCGATTCTAAGTGTAATTTTTTATACATCAACAAGTCATTTCTCAGTTTATAATTTAATTTTTTAGAGACATACAGAAGTGCACCACCACAAGATGATTCAGTAGGAATGTGTTCAATGTTATATCCTTCTAATGATATTGGAAACGGTGGTGGAGCGTCACGTTTTAATTTAGTTTCGGTTAAACCAATGATACCAAAATCAAAGTTAAGTAAACGTAACATGATACACAATTCATCAAAATGTTTGTTAAGTGAAGATACATTTAAATGAAAAATCGAAAAAGAGTTATTGCTGTCAAATTTGGAGGAAACAAAATCATCAATATTGAAATACTTACAATTTATAACATTATGATATAAGTCATTTTCTTCTTTTGAATTATCAATGAAATTTGAGGTAAAAAAATCATTAAACATAGAAAAGAGTTTGTTACGATCATGAGAAGGAAAAATTTTCATATTATCGGGAATTTTGTTTGTGTCTATAATAATATCAGAGTTGAAAACTTGGAAAAGTTCATTATCCGATACTTGACTAAATGGAAAAATTTTCCTTGTGCACAAAATACAAAACCAATCAGAGACGTTTGATTGTAATAAACGGTAATCAATGTCATTTAATCCATTGCATTTTTTATGTATCCAAGAGTTACAAATATCACATTGTATTGCATGGTGGTTGTTTTTAATAATTCTATTGCATACTTTGCAAAAACATCTTTCCATGGAAAGAGAAGAACTGTATATAAAAGAAAGAAAAAGAAGGGGGGGGGGGGGGGGGGGAAATAAGAATTTTACGAAAATATTACTTTTAGTTATTCAATTATTTGCTGGTTTTGTTACAAAGCAGAAGTTTTCAATCAAGGAAATTATATCATGCACAAAAATCGAAATCAGGATATAGATTGACCAAAGTGTTACAATTGTCTATCACAATCCTTTTCTCGTTAATGGTGCGTTTAATAAAAACCTTTCCATTAAGACAGAAAGTGTCGTTGATTAGGTTAGCCCTTTTTAATAAACGGCAATAATAAGAGAGCTTTTCAAAATAGGGACAAAGATTTTCTCTTATAAAAATCTTCGTCTTTTTATGACCAAGACTAGGTGATTTGAAGTCCTTAAGTTTCCTCCGGTTTTGAAAAGCTCTCATACAGAGCTTCCTATTTACAAACCGAACAATCGATTTCTTTGGTGACGATCTCCCGATGCGGTGACACGCCTCCACGTCACGCTCGTCGATAGTAATGTCCATCGCCTCAAAAATCTCGATCACCGCCCCCTCCAGATGCTCGTCCTTCACAGAGTCGGGAATTCCGTCGATCACGATGTTGTTTCTGCGGCTGTAGCTATCCAAATTGTAAATTTCTTTTTCAAAAACACACTTGATCTTCCTCCAAATTAACAACTTTCTGTCTTAAACGTCTGTTCTCTTCGACCAGATTTTTTATAACAACGTCTTTTATATGGGAGACGCTTTCATTAATTTCTCCAAGTTTGTCAGACATAAAAATCTCGATGTTGCTGACTTTAGATGAAATGTCTAAGAGATGTTTTTCGAATTTTATCAACTGATCCTTAAAGTCATTCATCCTGGTCATTGATGCAAAGTTAAGGCGCGATTAAAGAGAATGGAAAGTCAACAATGTGTGTAAAACTGTATCTGCAACAAAACCAGCTTACCAGGATTTAGGGGGTGGCGCACAGGGCGCGCGGGGGGGGGGCAGGGTTTTTTTACAGAAAGCGCGCGACGGACGTCTCAATTCTTGCAGTTATCCTGGGGCGCCATAAGTATTCTAAAATATAGCCGACACTCAGAATACGGGCCCTGATGACTAGTGTGATTACTAAAGTAAACCGGGCTCACTGTAAGCTGGTAAGTGTTGAGTAAACATCCAGGCAGACCCGATGAAGACACGCTGGTGTCGAAAGCTTTTCATACAATAACTAAAGTTGACCAAAATGAAGGTGTTGCCCACTTTTTGAATTGCTGAATACACATTCACTCCTGTTTTCGGCCGTCATCCGGCTTTATTTGAGCTCATGTTTATCCTGTTTTGTTTGTTGCCAGCCATAAGGTGCGATGCAAGTATTATGCAAGGGTATCATACTGTAGTATTTAACATGTGTTACCCGCGGCTAACTCTTCAGTTGTTCAGTCCGAATTTGCCCTTAGCTATGGCCTCTAGTAAGCGAAGTGGTCAGGCGACGATTGAGCAGTTTTTGGCAAAAAAAGGTAGGTTTCGGCAGTCTATTTTCAATTTTATACCGTATTTTTCCGAAATGGCTTTCTCAGTTATCATGATCATTTTCTGAAGCATTCTTTACTCTAAGCATTCCCTACACTAAAAGGGAACTGAATAGGCCAGGGTATAAAGTATTATACTTATTAGACAAGTACCTCAATACGTTTTACGTGTCAGTTGGGTTCCTTTGAAAATGATTCCAACTTTCGTTCATATCAAGGTTTTGGCTCTTTAGTTTAAGCAAGCGTATCGGATGCGTGTACAAATCATCGCAGGGCGACTTATTCCCTTTAAGGCAGGGGTTCTTAACCAGGGGTACGTGTACCCCTTAGGGGTACGAAGCACCAAAGCAGGGGGTACGACATGCAGTGTGAAATTATAGGCTATTTAGGCATATTTGCCAAGAATTCGTAACAAGTCACTTTGTTATATGTCTAGTCTAGAACGGGTTGGTTTTGCACTATTATGATGTCATAGTGCAGCCTACAGATGGATGAGCTAACCGACGTCAGTTGCTGTATTCGGTCGTTAGTGTTTGTGCAGTACGTGAAAGAGAAAGAAGTAGTGGAAGAATTCTTATTTTGCTCTGTTTTGAATTCCAGTTCAGTTGATATTTAAGAGTTGTAGCTGAGGTATAAATAATTGTCTTTTAAAATTTAGAAAGAAACAGTCATGTCTAAAAAACGTAAGTGAAATGAAGACTATGTGAAATATGGGTTCACTTGCATGACGGAAAAAGATGGAACTGAGAGACCGCAGTGCATATTATGCAGCAAAGTATTCGCAAATGCAAATCTCAAACCTTCAAGGCTTTCTGAGCATTTATAATCAACATGGGGGTGAAAAGTCAGGAAATAATTTAAATACTTTGAAGATCAAAATGGCACGTTTTCATCAGAGTGGTACCTTACCAAAGCATGGATTTTTACCGATTGAAAAGCCATTGTTGCTAGCATCTTATAAAGTTGCATATCTGTGTGCCAAAAATAATAAGCCACATACAGTAGCAGAAGCGTTAGTGAAACCATGCGCGATGGAAATGGCAAAAACAGTATTGGGGACTGAAGCAGAAAAAAAACTAAGTTTAGTGCCATTGTCAAATGACATCATCGGTTCCAGGATTCGTGATATGAGCGAAGATATTTTGCAGCAGGTGATTGCCGATATCAAATCCAGTCCTATCAAAGTGAGTCTACAGTTGAATGAGTCAACAGACGTCAGTAGCTGTAGTCAGTTATTAGTGTTTGTGCGGTATGTAAAAGAGAAAGAAGTAGTGGAAGAATTTTTATTTTGTGAACCATTGACAACCACCACAAAGGCAATTGACGTATTCAATATCGTCAAGGAATTCTTTTTGAATCATGAAATGACTCTTGACATGTGCGGTTCACTTTGCACCGATGGTGCACCTGCCATGCTTGGAAACAAATCAGGCTTCGCTGCCCTTGTGAAAAAAGAGGTATCTCACGTCAAAGTCACACACTGTATGTTACATCGGCATGCACTTGCAGCCAAGTCATTACCAGAACAACTTAAAAAGGTATTATCAATTGCTGTGAGTGCAGTCAACTACATCAGAGGAAATGCCTCGAATCATCGTCTGTTTAAAGTTTTTTGTGACGAAGTTGCAGCTAAACACAACGTACTTCTTTACCACACCGAGGTGCGGTGGCTTTCCCGTGGCCGAGTGCTTACTCGTATTTTCAAACTGCACAAAGAAATCGAGCTGTTTCTTGGACAGAAGGGTTGTAGCATAGTAGAGCACTTTGAAAATGAGAATTTCATTTTGTCCCTGGCCTACTTGGCAGATATATTCAGCCACTTAAACGACTTGAACGCCTCCATCCAGGGTACAGGGATAAACATGATCACTGCCAGAGAAAAGGTACATGCCTTTACTAACAAACTTTCAATCTGGAAACATCGCATTACCTGTGGAAACTATGCCAATTTTCCAAATCTTGATAAAGTTTCCAATTCAAAAAATTCATTTCCGGAACATTTTGTGACTGAAATACAAGAACACTTGCAGGGGCTCGGACAGTCTTTCCAGGGATACTTTCATCACGAAGAGGTGTCTGTTTCTCAGGGATGGATGCAAGACCCATTTATTTTCAACCTAAATTCTATGGATGATAATGACCAAATGAAAGACGATCTTATTGAGATGAAAGCTAGTAGTAAAATCAAAATGGAGTTTGATTCAATGCAGTTGGATGCCTTCTGGTGTGCACAACTCAACACATTTCCCCAGTTAGCAAAAAAAGCTTTAGAAATCCTTGTGCATTTTGCGACAACCTACCTATGTGAAACTGGGTTCTCAACTTTCGTAAACATCAAAACTAAGCAGAGGAATCGTTTGGATCCAAGAGATGATATGCGTGTGTCTATCTCAAAGAAAGAATCTCGTTTCAACATGATCATTGACGAAAAGCAGCAACAAAAAGCCATTAGTAAATTGAACTTACAAGAATGTTTTAATGCATGCATCCAACACGTAAGTTATAAAAACACTGAGTTTAATTCCTATTAGTACAATTTTATTTATTATTTCGACCATTGTAGACAGGGGGTACGAGAAAACTTCATGAAAGCTCAAAGGGTACGAGCGCTAAAAAGGTTAAGAAACACTGCTTTAAGGAAAACCATATAATCAGACCCAAATCAAGATTAAAGTTATTGGACCGCCGTCCTGAAAATGGTTTCGTGTAACGATTTTGGCGGGAGGACAGGATATTTATACGATTACATTATTCACGTACTGATGGCATTACAGACATGCTAGCTATCTGTGCGAAAAGAAACTAATCGCAACATCCTACAATATTTTTATGTTGCTTACCATTTAATTACCAATTTCATAGATATGTATGCAAAAAGGTTTCCACGACGGATGTTATGGTAATAACATTCCGGGCATAAAAAGTCTTCCAATTATTGTAGGGATTCACGAATTGAGATGAAATTATGATTTTAGCGCCCCCTCTTTTCAAAATTCCTGGACCGCCACTGCAAAGATATATTATTTATAAAATGCAAAGATTAAATTACATATGTACTTTAAGAATTTATATGTTTGGTCAATTAGTCTTTAGAAATGTTGCCATAACAACAGACCACACATTGATCTGCAATTGATCTTTGCAGTTACAAAGAAACCATCTCTAACGACAAGAATTTCTTAAATATAATGAAAATGCAACGAGGCCTGATCACGCAGTTAGTTCATATGACAAAAATTCGCACGCGCATTCCTACCCTTAAGATGTTTTCGACGTTTCAAAAATGTATTGCGCAAAGCTTATTAACGTCACGAGATTCTTGCACCGTACTTAGCGTCATAAATTTTTACGGGTGGGTTGCCAACAGCAACCCATCGATTCAGAGAATTAAACGAATAACAGCTAGGCGCTTTGACGTCGTACAACAAAGCATTTCTCAGTTGTTCGGTGGTGGGGCGAATAATTGCGCATGGCTGAGCGAAGATCGAACTGAACAATCAGTATTTTGTTTAGAGAATACCGGGAATCACGTGCTTTTGCACGTATTGTTGATTTGAAAACAGGCAATAAATACGTAATAAATTCCAGCAAGCCACGTTTTCTAGTTCATTCACACGAACAACCGGAATTTTTGTGGCTTCATTCATTCGTTCATTTTTTGTTGTTATTTCGCCATATAGCTGTAGCATTGAGCATTTTTTCAAAATAAAATGTAAACATGGGCCCCCATAGGAGACTGTGAAGTCTTATCATTGAACATCATTTTTCAACATTATTCAAGAAATCGGGATATTATACCGTAAAATTTTCTTTTTAATTTTTATATTGTCCACAAAATAATAATTCTTTTTTGAAAGTTATCAAAATCTTTCCTTTCAATAAAACGAAGCTTTGAATGGGTATGCTCAGATTACTTTAAATTTTGTTTTTATGTTATACGTTATTTTTTGTTGTTAGTTTCAAAATCCGAGTTAAAAACAACACTACGATTATATCTTGTTGATCGGAATCTTCAGCTAAATGAATTTACAAAAGTTAATGGCGACAATAGCTAAAATCGGCGTCTATCAAGTTTATTTCGCTTTCTTTGTAGTTTGAATGTTTTTTTTGGAAATCATGCAATATATATTTCAGCCTTCCATACTCAAACCTGTTGTTTAGAGATCATGGCGAAATGGCTCCAGATTCAGAAAGTTTTCAAAACCATCGCAGTTTGATTTCATTGTGTCTTCTTTCAGATAGGCTATTTTCCCGGGTCGTGTCCCGTTTTGCATCATTCGCTGCTCGTTAAAAAACATGTTATCGAAGTCGTGTTTGCCTAGGTACGGCGGCATTACCTTTTCGCGCTCTTTCAAGAGTGCGTGTTCTAAAGTCTTTTCTTCGTTGGCGTAGAAACTGTTCGTCGGCGACACATCAAAGTTGTCTTTGTGATTGACGAAATTTTCCCGACTTATATTGTACGTCATTTGCGCGTCGATTGGCGGCCGTCTGTCGTGTAATCGCGGCACGTCGATTGAGTAGTAAGGGTTGCATTTTGAATGGTCGATTTTCGAAAAATTATTTGTGTTTGGCAAGGAAATGGTGTCAAATATCTGGTTCAAGTGGGGGTTTTGAGGAGGGGGAGGAATGTTCCGGGAAAAATTGGGAAGATCTGGATATCCGCTCTGTGATGGGAAAACGCTTACCGGAGGGTAAAAGTTTCGCTCAAAAGCGTTTTCCGCGGAGTATAAAGGCGGGGCGTTGTGATGGGGTGGTGGACAAGGAAAGAAATTCCTCGATTGAAAATTGTTCATTTGTTCCGCCGCTACTCGATTGTTCTTTTGCACTCCGCGAAGGCGCTTCCTTTCCAACACTTGTATGTGACTCGCCACTTGTTTGCGCGTGCGAGTCTTCCCAGTCTGCACGAAAATATATCTGGCGATCAGTTCATTTCTGCCGTACATTTTGTCGCGTGATGATATCATGATTTTCTGGCGTCCGCACGGCGGATAGATGCTCAAAGCTTCCTGGAAACACTTTTCAATGATTCCGCTCCATAATCCTTCTGCATCGTTTGACATTTCGCAACTATTTACCACTTGTTTCTGTCTCTGGGTCTCGAACTGAACTATCATAATTCTCAATTGTTACACATGCACGAACCACGAGCCATGCGGCACGCGAGTTCCCCCCCCTGCTGCGCAACGTTCATGTTTCACACACAACATGCTTCTGCGTGAAGATTTGGATAACTGATCATACCACTTCTCTCTTTGATTTTTTTAAAGCCCAATAAATGTTTAGAAGAAACATATAAACCGCGCGCAGTCCAATTCAGTAGACGACTTATGGAAAGAGTCATTCGCTGTTTTTGTTTTTTTTAAATACAATTATTTTAGTATGTATTAAAATTATTTCAAAACAATACGCGCCTAAAACGAAACTTCTTTTATGTCGAATAGTGGAGATAAAAAAAGTATATTTGTCAGCGATTTGTTAAAACATCTATAACGAAATTATCTTGCGATGGCTGACTCGAATGTGTATTTCCTCATTCTTAAAATCAAGTCAATATTTTCGGAAATCTAATTGTGTTTATACTAAGAATAAAATCAGAAGTAAATGCTATAGTAATTAATTTTCACTGATTTGAAATATTCTGAAAATGTCAACATATTTCGAATACTCCAACAAATATTTTACATTGGTGCCAACATGTTTGAAATAATTCGCAATTCTAGGCACCATGAATATCTTGACGTAAACAATACATTCGTGGTCATGCGCACTACATACAAATCAAAATATGATTGACACGCAAGAAGATTATAGATTTATTGTCAGCTTGCTACAAGCAAAACATTAACAAAACTCAAACAATTAATCTTGCGTAAAAGTCCGAATACTGTCCAATTAAATTAACAAAACTAAGAGTAGCCGGTGTAGCCGAAGTAACGGGTGTAAACGAGGGTGTTGGTAATTTTTTCATTAGCGGTAGACGATAAATGTAAGTGTTGGAGCGACTCCAATGATACTCATACTCTGCTAGACAAGGAGGTTTGAACTCGCAACCCCAAATTTCAAGCGCTCACCAACTGAGCTTTTCCGACCGGATAGAAATAAACAAAACGTAGCTAAATCTTGTACTTTTAAAAGATAACAAACATTCCATAGTCCTTTAAAAATTGTTGACAAAAAAATAAAAGTACTCATGACTGGCGACCAAAGAAAGCATGACCACTCTGTTTTCATTCCAAAATGGCGGATATATCTTTAAATTAGAACCATCGGTTTCAATTCAATTTTCTCATTTGTGCCACTAGCCCTGGTTGCTCCAGATCATCGTCTGTTTTCTACAATTCCGGAGTGCTCGCGTCTAGAAACTAAACTGTTTTGAAATCTCTCTTCTAGTTTTAAAACAAATATTTTTACACATTCCTTTAGTAACATTTCGGAGATCATTTCTAGAATATTTTCATTTTCTGCGCTAGTATTTGGAGCTAATTTAAATACTTGTGATTTCAGAACTTCTTATATATAAAAGCACAATTTTTCAAATATGCAAATCTGCTAAATTTGTGGGATTTTTAAAATATCATATCTTCTCTTAGCGTCAATAATAAACAAGTGAGATACGATGCCTGCTAAAAAGTGAAAAACAGCGAAAATTTACTTTGGACTTCAAATACAAAGATGCCAAATTGGGATTATCAACCATGTAAGTAAAAGAACGAAGCATTCCGGTGGTGGAAATAATTTATCATTTTTATTTAATATAAAAACCTAGTATATTAAAAGTCTTGGGGTTTGGATTCCACTTAGTGAAATGAGAAACATCGAATGAGAAATGGCCAGCATTTGACACGATTAAAGGTTACTAAAAGCTATGGCCAGACAAATGACTTGTAAGATAAGGTATTGGCGAGTTGCAACACTTAGGGATATGGTATTGGCGAGTTGCAACTTTTAGGGACAAGGTATTGGCGAGTTGAATCAAAAATCACAAATGGATATAAGTTACTGTTTCTCTAAAGTTGATTTAGTAACGATAGATATCCCCAGTTCAGAAGACAGTGTGGCCACTCGAACTCAAATTCTAGGAGATTCCGGGTCCATTTTTCATTTGGAGAAAGGTGGATAAGTGATTACAAGGCAGGGAGGGCAAAGGTGAATTAACAGAATAATATTTTGCAAAAACTAAAACGGAAATCTAGTTAAATAAGTAAAGGAAACTAGTTCACGGTATTCTACAGGAAATATGAACGTTTGATTTGAACAGTTGAAGGTTACAGTCAAAAGGAAAGCATGTAGATGGAAGGGAGTTCCAAAGTCTAGATGTTCGCGGAAAAAAAACTGTTTTTATAGAAATCCCTGCGACAGTTTGGAACACAAACAGTCCATTGATGAGAAGACGACGAAAACCTAGTTGTACGAAGAAAAATTCTGGGAGATTGAGTAAGTGATGATAGTTCGCTTGAGCGTCTATGAAAAAATTTGTAGAAAAGACAAGAAAAAGCTACGTTTCGCCGGTGTGATAGGGAGTCCAGTTTCGAAGATAGGTTTGCGCCAATTGCGTTGCAAACACGCCGTTGAACACGGTCTAACAAATTCAGGCAATTCGCAGGAGCACCTGCCCGAATGTGGCAGCTGTATTCATTAAGGTAAAGGATACATTCAGGCGTGTGGTAACTCATTTCTCGTAAAAGAGAGCCAACCTTCATGGCCGCTGATTTTGCAATGGTTTATGTAAGATCGCCATGAGAGGTCGCTAGTAAATAAAAGACCAAGAAGGCAAATTGTTTCAGACAAATAAGAACCATTCATCAAAATTTAAGGTAAATATGCTTGCTTGTGATGATTAATGGAAAGAAGTTTTAGATAAATTGAAATTATTGTTGGTTGAATGACAAAACTGCATCTCATACATACCGTCTCTTTTTGCCTTTTCAAATCTAGGAATTTTTCTATTTTTTTCTTATGCATATAGCTATGTCAAAATTCATACTTTCAAAGTTGTTTTATTAACTGTTACTTGTAATATTTTCAAGAATAAGAACTTTGCTCCTGCTCAGTATTTAAAATGCTCATCTCAAGCTTTCGAAAGTGAAACCTGAGAAGGCGTATTCATACCGAATGATGCACGTATTCACGCTGCGTTCGACAGTAGCAAATGAAAAAACACAACATACCACTCAACTATGTCAAATAGCCACGTGAATGATTAAAAAACAATAGTTTCAGGCGTGCCGAGGGCATTCGACTGGGTCTAAAACGTTTGAGGACGAAAGAGATCACGGAAATCACGCAAATAGATATTTTCGGGAAATTCGCTTCTTTCGTCTATGTACACATAAATAAATTCTAGAATTTACACGGGGGCGATGTTTGCTACGATGTGCGGATACTTCGTCTCGACATTTACTAACGTTTGCCGTACTTTTTGACGAGTGTCTGAAAGATACAAAATGCAATCATTGAGACTCTTGATACGGGAAGCTTCAACTTACCGGAACTCAACCCGGATTTCTCGTTGTGCAAGGAACATAAAAACCACGGGAGTATTTTCTCCATATAAGGCAGTAGCTAAAATCAAATATATGCGTTTATCTTCAAAGAACAAGGAAATCACTTTGCACAGAAAAAGAAGAACTGTTTTCATAAACCACGGATTTAGCGTTAAGGAAATGGCAATTTTCGACATCAATTTTAATTGCACGCGGGAATTCGAGCGCCAAACAATACAGATCTTCAAAGGACTCACATAGCATAGCGTTCAATAAAAAAGGCGCTGTTTTCGAAAAACCAGCTGATGGTTTGCCGCACTTTTCTTTATTAAATACTGACTATGGCTTGGTAACGAGCCTGATCTTATACACTTAAAAGTAAGGGAAACAGTAAAAATAGCATGTATCTAATTGCAAAATAAGAAAGGGATTTCTTCACGTCATTTTAACAACTTTGAATGTAAAAGAGAAAAGCAGTGGACATATCATTTTCAGGGAGGGGTGAGAATCTGCAAACTCTTTCATGCTCTTAACAATGTACCGAATTATCACTTTGCGAATTGTCTACAATGGAAGTCGTCAGTAAGTCTGAGCGGTTTTTTAGATCACGATGGCGTTTAAACCACCGTTTCCCTCGCATGTTGAATACAATCTGCCCTTATATATCGCGAAAAACAACTATATTTAAAGGTTTACGAACTTGCTACCGACGTTTTTTTTAAAAATAAATTTGCTTAGTGAATACGTTTACCATTTCACTGTTTCTCTCGTACAAGTAAACGAAACATGTTGTAACCGTCTCGTTTTCGCTTTCGTCTTCCTTGATAGGGAGGCAACCAACCAACACCAATAAAACCTAAACGTAGAAGGCAAGGACATATACGAGAGAAGCATCATGTCATAAACTTTAATCGGTCTTATGAAATACCATCGTGAAAATGTTTAACTGGCGAGAAAGATTTCGCAATATACCCGAGATTCGCACGGAGTTATTTTTATAAGAAAAAAATTCATATAAACTCTTTTCAAGAAGAACGATTCTTCTAGTGCCAGGAAAATTTAAAATGAAATAAAAACACAAATAGAAAAGGTGGGAAAGTTAAAAGTTCACTAAAACTTCTATTGGAAACAACTCTCGTATAAATAAGATTTTGTTCGGTAAAATACACGGGAAACAAACCTGATCAATTGGTAGTGACTCTATTGAAGTCATAATCATTCGTGCCACCGCCCCGCAAACATTGTCCTGCACCATTGCGGGTTGCTGGTGTGCGTTTAAAATACCGAACAGAGCTTGTAGAATGTTCACGTACATGCTAATATAGGAAAAAAGGGAAGTTTTCAAAGTCTCCAGAACACTTTTAAAAGTTGCTGGAAGTACTACACTCAACTTTATACCTCAGTGAAGTGATATCACCTTTCTGAGGTTAGGGTTGAGAGAGATGGAAACACTTTTAAAAGTCTCTGGAAGTGCCACACTCAACTTTATACCTCAGTGAAGTGATATCATGTTTCTGAGGTTAGGGTTGAGAGATGGAAACACTTTTAAAAGTCGCTGGAAGTACCACACTCAACTTTATACCTCAGTGAAGTGATATCACCTTTCTGAGGTTAGGGTTGAGAGAAATGAAAACACTTTTAAAAGTCGCTGGAAGTACCACACTCAACTTTATACCTCAGTGAAGTGATATCACCTTTCTGAGGTTAGGGTTGAGAGAAATGAAAACACTTTTAAAAGTCTCTGGAAGTACCACACTCAACTTTATACCTCAGTGAAGTGATATCATGTTTCTGAAGTTAGGGTTGAGAGAGATGGAAACACTTTTAAAAGTCGTTGGAAGTACCACACTCAACTTTATACCTCAGTATATCATACAGAACTCAATAAAAATCTACCCGAAAGCCGCATCTTTCCCTTGCTCACAAAGTACACCTAAAGCAAACGCTGCGTTGCTTCGAACTTCATCGTCGTCATCTTGCAGTAACTGTAGCAACCAAGGCGCGAGCAGTGTTACAAATTCACGAATTGCGAGACCCATAGCTTGAATTATCTGTGTAAAGCAACGAACAACTGGTAAACGTGCTATAAATTAAAATGGCTGTTAAAACGTATCACCTCTGCTGTAGTGCCCGCAACAAATGATCGCTCGGCTACCGTAGAACTTTTTCCCTAAAGACATGGAATGACAAAATATTTGAAAAAACAAAATATCAAAATTTACATACACACACACAAAAAAAAGTAGTAGAATACTCAGCGAGCATATTGATTTTCTATTAGAAGGAAATCTTTGTACTTTAAAGAAAGAAATTGTTGCGGGAAGAAAAAGTTGCGAAAGTTGCGATTTTATTTTCGCAACTTGAAAAGAAAAAGTCCCGTACATTAAATGTTGCGAGACAAGACATTCATAAAAAGTTGCGTACATAAAATGTTGCGAGTGAAGTTGAACTTACGATAATTTTTCTTGTCGTTCCAAGCAACTTAGCGTTTGGACACTCAATTCATTTCAAAATTAATACAGCCTACTACGGATTATTTGAAAAATAGGAAACGGATTTTCTTATAAGCAGTTTCTACGGACCAGACTTTAATATTTTCATAACTCAATGTTCACAGAAAGGTGTAAACTTCATATAACTTTACTTACACAAAAAAGGTCCAAAAACGAGAAAAAAATAAAAAGTTGCGGGAAGAAATTGTTGCGAAAACTGGAAATAATTAAAAGTTGTGGGAAGAAAAAGTTGCGAATTGTAAAAAAATTAATTGTTGCGGGAAGAAAAACTTGCGAAAGTTGCGAAAATTTGCTCGCAACATTTTCTTCCCGCAACAATTTCTTCCTTAAGTATGTTATTAAAACATTCTTCCAAGAGTCGTGCTTCGTGCAGAAGTATACGCATTCTTCAAATATTTGCGAGCAACTACATTTTAAAGTTTTCTAAATATCACAGACGCACGCTCATTAGCGGGCCGTCAAAGCCTCATTTGCTAATAAAGAGCTCATTGCGAATGTTTGAATGTTAGTTTGGGGAAATTTTGGAGTGGAATGAAAAGAACCAACGAGTGTAGCTCCTTTTCGTGAGCTAGTTTAAAAACACAAGAAAGCCTTACAGTTTTTTTCTTCAACTCCGGAAGCACAAGCGCAAATACTTCTTTAAACGATTCCCCACCGATAGCCTGGGCAAACGGAGGTAGCAAGTCTCCAGTCTGCTCAACAAGAAGCATATCAAGCTCAGCAGTGACGTCATCGTCGTCAGTAGAAGCGTGGCTTATATCGTCATCAGAAAACTGCTGACAGTGCGCCTAAGAGAAAAGGAGTAAGTTAGTTATTTATAACTTATTTTCGTGTCCGCGCATCAAGCTCATGTAAATTCTTCCCGAAAACGCGAGCGAAATAAAAATCTAATAACTTTTTAAGCAAATGGAAAATAGTGACAAGAAAAATATTCATTTGTCTGAAAAACGTCTTACCTTTCCTTTGAACAAATTCACGACCGCGCGCGCCAAATCCTCCGCGTATCGTTTCTCGCAAAACGCGTCACTACTTAGCGACCTCAACAGCTTGTTCAAAACTTCCACGCATGACGTCACAACAGCTCTATCGTCATCCTTGTTCATGATGTTTATTGCGGTCGGAAGACTTCTTTGAAGACATGTTTGCGCTAAACATAATTAATGTATATATATATATTAATATATTATATTTCCCAGAGTCTATTGTGATAAATATCTACAAAAAGTTACGTGGTCGAGTAGTTATCCCCCTGACAATTTTGTTTTTTTCAAGTCCCTTGAATATTATTCATGGATAAAGGAGTTTTTAAAATCGACTGAAACACTTTCAAACAATGCTTTGATAGGAAGAGAGTACATTGGGTTATCATTATTAAAAACGTCAGGTTACAATGCTTCAGTAAAATGAAAAAGTTGCTCTTTATGTCCTGTGTACAATTAAAAAATAAATGAATATGGAATTAACGAAGAGTAAAAGGGTAAGTAATAATAAGTAAAATTTATCTGATATAAAACGAATAATGAACATAAAAAACATTTCCAGGAATTTCACTGAATTTCACTTTTTTCAACTGAAAACTAGATAGAATGCCTAACTTAAGTGGACAGACAGAGTTCACATCCATAAAAAAGAAAGCAGATCCGACAGACTTCAATTCAAATTCTCCGAACAACTAACAATAACCCTGCTTCCTAGTCCAAGACGGTGCGAATTAAATCGAAAATAATTTACAAAATTTTCACAAATCAAAATATTTTCAAGGACGCTCAATTTTCTGATATCAACAATTTCATTTTTGGTATTTAGACATGTTGATGGACAGCGTATGCTCTCCAATAGGTCAACTTTCCAAAGTTGCGTTCTCGCTTAGTTTAAATGTACGACACAGTTGAAAAGAAACGCAATCATCGTTTAAAATAGATAATCTTGTAGATTATATCTTACCGATCTTATCATTGGCCCAGGCAACGCCGTGGGTACTTTTGCTAGTAACATAGAGGGTGGGGTGGGGGAAAATGGGCCACTTTTAGATTATTACTAATTTCTCCCAACCTGGCAAGCATTCAATGCTAAGCTGCTATAATGAATTTAAATCATCCTATTCTCTCTCAAGTGACATAACTTTGATGGATCATTCTTGCTGCCAAAGAAGAAGGAACTGTGGGGAGTGATCAAGGCAATTTTATGATATTTTATTTTTAATTTCTAGCTTATTATAAACTATTTAGAATAAATTGCAGCATGATTGAGGACTATTTCAATAACACATTTCAAGTTTAAGGAAATAGCTTTAATGACAAGCCAGTTAAAAGTGGGGCACAATAGGCCGCACAAAATTATCACAATGTTTTATGTCGTAGATAGTCAGGAAGTAGATTAGGGGTGAGATATCAAATATGGTTCAGTGTGGACTTCGAATGATGGTATATCCCTAAGAGCAACATCTCTGCAAACTGGAGATCCCAAGAAAACACTAACCATATGTAAAAGAACCAACTCCGGAAGGCAGTTTCCCGATAACCCAGGAAGGTCTTTGCAAGGTCTGCTACCGTAGGGCCGTAGACGCGTACAGCCAGCAACGTGCTAGGAGAAGGACTGCTGTCAGTTTCCTGGTGATGTGCCTGGGTGTTAGATGTTCAGCTATGGGGTGTTGTAGGGTTAATACCTGTAGTATCAGAGCATCTTGTAAGTTATGTTCCGGCCGGACTTGTTCCTTAAACTGCTGGAGAACAGTGCGATACCATCAGGTGCTGTCTTTTCTGGTAGGGCTAGCTAATTCCAAGGTTACCCCAGGTTGATCATCCTCCACCTGTACTCATCATCTTCAGATCCATCAACTGTATGGTAGCTATCCTTCCATCTAGGTGTTTGTCCATTACCATGGCGGATAAGAAATTAATGTATCCCCCATGGTAAAGGGCGTATGAGGAGTAATTCCACCGGCTATTGGATACAAACACTAGTTGCTGCTTAAAACATGACAGCATAGGGCGAATGAATTCCAACTCTTTGGCCAATCATGCTTTCGGGACAGGGGCAAACTACATTATGAGTAGACCTCGGCTGCTCTTATATCCGGAACAGAAAACTGTCCAGGGCCAATCCTCCGTGCAGTTTTGCCAGAACTGGATTAAAATAAATTCTGGCGCACAAACGGATTATGAAAATCGCAAAGAAATACTTAGATAACACTCCGAGGGTAGGTGGAGAGACGTCTACAAATGACTCTATGACGAACCAGCGGGAACTCGGCACACCAGCTCAAACTGTTGGCCCTGATATGTCTCGTCTACCTACCTTCAAACCTCTTTTAGTGTCAACATATAATGTTCGCACCTTATATCAACAGGGAAAATTACATCAATTCTTCACAGGCTGTCATGACGTAAATCTTGACATTGTGGGCATCCAGGAACACCACCTCATCACATGATGAACTATGGTCAGATGACAAGAACTGGGTAATCGTCTACAGTTCGGCTACAGACAAGAGATATGGAGGGGTTGGTTTGGCAATGACTAAGCATGTCCACAAATGCCTGCAAAGTGTTCAATCAATCAGTCAGCGGATTTTATCTGTCACCTTCCATGGAAATCCATGACTCACTGTAACTACTGTGTATGCTACAACAGAATCTGCAAATGACACAGATAAGGATGAATTTTATGACTCTCTCAAAGAACATCTTGAGACAGTGAAGAGACATGACATTCACCTCCTTATTGGGGACTTCAATGCAAGGATTGGTAGGAATAGCCAACTGTCCACTCCTATAGTTGTTGGTCCTCATTGTTATCATGAAGAAACAAACACCAATGGCAAAAGGCTTGTTTCTCTGTGTCAGGAATTCCAACTGCGGCCAGCAAGAACAAGATTCCCTCATCCAAGCAGTCATCTTTGGACCTGGATGCACCCAAATGGCTCCAAATCACAGCTAGACCACATTATGATCAATAGTAAATGGGTGAATTCTCTACGTAACTGCAGGGCCTACAATTCTGTTGAGCTTGATTCTGACCATCGAATTCTCAGCATTGTTCTTAAATCCAGTCTCAGAACCTCAAAAGGTAAACCCTGCAAGAGACCAAAGTTCAACTGGAGGAAGCTACAGAATCCATTTACAAAACACCAGTTCCAGGTTGAACTCTCGAATAGATTCCAAGCTCTTCAAGAGATGAACTCAGCACCCATTACTGAGAGGTACAGCTTATTTGAGGAGGCCATCGGAGCAGCTGCTGAAGATGTAGTTGGCAGACGTACCCCTTGTGAAATGCCTAGCTGGGTGACCGAGGAGACCATCCGGTTGAAAGTGGAAAGAGACAAGGCCAAAAAGAGATTCTTAGTCGACCGAACACACCATTCAAGAGATGTCCGGCGAAATCTGAACACCAACCTCAATGACTCATACAAAGTAGATCAACAGGCCAAACTCAACAAACAGATGGAGGACCTGAAAGTTGCTGATGAGAAGGGCGAGTACAATACAACTTGGAAAATCATCTATGACATCTCTGGCCAAGATAGAAAACCCAACCCTAAGGTCAAGAAAAGGGATGGAACAGCTCCATCAAGTGAGAAAGAACTACTTGATGAGTGGAGATTATACTTCAGTGCTCTTCTCAACAATGATAATGGATCACCAATATCTGATCTACCCTCACCTGCCAAACAAGACCTCCCCATATGCCAAGACCCACCAACCCTTGAAGAAACAAGAAAAGCAATCCAAGGTATGAAAAACAACCGAGAAGCTGGGGTGGACTTTGCAGTTACATCTGAAGCACTCCAGAGTGGTGGTGAAGTTATGTTGGAAGTCATCCATAAGCTTTGTGTTGAAGTCTTCACATCCCTCACACCCCCAGAGCAGTGGACAACAAACATCATCGTCCCCTTGCCAAAGAAAGGAGACCTCAGCTGTATGAACAATTACAGAGGAATTACCCTAATGTCCATAGCCGCCAAAGTCTACAACAAGATACTGTTGACAAGAATTAGAGAACATGTTGATCCCAAACTCAGAAACAATCAGGCTGGTTTTCGCCCCGGCAGAAGCTGTGCACAGCAAGTTCATTTCTTGAGACGAATCATGGAGGCTTTCCAGAGTTACCAACTCCCACTTACCATCACCTTCATCGATTTCAAGAAAGCCTTTGACTCCATCAATAGAGAGGTCATGTTTTCTGTTCTTCGTCACTTCGGCATTCCAGACAAATTGGTTAAGGCCATTAGTGTTCTGTACACCAATTCCAAAAGTGCTGTCATGGTGGATGGAAACATCTCTGAGCCATTCCAAGTTACAACAGGAGTATTGCAGGGAGATGTCTTGGCCCCTTTTCTGTTCATCGTGCTAATTGACTACATGCTGCAAAAGGCAACTGAAGATACTGACTCAGGTGTGGTGACACATCCACGGCGATCCAGGAGACACCCAGCTAAAGTCCTAAATGACCTGAATTTTGCTGACAATATTGCCTTGCTGGAATCTTCAATCCCCAGAGCACAGTCACAGCTAACTAGAACAGCAGCCGCAGCTGAAAACCTGGGTCTTGTTATCAGTGTGCCCAAGACGGAGTATATGACTGTTAACTGTAGCTCAGAGCCAACTCTTCAAGTTTACGGCAAGTGCATTAACCATGTCTCCGACTTTAAATATCTTGGTTGTATGATGGCATCGAGTTACAAAGATCTAACCAGACGAAAGGCCCTAGCCTGGTCTGCATTCTGGAAGATGGAACGCATATGGAGAAGTCCAATTGTCCCTGTTGATATGAAGGTCAGACTGTTTAACACAACATGTGTGACTATATTGTTGTACGGCTGCAAAATTAACGCTTTCGCAACATTATGCTATAGAGTCATGCTTAACATCAAGCGCATTGACCATGTCATGTCATTACGAACACTGAGCCGTTGATAAATCGGGTGAGGCTGCGTCAGCTTAAATTTCTTGGCCATATACTAAGGATGTCCGAGGAAGAGCCATGTAGATTGTATGCTCTTTATACACCTACACATGGGAGGCCAACAAAAAACATCATACCTGATCTACATCCAAAAGCTATTGGGGGATACCGACAGCATGTTACAACCAAAGGCTGTAGTTGACTTGGCTCAAAACCGAAGTGATTGGAGAAAATTTGCAATCGCCTGCTGCGCAACCGACCGATGCCAATGATGATGATGACCCAGGAAGAGCTGGCTGATTATTGAAATCAAAATCAAACATGTATGAAATGTCAGACATATTTTGATTTCTAAGTTACAGCTGAGTTCTTGAGTGAAACTCATTGCGTAATGCAAGCCTAGCTCAAAATGGTTGGTTGTCTGGTGAAACGACTTCCTAGGCGCAAATGAGTGCCCTAAGTACGCCAGAATCAAAACCTTGGGATATGTGGAGAGTCCCGTAAAACTCCATTATGATTATTGTGTCATTTTAAAAGCAATATATATGAGTAACTCATGTTTTCAATGTGATAGATATAATTTTTGACTGATTTTTTGCTTTTATATAGTGTGACCCATTGTGCCCCGCTTGTCATGGTGTATATTTATTGTTTTATATCCCACTTTAGAAGTTTAGAACATAAGAATTACATACTGTAAACAATCAGATTTGTAGCAAGCGGATACCCTTAAGCAAATAAAATTTACCCCATCATCATATTCAAAGAAACTAGATTTTCAAAAAAATACTTAGAAATGACCCATTGTGCCCCATCCCTATATACAAAAGTGCTTTCAGTGAAAGCTCTAACAAGACTTTTAAACATCCAAAAAAGGATATATTTGTATATTTGTAAATTTTACCAGGAGTGCCATCGGCAATGTGGTTTTGTTTGAGTAGGTTGTACACGACGATCGTCAAACGGCAGCAACCAGTAACTGCAGCTTTTCGGACATCAGGGTGGGGGTACTGGAACAAAGAAAGGAGTAGCTCATCCATTTTCGATTAAAATCGATTAAATCCATTGATTAATAATATAATAAAAGTAAAGTAATCACGAAATAAAAATATTTAAAAAAATTAGCCTTTATTATTTTGCACTAAAAAATTTTTTTCTATTAATTATTTTAGCCATTTTCTTTCACCTTTTGCTACGCTAATTCATAGGAAAATTATATAAGAATGAAAAAGTTGGCAATTTAAAAACTTCATAAAAACATTGGTCAGACCATTGTTTAGCATTAGCATTTTATTTTCCTGTTAATGGAAAGATGCCTTTATGAGTTTTTATATATATATATTTGTAATAGTCAGTTAGTAATACCGTTGATGAGAAAACAGAAATTTGACTGATATTCAAACATGACCAAAATGTTTATCCAATCTTTTTTAAAAACATATTTTACCAACAAAACAGAAATTTGTAGCTAGCGATTCTTTACAGCGTATCCTTGTTTTAAAATGTGAAAAATTTGGATTATCGAGGATGCCATCATTTTTCTTCTAAAAACAACAATTGGTCTTGAAATGAGATAAATTTTATGCCACTCAACGGTTGCCTCTTTATAACAAGGTAATGATTCATAACATGCAGTAAGGGGAGGTAATTTCTAAGAGCTGAGTCAAAATAAAAATAGTGATCTTAAATAGTGTTGGTGTTAAATCAATATTTAGTGAAAATCATAAAGAATGCTTACCATATTAATATTTACGATTTTTACTGTTTAGAGTACGTTATCGCGCAGACATATTTTTATGTTTTGTCCTACATAATTTGTCATTTGGACTACATTAAGACAGGCTAACACAGTTAATTTTTGCCATAGAACTAATGAGTGCAATGTTAACGGGTTATATAGCTAGTCTAGTAAACCCGATAGTTCTAAAGTGATTTGCAAATTTTTTTGTAAATGTCAAGAAACAAAGTTTGTCTAAACACCATGTGCAATTTAAAGTTCATTCATTGTTACTTGCTACATTTTTATATCTCCTTGTAATGTGTTTGTTAATCACTACTCAAGCTGTTGCCGGCTCTCTCTCCACATGCTAACATTCAATGCGTCAATGCGTATAAGATGCGACCAATCGATTTGGCGGTGACCTCAATGTCTCCATGGACCAGAGTCACCTAACAGCATCTCTACTATTACAGTGGAGAAGGCCAGCTCAGAGGCTAAACCAAACCGCGGAAAACATCTATACGGAAAAAATGATCTTTTCTAGTCTTCAATAACTTTGATCAAACTTTCAGGAGATGAATAGCCAGTAGAGTATCTGAGGTCATTTAGCTTCTTAAATACCTTCAATTTGGATGATACGCCAAGTCATTAGGGTGTTAAGCTGTGGGTGGACACAGCATGCTCAGATTTTTATAACTGAAACCACATTTTTCGTGCGTACGTCATAGAAATACAACTTGGCTTACAGAAAATTACGAATTAAGATATGTCATTGTATATTTTGCACACTTCGAATCATAGATATTTTTAAAAAGAGCAAAGAATATTTGATATGGTGCAAAAACTAATCTAAACAAACATACTTAACAAACAAACAAACAAACATACTTAAGGGTTACAGTATTCAAATTTATAAATAAAATGTACTTAGATGTGGGTTTAAAAAAACCTTATGAAAAAACACCAAAAAGTTCATGTCTATAAAACCAAGAAAAAATTATTCCTCTTACATGAAAGTTAAAAATATCTGGTGTACGCAAAAACACGTACGCCAACGTTCCTATACCAAGTTTGGCGTACGTGCCAGTGAGCGAATACGCAAAAATGAAATGAGAAGATTGCATAATAACCTTTAAAAACAATATTTAAAACGACATGGATTTTAGCTGTCACCAGTGACGTATTTAAATCAACCAATAAAAAGTTTGTTTACTTTATTCAACCAATCAAATCGCTTCCCTTGGTCTTGCGCTTTATTTTTTTCATTGGTTTTGTTCTTCTTTTTTTATCAGGGTCTGTGTGTGTTTGTCAAATTCGTAGGAATCTTACCAACAGGAATATTATTATACACAATATATATTCAAATAACTTGCTATAAAAAACTTCAGTTTTAGAAATAATACTCCTGCAAACACTTACATCGATCAACAGAAAAACTTCATCAAATATTTCTTGCAAGTGTGGCATCATTGGATTCCTGTAAACAAGTACACAGAAGTTTTACATCATGAATAGTTTCTGCTGATAGGCAATCATAAGAAAGATCTCATAGTTAAACTGTGCTTTTGTTCAAGCATGTGATAATATATACATGGTAAAGAGGGATTTGTAATTCAAAGAACTAACATTTAAGTGTTCGAGTTATAGGAAGTGGAATTACCGAGGGTTATATTAAACAGTTTCTTAGGTCAAGGGACGTTCCAAAAGCGTTCAAACTGTAGAGTGTTTGAATTATAAGAAGTGGAATTATAGAGGGTTATATTAAACAGTTTCTTAGGTCAAGGGACATTTCAAAAGCGTTCAAACTGTAGAGTGTTTGAATTATAAGAAGTGGAATTATAGAGGGTTATATTAAACAGTTTCTGAGGTCAATGGACGTCCCAAAAGCGTTGGGACTGCGTGGTAGTAAATACTTTTTAGTTTACTTCCATGTTTTAAACTATTTATCATTTATATATTATATTTAATACCCAATAAATAAATATTTAAAAATAATTTTACACTTTAAAAAATAGGGTATTAAATATCGTTATTGAAATTTGCTTTTAATAGTAGTGAATAAAAAACAATTAAAGCTCACCCAATTTGTTCTGACAGCTCCACCAAAGAGTTTATTGTGTCTTCCTTCTCATCCATGTAAGCATTCTCAACAGTGTACCTACGAGTGAAAGATAAGAGACTTTATGTGACAAAGATGTTCACTAAAAATGGTGTATGTTAATAAAACAGATCTATAAATGTTTTATATGAAACAAACACGCATCAGTTATAGGTTGGTGTCATCAATGAAATAGGTTCATATAGAAGCCTGTTGTTAGACATTATTATATAACTTATATTTTAAGTACAAGTAGAGAGCATTTTTTATGATTTTTGGTGAGATGCTCTTTGAAGAACAGATTTTTCAACTTTTTCGTTGTCTCAATTTGTTTAAAAAATAAAAATAAAATAAAATAAAAATAAATATTTATATATATAATACCAACGTTTCATTTATTATATTTGTTTCTTTTTTCAATATTTCACTCATAAGCAGGGTTATTTTAGGGTACGTTCCTGTAACTGAATTAAATGAACGATCATACCCAACATGATCATCATCATCGTCGTTGTCATCGTCACCATTTTCAAGGTCTTCCTCACAAACATCATCTTCAATAAGGAAGCATGGATCGTTTGAATCTGCGCTAGTTGCCTGGGCAAAAAAAACCAACCATATAATCTGAGATAGTATCTTGAAATCCTATTGGGAACAAACTTATAGCTTGTGGATTCACTTCGTTAAAAATCATGAATCAAGCTTAATACACTAACACTTGACTTACCACAATTCCTTCTGTTGATTTCAAAGACTGAATCATCAGTTGTGTAATTGAAGGCAAATATAACACCATCTTTTCTTTCAGAACAAAAGAAACGGCTGCAAACAATCCATACCTTAACAAAGATTGTGAAATAGTTATCTACCAAATTAATAGAATCACAAAGATACAAAACAGGTGTTCACTTCATACCAAGATGAATTCACCCTCTCGTAAAATCTTAAGAACAAAAATTGTCAAGTGATATTTATTTCACGATTTTTCACTCAAATTTAATGACAATAAATAAAATTATTTTTGATGCAAAAGTATTGCGGCATACCCTAAAACTTCCTATTTGATATATTGATTTCTATTTGTTTCTGCACAAAGATCTAATGTTTGTTATTCTCACTCTCTTCCTCATCGGTCTTTGGAGCAAATATTTAAATGTACCTTTTATATTTGAATATTTTGTTTTTTTTGTGTGATGGAGAAACGTGAAATCTCGTGAAAGAAATTACTTGTTTATTCTGAGGCTTGTATATCTTCATAAGATGATACTTCCCACATTTGTGAAGATTTTATCATCCGAAGGTTTATTGAAGTATATGTTTTTACAGCTTGATGTCCTACCTAACATCGACCCCAATCTTGCTCATCACTGAGGAAAATCAGTGATGAGCAAGATGCCAACTTTGTATTTTAAACTCTGTATTTTAAGCTCTGTGGGAGCTGTGAATTAAAGTCATAGGTGCTCATAAGGTCAAAGATAATAAATGACCCACATACTGATGTAACGTTGTATTTTAAACTCTGTAGTAGCAATGCAAAAAGACATGGATCAGTGGTGTTTACTTACTTTTTAGCCACTCGTTCGACATGAGAAAAAGAGTGGGAATTGACTGTTGCTTCAGGCAAAATGAGGAATAAATTGCAAATGATCTATTTGATATGATTCATCCATTTGATGTATCAAAAGATACATTTCTATTGTCCTGCATCGTCGGACAATTCTAAATATACACCACTGCGGGTGCTCATGTTCATGATGTCAAAGATCAAATGGGCTCTTTAGTGGTTTTTCATGCTACAAAAGTTGTCATAGATTCCATATATTTTTAGAATGTATTAAAAAATCATCATGTAAAGAACGTACGTGCAACGCTTTAAATCCGGATCATCGCAATCTTCAACCATTTTCTACGAAAACATTTTCTCATTCAAATATGAGTAATCAAATACATCGATTACAATCTTTTTGTGGTCACTGAAAGCAGTGAAGAGTTTTGTATTTACAACAATGTCTTCATATCGACAAACACAGATCAACCAATGACATGACCGTAGGAAATAGGGTTTTCAATGTCCTAACTTGAAATATGCGAAGATAATCCAATTTGTAAACAAAAAACTAATTTCAATTTTCAGTTTGGACATGAAAGAAAAAACAAAACTGTAGCAATAAGGTATAAAAACATAGTACATATTTATGAAAACATACCACACCAAACTGTATGCATTCCTCTGCAACAGGTAGAAATGTCTCAGGGTTGATGCTACGAGCCAAAGCACCAAGTGTATCTGAAAATAGCATCATCAACAATGAAGATTAGATGCAGAATAAGCGTATATTGAAGTTCCAAAAGGGACCAAGTCTGGTCTGGTCTGCCGTAATTAAGAGATCGGAATCGTTCTACCCTTGTATTACACAACAAGTTTCACTCAAGAACTCAACTGTAACTTGCAAAAAGTTAACATCTCCTGCATGCCTTCCGTGTGAGTATTCTTCTGTCATTATTGAGTTAGTATTTGTTTTACACTCAACCTTTTTACACATTTTTTTTTTTTTTTCGCTTCTTTTGGTAGTTACGATTGAGTTGTCAATCATTTTATGAACTTCTTTTGTTAGAGAATTGCTTAAGATTCACATTGCTATCTCAAAAGGGATCCATTGAAAGTTCTAACATTATGCCACTTCTGTGCTAACTTCTACTTTGTAGACTGCATTTTTCTTTAAAATTACACTACCACTTGGTAAGTTACTCACGGCACAAATAAATCACATATTTGCCAACAAACATTAAAATTGATTTCACCTACAGAACAATGACGTTTTTCCACTCACCGACAGTCTGCGCAAGGAGATCCATGTTCTCTAATGTCAGTGGTAATTGCAGAAAAACCTAATGAAATCATACAATAATTATCATTTTTAGTCTCCTTACATAAAAGTCATTTTTTGTTAACTCCATGTAAGACTTATTGAAATACTACGAACCTTGAAGTGTTCCATGATTATGGAAAAATAACCTGACAGATGATTCTGCGCTGATGTAGCTGAAATAACAACGTATTGACGAGTATTTGCAAATTCGATTTTGGACTTTTGTCATGTTAATAAATCCTTGATCTGAAGAACATAATATAACTTCACTGAGGAATAAGTTGAGTGTGGTACTTACAGAAACTTTTAAAAGTGTTTCCATCTCTCTCTCAACCCTAACCTCAGAAACATGATATCACTTCACTGAGGTATAAAGTTGAGTGTGGTACTTCCAGAGACTTTTAAAAGTGTTTCCATCTCTCTCCCAACCCTAACTTCAGAAACATGATATCACTTCACTGAAGTATAAAGTTGAGTGTGGTACTTTCAGAGACGTTTAAAAGTGTTTCCATCTCTCTCTCTCAATCCTAACCTTAATATAATAACTAGATAAAAATGGAAAGTTACCCAACGCTCCTATGGCACTGATCGCAAGCTCTGTGGTATGTGACTCCTAAACAATATTGAAATAAAAATTTATTTATCTCAGCTTTAAAAGCAACATTTGAAGTTACTTTGTGGGTAATTCCATATGAAACTTTTAAAATGAAAGATTTTCAGAATTTGCATTTACCAGCAGAGGAATTCCATATGAAATCAACCCACCCCTGACACCCACCATGTTCAATTTTGAACGGAACTGGCACGGAAGCTACATTTCATGAGAAAATAAGGTGTGCCAAATATCAGCCCAACACACTCAGTCGTTCCCAAGATATGGACACTCAGTCCCAGGCCCTTTTTATCAAATTCTTCAGCGCCGTCATAAAGTGGGTGGGCGACACTTAACGAATGATAAACCATAGTGACATTACTAAGTATTCATGAAAATTGATACAAAAATAAAATATCTAGTGTCTTTAGGGTGATTTTTATGTTTCTTTTCAGGTGCTCAAAGATTTTCTGAATATTGAGTGAGCAATAGCCAACACTTTTTTAGCCATCTTTATCATTTTGAACAAAACGCTGCATTGGA
Source organism: Candelabrum cocksii (assembly GCA_963930725.1). Classification (NCBI taxonomy): domain Eukaryota; kingdom Metazoa; phylum Cnidaria; class Hydrozoa; order Anthoathecata; family Candelabridae; genus Candelabrum; species Candelabrum cocksii. Next base: position 3,434,552 of record OZ005668.1, on the reverse strand, counting down.
TTTTCTCTTTTACAATATGTATTCGCGTCTGTCGTAGAGATTTTGATTTTTAAAGTTTTTGTTGCCTTTTTATGGTTTCAATGTAGTAATTTAAAAAAAAAATCAATGTAATTCTTTCTCATTAAAGTGATGAGTGTAATTTATACGAGATATATAGCTAGTTATTATAATAATGAACACTATTAAATTTCTGATCTTTTTGCTATCGAATACAACGTCGCCTACAACCTAACAATGGGTTTTAAAGAAGTTATAGTTTACAGAATTACCTTTGCGCTCTTTAAAAGAGACAGGAAAGCATTCATCAGGCTGTCCGCGTACACTAACACAACATCTTTCTCTGAAAAACAAATGTTAACGTTCGCTGATGGCATTAGCACACAATCAATCAAATGGTATTTATCACTAGATAATCTTTTTGAGTTACTATAAACACCATGCCTCGAAAATATATGAAGAAATATGATATAATAAATTTCAACTTTCTTGGAAAGGTTACTCGAGAACAGTTTTCTGGAAACAAAAGAAATGGGGCCGAAAGTATCTTACCAAGTCCCTCTGTGAACTTTTCCAGAGCATAAAACAACTTTGTGATGGTGCCTTTATGATTGAGATTGGCTTGTGGATCGATGATGACGGCTTCGAGCAACGTTAACAAAACCGGTATAACATTGGCGTGCAGCTGGCTAACATCTGGCTATACAATGCAAGAGTAAAATGCCAGAAAATTTCTGTAACAGGAACGCTTTCACTTTCCTTGTAGAAAATGTTAGCATTTCTATGACAACGTTACGCTACGTAATTTATTTTTAATGCTTGTTTTTGTGTTGGTAATTTGCATTTAGAGGGTCATTATTGCTTGTGGACTTTGGACATCACGTTGCACGTGCCGCGTGATTGTTTTGTGTATATACTCGTTTAACTGGTTTTTCTTGTTTTTTCCCACAGTTTGGGTATAAATTTTGTTGTAGTTTTATTACTAATCAGTTGGAAAGTACAAATAGACAAAAGGGGGCATACTTGTACCAAAACTCATTTGTGTGTTTAATTTACGACATCATTAGCTTTGTTCCAGCCATCATTTAAAAAAAACATTTAAAAAAACTGAATATAGTTAAAATAGTTTTATTAACTAGTATAGTTAAATAGTTAAATTTTATAGTTTAAATCCGAGAAAAGAAACGAAACTCTGTTATTAAATGCAGACGGTAGTAGTTCTAGGAGGTCAATCAATGCTGGCAAAACCATAATTCATCTGTGACAAAAAGTAGATGATTTCCTAATTTGTTTCAATTTTAGAATTATCATAAAGTGCTGCTTTAAACACATGTGTATGACATGATGGTTCCAATAAACCGAGAAAATGAAACCAAGAAAGTTTTAATGAAACCAGGAAATTTTGCCGTAACATAACTGAGAGAATGCCGAAAGATTTTTACCGATCTTGCTAAAGATGATCAAGGTTTAATGTTGAAAAGGTAAGAAGGTAGGTAACTTATTTCTTATACAAAATAGAGCAAGGACAATTAAAGAAATAAATGTATACCTTTAAATGGCCAATAATTCAAACATTCAGTTAAATTGAACAAATCCTTTTACCTTTCATTTGTTTTAGAAAGAATATTTAGGATATTTCAATAAATCACAATCTTTTAAAATTTGACTGTATAACATAGGTAAGTTGAGTGAAGATAAAGAACCTGTAAAGCATAGAGAACGAGAACAAGTTTTAAAGCAATGAAGAAATTTCCACTATGCAATCTATACCAGTGGGAAACGGGAAAGAAAAAATTTCATAATTTTTCAAATTTTCATATGCAAGCTGACCAAGTTTTGGACAACTTTGGAAGGCATGGTGGGCCCATGCTTTTGGCAGACTTTACACAATTTTGTACATAAAAAGATTAAAGATTTGGCATTGCAAAAAAACTTTCTTTACCTGTACATGCTCAGCAAGCTGACCCAAAGCAAACAGGGCGGCATTTCGCACAACGTAACTGACATCAGAAAGACCTGAATGCAAGAAAGAAAGAAGGGTAATTCTACATTAAATCACCCAGTATGTTGAACCATGGGTCTTCAGATTTTGTTGAAACTTGGTGTAATGATCACCCTAAGTGAGAAAAACTCACACACAAATTTTTAGTGCATAATCATAACCGGTTCCCGAGATATCACGGTTTTAATTTTGACCCGGTTTCCCAAAATGACCTGGTTTCCACGACATTTTTATTTTTTGTTTTCCTTAATAAAATGAGAAATAATATAGGGAAAAACAAGAAAATGTGCATCTTAATGCATTTTTGGGTGTAGAATCCGAAAATAGCCCTTAGAAATACTAAAAACAAAAGAAAGACACCTTAAAACCAAAAAAACGTAATCTTTTGTTACACAACTTTGTGACCCTGTAGCTCAAAACACCCCCATCTGAATTTTTTTAATTTTTGTTTAAAACTCTTCATTTATATATAATCTAACCAGGCATGAATTATCTAAGTGGAGAAACGACTTAAACATACCAAATTATACAATTAATGTCAAGTCATTTTTCGAAAGAAAAGACTATACATATTTTTAATTATAAGGCATCTGCAACAATAAAGGTCCAAAAAACAAGTAAAATGACAAAAAATAGTCTAATTGATAATCTTACTCATTTTCTTGTATTATTTTCGACACCATTTCTAAGCAGTTAAAAATATATATATAAATCAAATTATATTTTTCAATTAGTAATAGTTTGCTATAGTTTACAATAATTACTACACAGGAAATTATATTAAGTGTTGTGTTTCATAAAATTAATATAAACTAATTGATTTTTAGAAGGATAATTGTGTTATTTGATTTAAAACTGAGATTAAAGTTGTTGAAAGAGAAAGATTAAATACATTTCAAGAAAAGTAATAGAAACGGAAGTAAGATTTCTTTATTCTTACTAATTTTTACAAATCTGATGATGACCTATTATATAAGTCCAAACAAGAATTTTTTTTTAAATTGTCAAATGCCTTTTTTTAAATTGAAACCGATTCTTATGTGAATATGTACTAAGAACCACGTTTTAATTAGGCTTGTTCTATTGGTTTGAAAATGGTTGAGATATGTGGCAAAGTCATATACAATGTTAGTGAAAGATTGAATGAAGAAGAAAGAGAGATCATCTCTTTACGCTGTTATATTATAACAGACCAGCAAACAACGATATGTGATAAACATTATACAAAGTATTTGAAGATGTACTGTATGCATCAAAAAGTTTGTTGTGATCCGCATAACATTCACAGGAAGAAAATCACCAGTTAGTAAATTTGGTTTTGTCAATTACTGACATTAAATCATTGTTTAGGATAACTAACTTACATAATGATAAATATAATGTAAACATATTGACTCATCACGTAAACATCATAACATGAAAGTGCCAATAGTTTGCCTTTAATATAAACCTACACTAAATGTTTATATACTTTAACTAACAGCAGTGAAAAAAGTTTGTTTGTTACTTGGTTGATATTTCTAATTTAAAATTTACAAAATAGTTGTTATTATATTACTACTTCAATATTTTTTTTACTTACTAAAAATATAAAAACAAGATATTACTTTTATGTATTATATTGCTTTTAGAAGGTCTTTCAATTATTTCATTAGAGAAATCACGTAATATCCAGTCAAAGAGGTTTTGTATAGCTCCTGGGAAGAAAATATGTAAATCGTGCAAAAAGATACTAGCAAAAGAGGAGCATCACATTGAAAGTCAACAAAATGAAGATCAAATTGGTGAAGATTTTGTAACATCATCGCTTGAAGTGACGCGAGAAGAAATTAATGAAAATCTATGTCAGCTTGACATATCTCCTATAAAAAGACATGCAAAGTCTGGCACACATATACAATGTGAAGGGAAAAGGAAAGTCGCTCGCATTAACAAGAAGGTATTGGACTTGACAGAACAAATTAAAACTCATGCTAATATACCCTTCAAAGAACCTTGTGTTCCAAGTAACATTACTGAAAAGAAAGCTGCTAATTTTGATGAAGTCATGGGTTTGATAAAAGACAAAATACAACAATCAGAGAAAAGAACTAAAGTCCAACTACTGACACTTGCACCACCATCCTGGTCAATAACGGAAGTAAAGGAACATTTTTCTGTAACTGAGTACCAAGCCAAGAAAGCTCAAAAATTGTTCAAAGAAAAGGGAGTGCTAGCTATTTCTCTTTTATATAAAGGAAAAAAACTATCATCAGAGATAGAAGATTCTGTGAAAATTTTCTATGACTCATATGATTTAAGTCGAACTATGCCTGGAAAGAAAGACTATGTGAGCATTGGGAAGAATATCCACAAACAGAAGAAACTGTTACTATGTAATTTGAAAGAACTATATATTGCGTACAAAGATCTAAACCCAGGGAAAAAAGTTAGTTATTCAAAGTTTGCTTCACTTAGACCGAAATGGTGTATTCTTCCAGGTGCAACTGGTACACATTCGGTATGTGTGTGTACTTACCATCAGAATGCTATATTGTTAGTTGATGCATTAAACATCAAAGAGACAACATACAAAGATTTAATAGCTAAAACTGTGTGTTCTTTTGATAGAAAAGAGTGTATGCTTGGACAATGCGATGAGTGTCCGGGAAATAAGATACTTACTAATTACTTATACAAAATTTTCGGAGAATATGAAGAAGACTTTGAAATCCACTACAAACAATGGCAAACCACTGACAGAGCAACATTATTAAACTTGACAGTAGATATTCCATCATTTATTGAACATATAGTAGCATGTCTTAGCAAGTTGCAACCACACTCATTTATTACACGTTCCCAGGCAGCATATCTGAATCAAGTAAAACATGAATTGGATACAACCAGCATCATAATACTTGGTGACTTTGCCGAGAATTATGCTTTTGTTGTTCAAGATGAGATTCAAAGCTACCATTGGAACACTCAACAATGTTCATTACATCCTTTGGTGATATACTATAAGGAGAAAGACGTTCTTAAGCATTTATCATTTTGCTACATTTCAGATGATATAACACACGATGTGACATTTGTTTACAAAATTATTGAGATGATAATACCTGAATTGAAAGAAAGTTTTACTGACTTAGAGAAAATTATCTTCTTTACAGATAGATGTGCTGGACAGTACAAAAATTGTAAAAGTTTTTATAACTTATGTCAACTTAACAGAGAGTTTGGTGTCATAGGTAAATGGAATTTTTTTGCCACGTCTCATGGGAAGTCACAGTGCAATGGAATTGGTGGCATGGTCAAAAGGCTAACAGCGCAAGAAAGTTTGAAACGTCCCCATTATGATCAAATATTAACATCAGAAGCAATGTTTGAGTTTTGTGTCAAAAAAATAAAAGACATTAAATTCAGATACATAAAAGGATCTGATTTAACAGCACAACGTGCAAAACACAGTGAACGTTACAAAGGAGTGATGACATTACCTGGTACTAGAAGCTTTCACCAGTTTATCCATCTTGGTGACAATAGGGTTGGGTCAAAAAGAAACTGAGCCAGAAACTGTTACATTAGGCGCATATGTAGCAGTTGTTTATGAACAGTTGGTGGATTGGCATTATTACAGAGATTAACGAAGATGAGTGCGATGTCGAAGTCAAATTTTTACACCCAAAAGGTCCAGCTTCATATTTCAACTGGCCCACCAAGCGTGATGACTATTGTTATATTGCAAACAGCAATGTTTTGAAGCAAATAACAACTCCAAAAGTCAGTTCAAGTTCTGGCAGGAATTATACACTGGAACGAGAGGAAGTAAATGCAATATCTGAAAAATGGATTCAGTATTGTGAATTAATAGAACTTTGATTTTCGGATAAATTTAAATGCATCTGTTTTTGTATTTTAAACAGTAACATAATTTGAACATTTATACAAAAAATTTATAGAAATAAAAATTATGTAGTAATTTTACCTAAACCGCCGCATATTACAACTAGTATTTCTTCCAAAAAATGACTTGACATTAATTGTATAATTTGGTATGTTTAAGTCGTTTCTCCACTTAGATAATTCATGCCTGGTTAGATTATATATAAATGAAGAGTTTTAAACAAAAATTAAAAAAATTCAGATGGGGGTGTTTTGAGTTACAGGGTCACAAAGTTGCATAACAAAAGATTACGTTTTTTTTGGTTTTAAGGTGTCTTCCTTTTGTTTTTAGTATTTCTAAGGGCTATTTTCGGATTCTACACCCAAAAATACATTAAGATGCACATTTTCCTGTTTTTCCCTATATTATTTCTCATTTTATTAAGGAAAACAAAAAATAAAAATGTCGTGGAAACCAGGTCATTTTGGGAAACCAGGTCAAAATTAAAACAGTGATATTTCAGGAACCGGTTATGATTATGCGCTAAAAATTTGTGTGTGAGTTTTTCTCACTTAGGGTGATCATTACACCAAGTTTCAACAAAATCTGAAGACCCATTGTTCAATATTTCAGAAAAATTGGGTGATTTGATGTGGAATTACCCAGAAGCAGTATAAAATGCTGATCTGTTTTGTTGGTATTAGCCCATCATAATCGTTGTAAGAAGAAGGTCATAAAATAGGTGAATATGTTGTTATCACAGATTTACGTGTAGTCACTGGTATATGGTGAGAGTATCTATTTGCATACTAGCGGTTAAAAATGTGAAATGATATTTAATGCTTTTCCCAATTATTTCAAACCAGCGCCGTACCCAGCAGTAATCCCATACCGTTTGAGCGGTATGGGCGCCCAAATTAATCCGCCCAAACTATTCATTGTTTCCTTTATTTGTTAAAGATTCTTTCCTTGATACTTTCATAAACACACTGAAAAGTATCATTATCATTAAACTTTGTTTGTTACGTAATGTAAAATATGAAAAGATTTTAGATTTGTCAAAGAAAACCGATAGACATGTTTACACGCGATACTGCAGGTTGTTTAAAAGTTCCATTCAACTTAGAGACAAACAAATGCAGAAGAACTATGCTGCATACGATGGAAGAAACAAAGATCAAACCACAAAGAAGCAAACACATTCAGTTTTGTTTACGAAAATCACTTTATGATTGCTCAGCTTTCTTCAACCTTTTTAAAGGTTTTTAAACTTCACACTTTTTCCTAATTTCAAAGACATAGCTATCGTTGAAAAAGTTTTAACTTGTTAAAACTGTATTTCGCCAGTGAAGATATGTGACATTTTATAGAAGACAACGTCACGCAAGTGCAATACTCTCCATCCGTATGACTCAAAAGATTGTAAGGTCTTTAAAAAATATTAAACTGCGTTCAAGTAGTTACGATGTTAGCTTCGGTGACACAAGACTCACTGAAATATAAAGAAAGATAACCAGTATTTTATTTACAAAGACAACTTTATGCTAAATTTTTCTGCAGTAACTACTTTTAGTAATGTATAAAAACTAACGTTGTTTTAACAACATATGTATTTGTTTTTTTATGAATAAAGAAAAAAGCGCTAATGAGGTGTGCATTTTTATTTTATGATTGTATTAGAAATAATGATCAAAATTGTAATATCAAATGAGAACACAATCAAATGTTTCCAGCAAAAACAATATACAAATGAAAACATAACTATAGCAATTTAACACGTTTTAACTAATTAACACTCTTTTTACTTTGGCTCTACGCGGTTCCTATTTTAGTTTTTTTCTTCTCGCAATAATTTATGGGAGAGCCCAATTATCAACACTTAAAAGAAAAATTTATGCAGAATGTATTAATTCTGTACAAAAAGCGTGCAACAAAGATCACTGTTTGACGTAAATTTTTTTGACCAATTAGATTAAACATCATTGTTAAGTTTAACCAATACGATGAAACAATTTGTACTTGTTTATAACGTGACAAAAAACTTTTTTTTTATTTTTTCTTCAATTAACGTAATCGAAGTGCGCGACAAAAAACGCGTCTTGCACATTCGAGGAGTGGAACCATGGGGGGCTGCAATAAAGGGAAAGAAGTAGGGATTAAGAAATTATTGTGAGAAAAAACGGTAAAACCCAAACTAACTCTGGGTACGGCGCTGCAAACACTGGGTAATTTTAATGAAATTCATCAAAGATGATTGCAAACTATTAAACCCTATTAGCAAATGTAATAACAAAGAATAATAAAGAATAAAAAATGTGTGCGTGTTTAAAAAACATAATGAAAGCATGTTTCCCCCATGTCATCAAGTTCAGAATGACAAACAACAGGAACTTACCTTTCATAGTTGTCTCTACTGCACTTTGTAAATGTCTACATGTAAAACAGTCAACCATCGGTTTAAATTGTCGTTTTCAGAGAACTTTTCATAGATAATATGAAAATATATTAAAAAAGAAGAAAAAATTGAATTATTATTAATAAATTAACAATAAGACCCGAGTGCAAAATGCATCACTACTTCATCACTAATAACTTATAAGATAAATAATAACTGTGTCAGCCCGCCTTAATGTGTTTTTATATAAGTATATACCCAGTGTATTATTTATATATTAATATATATTAACCAAAGATATATAAAATATATCCAATCGTTTTTATAACCGTATTTTGTTCACAAAACAGATATTTGTAGCTAACTATTCTTTATACTCATAAAAATAAAAAAACATTTCCTGTCTCATTTCCTTCATATTTACTCGGTAGATTAGAAGAAAGTTCATTAATAACAGCTAGAAAAAGTTGGCAAATTCAAAACTTAATTTTTCTCTAAAAAATAGCTAGATAACTCACTAAATTGCACAAATCACTTCTTAAACATAAAGAATTCTTACCATAAAAACTTTCAAACCTTTAAAAACCATATTTCAAATTTCATATTTTTGACCGCCACTTTTCTAGCTAAATTCAACATTTTGAACAGATCAACCAAATTTACAGCACCAACAACCAATTTATTTGGACACCTGCGTTTTGTATTTGACGACAGTATTCTTTTATTTTATTACTTAGAAAGTATGTTTTTAAGTGAAATCTTAGTTACAGGAACAGTGAATTTTTACACATGATATTTACATTTCTGTTTATAAAACCTTGTTATTCACATGTGTCCTCTTAACAAGGTTAGCCCAGGAGCACGTAAGATGCCCATTTAACCTAATAAATCGATCTATTGGACAAACAACCGATTTGATCTAGGCTTGTCTTACACAATGTGTTTCACTATGAACACAACCGTAACTCAGAAAGAAAGACCTGGCAGAGATGGGACTCGAATCAGGCCCTGTTTTGTTTTGAGAACCGAAATCCAGTCACAGCGCCTATAGTATAGTGTATTGAAACTAGTACATGACAAAAGATGGATTAAATGACAAAGATGGATTATTGCAGAACAGTTGAGGGTTTTTGGAACGTTGGATAGTAGCTACTTAGACAACTTTCCATGACTTAGTGTTTAGATAACTCCATATTCAATACAAAACAGACAACGAGTCAAAGACTATACAGAATGCGCATATACCGGAGAGATAGCAAGCACGTACTAGTCTTTCTAACTCATATTTTATACAAGATAAATTAATTAATTAAAAACATTTTATAATGGAAATAAATGAATAACTTTAAAATGTAAATGAATTATTGTTATAATTATTATTGTTATTGTTACTATTGTTATAATTACTGCTGGTAATAAAGTTTTATCAATGCCTGTAATTTCATGCAACAAACCAACCAACCTGGTCCTAATGAAATCAGCACAACCTTCTGCTAACTCCCCCAGCGCAATGTATGCGGCTTTCCTTTCATATGTTTCAGTGCTCGAAAACATGGGTGATAAAAACCCCATCTGAAACAAAACAAACAAAACATAATAAAACAAAGTACAAACTCACCTCAAACTGATTTTTAAACTATAAATTAGTAACCATGTTTACCGAGAAATTAGACTTCAACTTTTGGTTCCAGAATTTGGTAGTATATTCTTAATTATTCAGATTCTATTCAATTGGCTAAATTGATTGAAACAAAACTATTGGTTTTCCTTAATTTCGAGCGAAAAGATGGTTTTTGCTGAATTTCCTTTGTTGGATATAGTTGACTTGTCAATCATTCTTTTGTTAGGAGTAGCTGTTTAAATTAGTAAATTTAGTTGTTGTCCGATTATCTCTTTTCAAAAAGGTCACAATAAGGTTCCCGTTCAATTGTTTCTGCGACGAAATGAACGGTCACCCACAATAGACCCCTTGTGAGACAGCAATGTAAAACTTAAGTAATTCCCTAACGGCCATTCCAAATAAAAGAAGTTCATAAAATGATTGATGACTCAAGTTTAATTAACAAAAGAAGCTCAACCTAAGCCTTGTTTCCATTTAAAAATTTGTTAACTTCCAAATGGTCTATTGTTCTTTAAATAGTACATCGTTTTCAGGAAAAACAACAAATGATATTTATGAAAACGCATTACAAATGATGAAAAAAAAAGAAAAACAAACTTTATCCCTTCTCCCAACAAAATTCATTGGATTTTGGAACTGCAGTGAATGTGATATAGACTGTACTCACCAAGATTGGAATAATTTTTGAAGATGGAGAATGCAATGCAAGAAGATCTAACGCCTTTGAAAAAAATGATTTTTATTAACAAATGTCAGCTACATTAAGCAGAAAACCTTCAAAACTGTTTGTTAAACCAACTTCTATAGAAATCCATAAGAAGAAATAAAGAAGTCTAACTTTCATACCTACTTAACTTGACCAAACTCTCTCTCTACTCTCTCTATATATTTAACGTCTATTTTCCATGCTGGCACGGGTTAGACGGGTTTACTGATGGCACGCCTCCATCCTACTCTATGTACTACTCTATGCCAAACTAATTAATAATCGTAATGATATTTATTATCATGATAATTCATTTTAAACGTGTACCACAAGGTTATTGTACGTAGAAAAAGCATAAGTACAAAAACAACACCTGGCCAGCTACCGACTGCAAACTGTTCATTTCGGCTCCTTCAGCGGACTCCAAATCATTAGCTTTTTCATCTTCATCTTCTGGTATCGACATTAACGACAACAACAACATCAACAGCGGCTTCAGTTGGTTTGCCTTCATGATTGTCTGAAATGTTTCGTTTAAAATAAAGACCTGGTGAAGAGATTTGTCAAGAGATCACATCATAAAAAAACACTACAATTCCATCAGTATCAGATGTTCTAGTACTAATAGACCAATGCAACAGGCAGAAAACAGTCCCCTCTTCATCTCTGATATTTGCCTGGATAGACCCAGCTTCCTTTCATTCTCACTGCTACAAAAAATAGTTGGTAATTTCAAGATAAGTTCTATTTTGCATAATGCATAGTAACTACTAATCAAAATGTCATCAAGAACAATTAGAACTAAAAATCAAAACCAGAGGAATGTAGAGGTTTTATTCAAATGAAAAAGTTCTTTTCTATAATATCTAATATATCTCTTATTTTCTATATATTTATTATATTTATTTATACATATTGATTATTTTGTGGTCAAATGGGCGCCAGTTGCCACATTTTGCTTGGCATATTCATCAAGAAAGTGATTGCTACAATCAAAAATGTTAATATCTTGATCAAGAAAATGATTATTTCAATCGGAAATATTTGTATATCTACCAACCAAACGTTTATTTTAATTTCAATATGTCTGATGGTTTGTTCGTTCCTCAGACAACCCAAATGACCTTAGATATTGTACACAATGTTAACCAAGGTGATAACACGATGTCCCTTTGAATTCATTCCCGTTCATTCATTCTGTTAGAAGTAATTCGTTACTTCTTGGAAGTGGACTAACGTCAAGATCTTTTCCATGTAGTTTTCCCTGGCCATTCAATTCCACAACAATTGAAAAGGAAATAATGTACTTTTTTCAGCATTAACACAGATTGTTTTTACCATTTGCAAAGAAGTGTTTGTTTGCAATATTCACTCAAGGAAGAATCATTGTGGTTAGTGAACCAGTCTTAGTAAAATCCTTGACTTCGTAATGACACAGGGCAGTTAACATGAAAATTCACGTAGCAAGAAGCAGCAAACAAGAGTGAGCAGTGTAAATTTTCATTGGAATTTGACACGTTTTGATTCACGTAATAAAAGCCTTTCTTTAAGGGTTTTTTAACACTTGAAGGGCTCAAGAAAAAAACTTTTCATCAACAAACATACCCTGCATTTTCGTCTGCACGCCCAGCAAAGTAAATACAAAGCTTTGATTCGCAGGCCGTCATCAAACTCCTTACATTCGGTAACCTGAGGTATACAAGAAAAATAAAAATATTGTATTGAAACTATTAATAGTAGTGCATATAAATTATTATCGCTATAAGACCACCCTGTTCAACCCTACACATGAAACAAGATGAGGATCAGTAAGAATAAGTAAGCAAGTTGTTTTGGTGTAACATCTCACCTGCATGCAAAACTGCAACAGTGGTTTCACGTATGGTACAATGATACCAACTTCAACTTGTACTAGTTCATCAAAGAAATCCAAAGCTTCATTCGCTTTGTCCTGTAAAATTCGTAAAAATCTATTTATTTAAAAGAGAAACATTTCCCAACTGTCTTTGAGTGGGAAGATCTGGGATAAGATGCTTTTGCCATGTTATAAGTAAAGACAAATCAAACGACTTGTTGGTCAAAAAAAAGATGTCTACCTTACTCCTTTCAAATTTCGCCTGCCTCAAATTTTCACCCCCCTTTGCACCTTCGGTTCGCCGAATTAAAAGGCAGGCGAAATTTGAATGGCAATGTCTTATTTTCCCATTAATTTCAAACGCAAGTGCTTTTCACTTGATTTTTTTATACTTAAACTTGGTTGGAGTTGAGTGGGTCGGGTTTATTTTGATACACAATGTACTCTATCAAAGACAGGCTAAATTTCCGAAAATATGTTTTGGGGAACTGAAATTGCCAAATATAAAAATATAAGATTTGACCTGGATCGACCCCCCTATCCGCTTAATAAAAGTTTCCAATTTTTTTTCAAGATTTTTTACGCGAAAGGAGGAATCTTATTTCTTAACAATTCCCATCTCCCAGACACATAGAATACTCAAATACTATAAGAAACAACCTATAATAACGTCATCACTTACAGCCTTATACAAAGATAAAAAGATACAAAAATATGCACGTAAAATATACACGTAAGTTTCTCCCTATTTATAGGGTTATTGTACAAAAAAAAAAAAATTTTATTGTTTTTTGAACGGATCCAACTCAATCTTTTTGTTCACGTGTTCAATAGATTTCGACTTAACCCATCCATTTCGAACGATGTCTGGCTTAGACCGAATGTAGTCATAAAAATTTGTAATCCATGTTTGACAACCGATATCTGTGTCCCAACCTTAATCTCGCGTGGGCGCTTCCCCGCTTTGATCTGGTCGCATATTGGAGCCGAATACCACACCTGTGCTTCATTTCTCAGGAAATCCTTGCATGGTTTATTTACTGAAATATCAAGCGATTGGAAATAGGGGGTCCAGTTATTTGGTACTGGGCTCATCCTCCCCCCCCCCCCAATTTCTTGACCTCTCTTTGTACTCTATCAGTCCATTGACCTTTAAAAACATCTGCAATTAACAACCACAGGTGACCCTTTGACAATCCCAGTTTTTCGCGAGTCTCAGCCAAATACGGTGCAAATATTTTCTGTAGAAGATCGATGCTTGTCTCTTCATTCGACCAGTGATTTAGCGTGTGTGACATGAAAACTCTCTGGGAATGTATACTTCGGGTGACACCGGCCAGTTTTTCCTTCATAAATTAACTGCATTGGCAGGAAATGACTCTCATAGAAACCGAAAATGTTCTTGTTATCTGACAATAGTCAGCCGTCCCTAAGATTTGGACCGACTTTTCGCCTTTCTTGTTCATGTGTATTTTCTAATGAGGACAATGGGCAGAGGGGTTTGATCGATATTAATTATCAACTTTGGGGGAATATTATCTCCCTGAATTGCTCCTTTGTTTGAAAAAAGTTAGAGCAACCTCTTTGATAAGTCCTGCCGAGAGTACTGGTTTCACAGTCGTGGACTTCCTCTTCGGCTAATTCATTTGGTTGAAAACTAATGTGCACCACACAACCATGTCTCACAAAAATAGGGTTTCAACCCATTTCTAATTTTTCCCCCAAGTAAATTCGTCCCCTTTAAATTTTGCTCTCTTTAATTTTCGCCCCCTGTTTTAAGGGCTTAATTCAAAATTTGAAGGGAATAAGGTATCGCATCTTCCCTATCATAAGGAATTGTCAATTTGCAAGACACAGCTTCTTTTTTGTAGATATATAAGTGTCTTGGAGTATTTGAACACAGAAAACATTGAATTCAAATTTCTTCTTTATCATCAATAAACTATGATTAAAATACGGGCACAAAAGACAGTAAAAGATGCTGCACCTCATCCCGAGTGAGAAGCTGCTTGATAACATCCATCACATCCCCGAGCATCGGTTTTAATAACAACTAAGAAAGATAATACAGTAAATTTATCTTCTATTTATCAATTTATTTATAATTCTTAATACTTTTGTCTTAATACATATTTATGAAGAAGTCATGCAATTATGTGAGGAATCTCAAAACTCAAAATCCTCACTTCTTCTTCGCTGCCGAAAAATTGAATCAACGGCGTCATACACCTACAATACAAAACATTGATCAACGGCGTCACACACCTACAAATACACAACATCGATCAACGGCGTCATACACCTACAAATACAAAACATTGATAAACAGCGCCATACACCTACAAATACAAAATACTGAAAAAATCAAGCAAGATACGTAATTTGACTACAATTAAATTTGATCTTTTCAAAAATAACAAATCAAAATTGAAAGGTTGTTTGGGAGGTAGCTATTTAAAATTTCTTATGTCATCTTCTAAGAGAAAAAAAAAATTTAAGGTTTCTTTTCTCTCACTTTTGTCTACTAGTTTGTAATTATAAATGCAAACTCAAGAACGTGAAATCTCCATAAATTACAAACATTATTGATAAGCACTAAAATATTTAACACCTTACTTTATGGAAAGATAGGGGTTGAGGCTTGACGCACTGTCCCCCAAACCAATTCGGAACACTGGGAAAAGCTCTGTGTACCATGATTTCAACTGAAATGTAAACAACAAACTTACGTTATTGCATTTTTAATCATCATATGCTGGTTATAACATCACATACAAAGCAATAGACTCTTAATGATAAGATGTAAAACCACACATTACGCTCTTATTATATAAAAAACCTCATCAACATTTCATTTTGTAACTAAAAAGAATACATAAGACATGCAAAACATAACAGTAAGAGGCATCAGCTAATTAGGTAAAGCCGGCCAATTTAGAATTGTCATTTAGAATTAAACATGTCTCATGAAAAGAATATGCTGTGGAAAAAAGTTGGGATGGCAAAATTTGTTGTCATGGTTGCAATTTAAGAAAAATGTTTAATGTTTATTTTGAACAAAATTATAATCAAATAGTGACACATTTTGATGGCAAGAATTTACAGTGGGAACATAATAGTTTAATGCCGAAAATTTATCAAAAAATAAAGATTATTAATTTTTACATTATTAATTTGATGCAACTACAACTAAATCGAAAAAAATAATAAAATGAATAATTCTAATATTTATATTGAATTTTATTTCGGAACCATATTCTCAGCAATACCTGTTCTGGTGCAGCCTCGCATACAGCTCGTAGGAGAGAAAAACCAACCTGAAGAAAATCCACTGTTGTGATGGGTAAAAAAGATGCAGACAATGTTAAAATCAAGAGGTAGAAAAGGCAAGATTGTATGTGTGCAATTTAAAGTAACAAGAGGCGTTCTGTGATATTGTAATATACTTCAAAAACAACAACTGTTCAACCTCTCTTTCATCAACCAATGAACTTTGCACACATTGCAGCAAAAACTGAAACAACTGTGGCCAGGATTTTTCCACAAGCTCATATCTTGCAATTGATCCAACCTGAAATATTCATTTCATTTTTATAAACATGTAACATAGAAGCGGTATTTCGACCAGTACCTACTTCCCAATATAGTCTGTGTGTATATTTTTTTCGTAATTCAACGAATATAACACCAAAAATGTCAACAGCAACAGCAAATAACAGCAAATGAAAAAAAAATCATTTTCAAACTTCTACCCGTATTTTTTTTAGAAGCAATATAACTGTATATCATCCTGTTTCAGAAATGTGCCATTAACTGGGATGAACAATGTATGTCTTACTTATCTATTTCGTATTCAACTTTGTTCTGTTCAATACTTAAAAAATATTCAATTTCATTTGTGTTCAATAATAAATTGATCATGAACATAGAAAAGATATCTTTGATTTTATAGGACCTTTGACAATGTCGCTACTTTTCAATCACAATTAAAATACTTTAAAGGAAGAAATTGTTGCGGGAAGAAAAAGTTGCGATTTTATTTTCGCAACTTTAAAAGAAAAAGTCACGTACATTAAATGTTGCGAGACAGGACATTCATAAAAAGTTGCATACATAAAATGTTGCGAGTGAAGTTGAACTTACAATCATTTTTCTTGTTGTTCCAAGCAACTTAGCGTTTGGACACTCAATTTATTCCAAAATTAATACAGCCTACTACGGATTATTTGAAAAATCGGAGACGGATTTTCTTATTAGCAGTTTCTACGGACCAGACTTTAATATTTTCATAGCTTCACAGAAAGGTGTAAACTTCATATAACTTTACTTACACAAAAAAGGTCCAAAAACGAGAAAAAAATAAAAAGTTGCGAGAAGAAATTGTTGCGAACACTGGAAATAATTAAAAGTTGTGGGAAGAAAAAGTTGCGAATTGTAAAAAAATTAATTGTTGCGAGAAGAAAAAGTCGCGAAAGTTGTGAAAATTTGCTCGCAAAATTTTCTTCCCACAACAATTTCTTCCTTTAAAGTATGTTTTATCAAACTTACCACTTGACATAAAGAGCTTCGCACAAATGATCTAGAAAACGAAACAACATTTTGGCGAATGTGAGCATGTAATTTTAAACACCAGTGGTGTGTACTTTTAGTTTTTAGCCACTCGTCCAACATGAGAAAAAGAGTGGGAATTGAAGCTTCAAACAAAATAAGGGATATTTACTCGTCCAAGATGCGTTTTTATCGTCCTCTACTGCCGGTGAATATATATAAAGGGAGCACCATTTGTGTATATTTGTTTTGATCGATTTTATTTATTTTAATAAATGACCAGCAACTCAATTCAACGTTACTGCATATATATGGTTTACTATATGTCTCACAATGCACTTATTTGCATACAGCAGATTTTGAAATAGAACAAAACCACGTCATTGAGGGGTGACAAAGAAAGCAAAAGTTCCCACCAGATATTTAACATGTGCTATACGATATGAACCTCTTGCACCATAAAACTTATTAAAACCCGATCTTCTGAAAATACGATTGACTCACAAAGTTTCTTTTGTTATACTCAGCAGTAAAATATCTTTAAGGCTGAAAAATACAAAACACAATGAAAAAGTTAACAACACAAGCAAGCTAAGTGAATTATTAACTAGCCATTTATGCGAAACAATATATTACATTGCGTACTAAAAATGGAACTTTGACTGTGTAAACTAAAAATGTTATTCAACTCTCTCAGTCGCAATTGCAAAACATGAAACCAAATAAAATAGTCGATATAATGGGAAGTTGTTTTGAGCGAAAATAATGAAATTGTGAAGTTGTATCCTACAGCATAAATTAATAAATAAATAAAATAAATTAATAATGGCCATTAACTGAATTACTATTGCTTTAGTAATAATATGAAAAAATGACTAAACTCAACTTCGAACCTTAATTATTTCCACACTTATTGCTTCATTATTTCCACAAACAAATAGTTTGCTAAATGAACACAAAACAAAACATTCAAAGAAATGTGTATACTTGTTTTTAAGAGTAACATCAACATTCTTCCATTGTTTGACAACGCGTCTTCGCAGCAAGATGGCGCAATATTGGCGTATCTAAAACGACAATCACATAAACAACCTTCATAAGAAATGTACTTCACTTCAGCAGCGATTGTGTGATTCATTTCCAATTTTATCACTTTATTGCAAAATAGCGCAAAATGAAATATTAAAATGGGAAGACCCAAATAAATTTTGAAAACGGTTCATACTAACAACCAGGATATGTTTAGAACAAACAGAACAAACACGAAAGTCTTCGAAAATATTCGAAATATCGATTTGCCTTTACTCTTTGAAAAATACCAAAAATCTCACAAATGATCAAACTATAAATATCTATACAAATATATAAGATCAAATAAAATACAAATGCAACAGATCATTTGCAAGATGGTACATTACTTCTGTTGTTAGGAACGGTTCATTAGCAATTCATTAGTTAAGGCAAGGTACAAAAAAATTACACACTAAAAATAAAGTTTTTTGAGCTAGTACTTTGACAGCAAAATAAAACTTCCAGAATTTCGAACATGCAAAGACATGCTAGTAGCTTACCGTAGGTTCAGTTGAGGTTTGAAGCAGTTCAACTAAAGCTGGCGTCACTTTTTCAGGATGTAAAAACGCTCTTTTCAACTCCAATGTTGCCTGTAACATGAGAAGGTAATAGACATCCATGTTAGTGAAAATTCACACTGAATGAATATAAACCTTTTTACTACAAAAATAAAAAGACGTCACAGACCTGCTATATCATGTTGCAAGCTTACAAAATCACAAATTTACAAGATTTTCCGAAAAGCTTTGTCAAATACTTTATCTATATCCAACCAAATACACAATCAAAATTTTAATATCTTTAATGAAAAATTTATCATAATAATATTTAATGTAGGTAACCAAAGTTGGCAATGATTCTAAAAAGTAACTGTAATTAAGTTTTGGCATACTTAGGGTGTGTTTCCGGCAATAAACCGAAACACTCAACCACATGAAACCAACCGATATGAACATGTCTTTGTACATATAATTAACTTATCCGCTAGAGCAATTCTAGCTGCTTATATTAAGAAATTAAGGCCTCTGGGGGTCCGTGCAACAAAATGCGAGGAACCAGGAGGGGGTTGCGGGTGGGCACCCACATACGCACAACAACCTCATGGTGGTAAGAAGTTTGACACCCGGCCCAGGTCCCTCGGCCCTTCCTGGAATCCGCTAGAGCAATTCTAGGTGCTTATATTAAGGAAATAAGGCCTCTGGGGGTCCGTGCAACAAAATGCGGGGAACCAGGAGAGAGTTGCGGGTGGGCACCCATATACGCACAACAACCTCATGGTGGTAAGAAGTTTGTGAAGTTTGAATGTTCTTTACGTGACTGTATTCAGGTTTTTTATCAACTTCCTTTTGGGTCAAGACCCTTTTAACCGATTGGTTAAGGATAGTCATCACCCCCGCTAGCAAAAATTTTTGAACAAATCATTTTTTACATAATCTAGTGTCATTTTTTTATGAAGTTTCAGATTCTGGAATCAGAAATATAAAATTTCAAATATTTATTGATTTATTAGCAATGATATTCTAAAACTAAGTAAGCAAATGTGCGAAACAAAATATGCGAATGTGCAATTATCTCAGGAACGAATTTTCACCTTTTTACTAGCCTTTTGCGCTTTATAAGTCCCCTTGAAAACGAGATACGATGATGCAATTTTTTTCATCTTAACCAATAGGCTTTTACGCACAAAACATTGCCACAGTTTTTTAAAAAAATAAAAATTCGCTCCGCGAGAGAGAGTTGAAGGTGTGTTAACAGCAAAAAACACATTTTTGTGGAGAGCTTGAACAGAAAGCTTTATAACTTTTGATCCAAGGCGTTTCACGAAAAACTGTGGCAAACTTTTTTCGGCAAGCGAGTGATGATTCGCGTGGTACAACTTTTGTGAAAAAAAAATGTGATAGAGAGGACTTATAAATCTTCAAAGGCATCGTAAATTTGATCTTTTCTTTCTCATTTCCGTTATGCTTGTTATTATTATCCAACATTATATTCATTAAATAGACAATTTTATCAGCTTTCAGAAAATATATACTTTTGGTTTTTAATTTAAAATTAAACAGATTTTAAGATATCAAGCAAAAACTGAAATCATGCTGCAAGGGGTGATGACTATCCTTAAGAACATCAATTGCACGAGGAACAAAAAAGCCAAATGAAGCTGACTGACTCAACATATAAAACATCAACCATATCTTTGTATTTTCCAATCATTTCTTTGTTTTTTAGTGTTTTAAGATCAATATACACATTTTGAAACTAGTTGACTTTTCATAAATAAGAGACAATTTTTTGGTTCCGCGAGCTAATTTACCTCACATAAGTGGAATATTTTTGATTTTTTCAAAAAATTGGCTTTGTGTCAATCAACCTTTTATAATTCAAAAATTCCATAATATAAAACATTGCATATAATTTTTGCATTCAAACTTTGGACAATAGGAAAAAAATGCCGTCTGTTCAGGCTGAAGAAAAGGTTGTGTTAATGGTGCTACTTTTGTACCAACCTTTCTCTAGCTCAATGTTTACGTTTTAAAATTTCATTTACATTTCACATATCAACCACTTTCACTTTCATTTACCATATTACGAAAATATATGCAGAATGTCAATGTCAATGCTCAACTTTTGGTTGTGTTTGTTGCTTCCACTAAATATGTTCTTAATTAAACCAACAACAAATCATATTTTTAAGCCTTTATTAATAATAATTAATAATACTATTAATAATAAATATCTTTTTATAAATTTTTTTTAAATAGTAATAAAAATAATAGTACATGATTTTTTAAAGTAAGTTGCACATATATTTTTTATTTATTAATAATAATCGGAAAAAGGCAATAAAAATCGGTATACCACCAAATATAGCTTTTAAAATGTAATGACTTCAAAAAAGCAGTTTTTGTCAATGTTAAACAGGATAGTGTTGAAAATGAATGAAAATTCGTAAAATAAATAAACAAAAATTTGAGAAATAAATAATAATAAAAAGAAGAATGTGAAATAAAAAAAATTCTTCAGCATTCATTAATTTTTGTTTTTGTAACACAACAATGTATCACCCATGAATGACAAATTCATGTGTGGTATGACCAACAAAAAGAAATAAAGTATAATTGAAGAGTAAGATTTCATGCGCCCGATTATATGTATTTTTCATACATCAATCCAATAATTTGAGAGCCCGATCAGGCGCGCTATATGCTGAATTATGCCCATTATATCAGGCGCAGTGAATTCAGATTTGTTGAGGCCTGGGAATGCAAATTAAAAAAATGGGTTTATAACCTTATCAATCTAGCAAGCACTTGTCTATCCAATACACCCGGCTTTTTTGGAAAATATTGACTTGATGTCCAGCGGTTATTTGTTTTGTTACTATTTTGTTTATTTTTTCAAAAATTTGTCCTTACAGCTATGTTCTTTCCAAAAAATCATAATAGCGTTAATAATAATGCGTAAAAGTACTTTATTTCTGTTGAAAAATTTAAAAGTCACAAAAATTTTAAACTTAGGACCAAATTTTCGGAACCATTTTGATATCTTTGAAAATTTGAAATATTCATCTTTTGAAAAATTTCCTATACATTTCAAAACTTTTTACAGAATTAAAAAATGTTCATTATTGAAGTTTCTGGACAGGTATAAACAAACGCTAGTTTAAAAATATTGCAACATGTCCATATTTCCACGTCAAACGGCATGTTTATTATTCAGCGTAAAACATCAAAAAATATTTGGGTAGGTACGAAAGTGCATTAACGCTGTGTTAATCATATTGCAACCGTAATCTTCGCTAGAAGAAATTGTAGATAATGGTGACTTGTAGCTGCTGTAGATTTCAGCGGGCATAAATTTAAGATAGCTGCGCAGTTGCATTCATACTGAAGTTTTAAAAAAAATAATAATTAAATCACACATCAAAAAACTAAGAGCATAGCTTACTTGTTGAATAATGTTGCTGTCTGGGATTAGTAGCTTCTGCAATATTTTTTCTAGTTCCAAGGCCGCCATTTTTAACACACGCTTGATGTGATTTCCCGCGATTATGAAAAAAAAAACCGACTCAACGTTAATTCCTATCGAACAACGATTATCTTCATACATTGTAATTTCTTTGACAAGAAGTTTGAAACTTAATCTCACTTTTGGAGGTCTTGCAATTAATCGTTAATTTCACATGTGAAAAATTACTTTTTACTTTTAAAAAGTTCATTTACGTTATACATTCGAAAAGTCATACATTTCGTTATTAGTAGACAGAAAATTTTGAGTCCGCTTGGACATACAACTTAATCGTTAATCGCACTCTTCACCGTGCTAAACACAAAAACATGAAAAATATTTATTTTACCTCAGAAATGCAGAAAAATGTTTGAAAATAATTTTGGGTGATCATCACATTGCTCGTGATAAAGTGAATTGCTCGTCTCAAATTCAATGAGCCAACTTATGGACAATTCAACAAATTATAAATTTAATTATATCTGCTGCTTATTTCAGAAATTACTTTCAAAGTATTAAGTTTTTCTATTCTGTTTTTAGTTACCGATATTCTTTTTGCAATGAAGACATTAAGAACAAAACACCTGTCATGGGCGTTTCTTTTACAGCTTTTGTTGATTCAGCAAAGAAACCAAGAATAAACAATGCATCGACGACCAGGAAATATGTTGAATAACCAGGAAATGTGTCGAGTAACCAGGAAATATGTCGAGTAACCAGAAAATATATACAATGTTGAGTAACCATGAAATGTGTCGAGTAACCAGGATATATGTCGAGTAACCAGGAAATACAATGTCGAGTAACCAGAAAATCCAATGTCGAGTAACCAGGAAATGTGTCGAGTAACCAGGAAATATGTGGAGTAACATTAAACCATGATTCAGTTTGACGTGCATAATCCTTGCTTGAAATGAACTACGCATAAAAAGGCCTCAAATTTGACTACGGATATGATTCTACTTTTAAAGTATAATTCTTTAGTTAAAAATTCCACGCAAAGCATTATGGTAGTTGTATGCATGATTGCACAATGTTAGTAGCAGCTTATTCCAAAAATAGTTAACAAGTTTAGACATGGCCGTAACAACCAGAGGCTCCCAAAAAAAAAATACTTTATTATATATATTATACTGTAAATATTGTTAAGTTTCATGGAAATGAAGCATTTCACAATTACTTTTCTTCTCAAGGGATGAAACTAGCCTTTTAATGTGTTTTTAGATCTTTCAGATTAGAAAATTTTCTTCGTCGGCCAATCATGGTGGTCAACAATATTTCCACTGCCTTATCCTACACCAGGCGAGGAGAGAGGTCCGTTGTGACCCAAGAGGGGAACTACAAAACTATATATTTTTGGGATTCTTATTATGTCAGATTTGATATTATTTTTTATTAAAAAATCCGATTTTAAAAATCCCCTAAGGTTTTGTTAGGTGTACGTACATAATGTGCGAATTTTGAAAAATGACCCCCAAATGGATAGTGATAGATTTCGTATTGTCTCTTTGACTGCCGTATTTTCTTCTCGAAATACTGTTGATGTCTACCTCCTTCTCGGAATGTCTTTCAATCTCCTCTGTTTGTATCCTCATTGTTTCGAAGGTCTTGGCGGTCGTAAGTAGTTCGCTGAGTGTTTTTCGTGGGTTCTGGAAGCTGTATTTGCGTAGCTTGGAACTGTTCGTGGAAAGTTTGATCTTCTGTTTAATCTCCTTGTCCTTGCCAGCAAATTTCAGGGCTTGTTCATGGAGTTGCACGTAGTACTTGCTGGGTTGTTTCGTCTTCCCTCTGGCTCATTTTCCGGAACAGAAATGTCTCGTAGCTCAGATTTACTTGTGGCTTGAAGTGGTTCTCGAACACTTGTACCACTGGGTCGAATGTTTCGCCATTCTGCTGTTCTGAAATGTTCTCGTATATCTGGTATGCTTCGTCTCCACACAGGGTAAGCAGCAATGAAAGTTTTTGTTTGTCGTCTCTGTCACGACAATTGAACTGCAAAGTAGTTTGAAGCGTTTTACGTACCTTTTCCAACTGCTGAACAAGACACTTGTATCTTCCCCCGAACAGCTAAAGGGCGGAAATGCAGGCAGGTTTAATTCTTCACAGCCATGCTTTCTCCGTTTGTTTTTCCTTTCTCCTCGTCGCCAATTTTATTATTTTGTTTTTCTCTTTCTATCGACTGACCATACTCAAAACGTAAGATCTATATACAATAAAATAATAGCGGCTCTCCACCGCGGAGCTTATATATCACAATAGACAATTAAATACAAATAATGTCATTAATTATATCGACCAAAAAGTTATTGGTTTGAATCAATGTATTTTGTAACGGAGTGTAGTAATGAAGCAAAAAGGAAAAGATGTTCAATGCTAATACAATCATTGAAAAGACATAATTATGAAAATGACATTGCAATTATAACTAAAAAGACTTCTCCAGGCATTGTTGTGAAATCATCTAATTTAGACAAGCATCTTACAATTAATAAAACAAAAACTCAATAATTAGTTTAGCAGCTAGTTATATAATAAAAGTCATTGGTGAGTACCGCAAAATGCTTTCAGATTTTCTAGAGAGCTGGCTACCAAGTGGTGAAGAACGTATGTCTAACGATGGACTTCCTTTTCCTTCTGTTGTTCTATTTTTGACCGGACTTTTCAAATCACATAAACATAGTATAACGAATGCAATTAAGCGACTTGTTAATCTAAGTTCTGGTTTACATGTAAAGGAAAAAGACAACGAAGTGTGTTGAATGTATTCGCCACTGGGAAAAAACTAGACCAGGAGTTCCGTACACGCTATAGCTGATAGTTATATAAGTTCTTTCGTCAGGATTCCCGGACATTTCTCTGACGGCCGTTTTCCCGACAGGCGTTTTCCCGGCGGACATTTTTCCGACCAAATTGTTTTTAATAGTTCACGAAAAGTGACATAAGTTATTATCTTGAGCAATTAGTGATGAATGATATTGAGATAAAAGATCACACCTTCATCAAAACGTAATTGCTGTAATGAAGTAATTGCTATTTTGCACATCCACCAATCAGATATCTATTGTTGCCCAAACTCTTCACAACATGCAAAATATAGAAAAGCTAGTCACTTGCTGTCAGAGATATACGACATGAAATTTTTTACATCTATTAGAGGATCGCGCAAATTGAAATATAAAGAATTTAATTATTGAAAAACAAAACTTTAAGCAATGAATCCGCTTTGGAGCAGACCTTTCCGGAAGCCACTGCAAAGGGATGTTTGTTTCATCTTGTTTCATAAAGTTCTCGATATGTCTACCTTGTGAAAGTGTGTTAAGGTTACAAGTAATGTGTTTAAATTGCATAGCATGTTTATGGAAAAAATCTAAAACAGCAGTTATCCTGACATAATTTATCATGGTTGGCAACTTGACGGAAATTACAGTGGACTGAAGAAGATAGCATATACCCAGAGGATGTCGAAGATATATTATTCGATAAATAAAATTACAACGAAATGGGGACGGAGATGGAGAGATTGATGATGATTACGTTTAAAACATTTTATAGATTACAAATATTGCAAACAAACATCAGAAGCATTTCCTTCGTCAAGTTTGTTTCTTTTCGTCTGCTTTTGAAACAGCACCCTGTTGTCTTTGCACTTCGCTGCCTTAATTAATGTTATTCTTCTTCGTAACGTTAGATCGTGGAGCATAATCTTGGGACAAAACTAGGTTGTCCAATAGGATCGATCCCAGAATCAATGGTATTTTAGGTTCAGCGTACATCAACGTAATTCCAAGAATCGGTTCAGTATTTTGGGAGTTTTTGATTGCATTTTAACTATTATTTTACAGGGTATTTCTATACTACCTTGTACAAGTAGCGACCGACGACGATAATGTTGTGAAGTTAATTTCGCATTCATAACAGCCCCTCTGTCCAATGGAAACTGTGATGTTCTAGAGATTTCTCGAGGGAGCTGACCAACGATGTCTCCTTCATCAGTACACGTTCTAATTGCGAAAATATCAAACGGGTTTTCAAACTTATGCTAGCAAGATAGTCTTTCTTCTTCTTTAGGTTTCCAGTACTTACGATAATAACGAAACCCACAAACTTGAAATTCTATTTCTTTTTGACAGATATAACTTCTCATACGGGCAGAATAATTTTCTTTCAGCGCGACAAAATTCTAAAATAATTCCTATCTTAAGTACTCCATCACTAGGAAAAAACTTAGATAAGCCAACAGCCCGAAAACTTATTCAAACAATATTTTCCACATTTTTGGTCCATTCGCGAAGCTCGCGGATAAACTCCATTCGCGAAATGAAGAAAATTCGCGAAAGTTTTTTCCCTTAAAGCAGATATGTAGTACCTTAAGTAAATACTATGTTACATTGTCTAATCTTATGATTTTTATTATCCATAGAGGTGTGCAGTAAGGTATCAAAAACATTGGGTTCATTTTTTCATTAGGTACATCTAACAAAACCTTAGGGGACTTTTAAAATCAGATTTTTTAAACAAAAATAATATCAAATCTGATAACTAGACATAATAAGGATTCCAAAAATATATAGTTTTGTAGTTCCCCTCTTGGGTCACAACGGACCTCTCCTCGTCTGGTCTATCCTAAAGATTTTTTCTGTTTCCAACTTGCAAATGTTTGCCCCCCCCCCAAATTTTTAAGTTGTTACGGCCCTGTTAGAGCATGCTGAAGATTACATGTTCTTCATGTATTTATGGACTTTATTTTGTATGATGAAGGATGCATTGGCGAGATCCATTAAACTTATTTATGAGACAACAGTTTAATCGATTGAGCCGTTAAAAGGTTGGTTTATTCACAAAAAATAAAAGGTAAATTATTATCAAACACACTGCTTTACAAATTAAACTATAAAAACTAAATCTCGCACTCATGCAAATAAAAGCGTTTTTCGTTCGTAAATCCGTTCCCAGATGTGAACACCATGCCATCACACTGTAACCAACAAAACAAAACAATCAGGACTGCTTTAGCACCGTCCCTCTGCCACGACCATGCGGAACTGAAAAGAAAAAGTAATTTGTTCTTCTCACTTTGACGATAACTAAATATACAACTTGATATATAATTAACTGTAAAATTTTCATTTAAATATGACTTATAGGAAACTTAGAAAAACTTAAGAATATTTGTTTATATTTATTTTTTTTCGTGATGAGTCGATTTACAGGTTTGTCATCTCTCTCGATCTCACTCTTAAATCCATCAAGTATTTTCACATCTTCGACGTTCGATCACATCACGAAACAGGTTATTTTGTCACAATATGTGAGCAATTTCGTGGTCGCCTTATGATGATATCGATCACGGTTTATAATCATTCAACACTTCACAACCTATGTTGGCATCAAAAACTGTTTTTACAAAACCCTTACTTCTCTTCGAGTTAGCCATCTTGAGTACATTGTTCACATGTCCGTTGCCAAGTGCTGGAAACTCCTGTGTCGAAATAATACGAAACTTTATTATTATTATTAGTTCAATATTTATACAGGTACAATCACTTCAGTATTTAAATATTTAAAATTGATATCACAGTGTAAAAAAAATAAAATAATATAGATATATATAATATTATAAATAATAAAAAATAAAATTTTAATATATAAAAAAATATAAATTTAACGCCCGCGCTTAAATTAGGAAACAAGTAAAAAATTCCAGAAAAATTGAAAATCGAATTTTATAAACTAAATAAATAAATAAATAAAAACAAAATTCGGTCACCTTGTCATTGACAATGCTCAGATTTTCATGCTGAGAGGTTAAAGATTGTATCTTTGAATCTTCCACTGTTGCTATGGGTTGACTTTGTGGTTGCTATACAGGGAAATCTCAATGCCAATGAATACAAGACAAGCAATTGTTGTTAAATTAAAAACAATCAGCTATATATTTTATGTAGAATTCAATTTGCTCGAAAATTATAAAATTTAATCAAAAATATTATGACGTATTGCGTTATCCTTTCACGGAAAAAGTAAAGAAATTTTTCTGTAAAAAAAGACAGTCTCTTCTATTAAGGCAAAAAATTGTGATACAGACATCAGGTGTGTTTTAGCGTATTGTGTTTATGAGATTTTAAATAAGAGACGAAACACTGAAGAATACTTATAGAGGCTAAAAATTCATAGACTAAATACCACTTGTTTCTGAGGAGAAATATGTCTTCTTGGTCGTCCACCAGTTGAAGCCATTAATTTCCCAAGTTCGTCGGCTTCGCGAAGTTTGATTTTCTCCGAAATGTCCATAGGTCGAGTAGGTTTAGTCTGAGTATTTTTCGATCCATCTGAAAAAGGCAACTTAGAATTACTCTAAGGTGCTTAATACAAGGGTGGGTGGGAATAAAAAAGGGGGTGGGAAATTTCTTCCAGATCTTATAACCGGGGAGGGGGGGGGGATTTTCCTCAGATTTAATAAACGGGGGGGGGGGGGGGGGGGGGAGGGGGGTGTTTCTCTCCAAATCTAATAAACGGGGGACGAACAGACGTCCAAACAGGATTTATCAGAAGAAAATGAACGAATTTGTTACAAACAGGTTTTCTTATCAACTTTAAAAACAATATAAACGTGGTCCATTTATTGGAACAAATCCTCAAAAGCGTTCCTAATTGAGTCATCATCATCTCGCGGTGCTCCACTTCATTACTTCTTTCGGAACTTTTACAAAGTTTGCTTACATAAAGCATCTTTTTCTTCAAGTGTATATTTACCTCGGTCAGTTCGTGAAAACGTCCGATCTGACGCCATGTTACGTATATAAGTATCAATTAGTAATCTTTAGTAATCTGTTATGTATAGGAAGTAAAATAGGAAGTTTTATCAGTGAGATACAGTTTTCGTTTTTAACAACAAGTGAAAATTAATAAATTAATTTCTTTATCTTCTT
Source organism: Candelabrum cocksii (assembly GCA_963930725.1). Taxonomy (NCBI): domain Eukaryota; kingdom Metazoa; phylum Cnidaria; class Hydrozoa; order Anthoathecata; family Candelabridae; genus Candelabrum; species Candelabrum cocksii. The sequence continues at coordinate 3,405,555 of OZ005668.1, read as the reverse complement.
TCTTGTACATTTTAATCTAAAATCTTGTTTTACCATGCCAGCCAGTGCGTCACTGTCTAACATTCCTGCCATTCTGTAGAAAGTTGCGAGACAAATTTTTCACAAATCACACTTCTGTTGTTAATACTCCGGGACTTGTTGCGGACGAAAGAATGCACAATACTATAAGATATCGCTGGAAATGATGGCCGATCAACAGGCAAATACTATCAGAATTACTGTAATAAAGTTATCAAAGACCAAATTGACCATCTATCATAATATTAAGATACACGGAAATTGAATTTTTTCAAATAACCTCAGCTTACCTAACCAAGGAATATCAAGCTCTAAAAGCGCCCACTTCGCGGCATTGTGTTTGGCATCTTTCTTAGTGGAGCAAAACTCTCTTCCATTAA